>CM031242.1:872624961-873224961 GCA_018340775.1 Taxus wallichiana var. yunnanensis
GATCAAATGAGGCATCTTTAGGTGCCAAAGAGTCCGAGTAGAACCTGTCGAAGATGAATGATATTTTGGTCTCGGGGCTCTTAAGGACTACGCCCCTAATGAAGTAGTCCAAAAGTAACGACCTTGTCGCGGAACCAAAACACCACCTCCTCTAGCTTTCACCTGGCCACTGGACATGTCGACACGATCGGTTCGGTGCCACGACCCACCGTTGCAACATATAGCATTTGGACAACCTTACACTGCGACTCAAACTATGTTATTTTGCGTGTTTATAAACAATAGGGCAGCGAAAGCACGATATGAGAAGGAAAAAAATGAGAGAGGCTATTATAGAGGGTCCCTAAAAAGCTGAGGTTTTAGATCAGATGAGGCATCTCTAGGTGTCACGGACTCAGAGTAGTCACCCGTCGAAGTTGGACAATATTTTGTATCGGGACTCTTAAGGGACTACGCCCGTATTAAGTAGCCCAAGCTGACAATGACCTTGTTGCACACCAAAACACCACCTACTCTACCATTCACCTGGCCACTCATATTTTTTGGTGTAGTCAGTTTGGTGCCACGAGCCACCGTTTACAAAATATAGTGTTTGACAACCTAACACTGGCTCAAACTACATTATTTCACGCGTTTACAAACAATAGGGCATCGACAACACCCATATGAGAAGGAAAAAACTGAGAGAGATTATTGTAGAGAGTCCCTACATCTAGGTGTAAAATTAGACGAGGCATCTCTAGGTGCCACGTAGTCTGAGTAGTCACCCGTCGAAGTTGAATGATATTTTGGTCTCAGGGCTCTTAAGGGACTACGCTCAAACGAAGTAGCCCTATAGCAACGATATTGTAGACACCAGAAACACCACCTTCTATAGCATTCACCGGCCATCTAGATGTGTCGGCATAGTTGGTTCAAGTACACCCACCGTTTGCAAAATATAGTGTTTGATAACCTTACACTGTCTCAAACTGCACTATTTCACGCGTTTAAAACAGGTAGGCAACAAGAGCACCGATATGACAATGAAAAATTGAGCAAGTCTATTATAGAGGGTCCCTACATTGAGGTTTCAGATCAAATGAGGAATCTCTAGGTTCCACATAGTCTGAGTAGTCACCCGTCGAAGTTGAACAATATTTTGCTCTCATGGCTCTTAAGGGACTACGCCCGAATGAAGCAGCCCAAAATCAATGACCTTGTCGTGCACCAAAACCCACCTCTCGATAGCATTTTCCTAGCCACCCCGATGTTTCAGCATAGTCAGTTCATTGCCATGACCCATTTTTTGGAAAATATAGCGTTTGACAACCTTACACTGGCTCCAACTCGCAATATTTTTTGTGTTTACAAACAATAGGGCAATGAGAGCACCGATATGAGGAAAGAAAAATCTGATAGTGGCTATTGTAGATGGTCTCTACGCCAAGGTGTCAAACCAGACAAGGCATCTCTAGGTTCCACGAAGTCTAAGTAGTCACCCGTCGAAGTTGAACGATATTTTGGTCTCAAGGCTCTTAAGGGACTACTCTCGAACGAAGTAGCCCGAAAGCAATCACCTTGTCGTGAATCGAAACACCGCCTCCTCTAGCCTTCACCTGGCCCCTAGACGTGTCAAGACAATCGGTTAAGTGCCACGACCCACCATTTACAAAATATAGCATTTGACAACCTTACATTCGGCTCAAATTTGCACTATTTCGATGCAGGGCGACGAGAGCATCTCTAGGTGCCATGGAGTCTGAGTTATCACTCGTCGAAGTTGAATAATATTTTGTGTTAGGGCTCTTAAGGGACTACGCTCTGAACGAAATAGCCTGGAAGTAAAAACCTTGTTAGGCACTAAAATACCACATCCTCTAGCATTCACCGGCCAACCGGATGTGTCAGCGCATTCGGTTCGGTGCCACGACCCACCGTTTGTAAAATATAGCATTTGACAACCTTACACTGGCTCAAACTGCACTATTTCCCACGTTTGCAAACACTTGGGAAGCAAGAGCACCGATATGAGAAGGAAAAAACCTAGAGAGGCTATTGTAGAGAGTCCCTACACCGAGGTGTCGGAATAGACGAGGCATCTCTAGTTGCCATGGCTTCCAAGTAGTCACCCATCGAAGTTGAATGATATTTTGGTCTCGGGGGCTCTTAAGGGACTACTCCCAACGAAGTAGCCCGGAAGAAACGACCCTTTCACGTACCAAAACACTACCTCCTCTAGTGTTCACCTAGCCACTTTCGGATGTGTCGGTGTAATCGGTTCAGTGCCACGACCCACCATTTGTAAAATATAGCGTTTGACAACCTTACACTGGCTAAAACTACACTATTTCACGTGTTTACAAACAATAGGGCAGCGAGAGCACCGATATGAGAAGGAAAAAACCGAGAGAGGCTATTGTAGAGGGTCCCTATGCCGAGGTGTTAGATTAGACGAGGCATCTCTAGGTGCGACGGAATCTGAGTGGTCACCTTTTGAAGTTGATTAATATTTTGGTCTCAGGGCTCTTAAGGGACTATGCCCGAACGAAGTAGCCTCGGAAGCAACGACCTTGTCACGCACCAAAACACTACCTCCTCTAGCGTTCACCTAGCCACCCAGATGTTTTGGTGCAGTCGATTTGGTGCCATGACCCACCGTTTGTAAAATATAGCGTTTGACAACCTTACACTGGCTCCAACTACACTATTTCACGCGTTTGCAAACAATAGGGCAGCGAGAGCATCGATATGAGAAGGAAAAACCGAGAGAGGCTATTTTAGAGGATCCCTACGCTAAGGTTTAGATCAAACGAGGTATCTCTAGGTGCCATAGAGTCTAAGTAGTCACCCATTGAAGTTGAACGATATTTTGGTCTCAGGGCTCTTAAGGGACTACACCCGAATGAATTAGCCCGGAAGCAACGACCTTGTCGCGCACCAAAACACCACCTTCTTTAGCGTTCACCTAGCCAACCAGACATGTCGGTGTAGTTGGTTCAGTGCCATGACCCACCATTTCTAAAATATAGTGTTTGATAACCTTACACTGGCTCAAACTGCACTATTTTGCACGTTTTCAAAAAATAGGGCAACGAGAGCACTGATATGAGAAGGAAAAAATTGAGAGAGACTATTTGTAGATCGAAGTTGGATTAGACGATGTCTCTTGTCGCGTGCACCAAAACACTACCTCCTCTAGCATTCACTCTTAAGGGCCATCAAACAAAGTAGCCGTGTCAATGCAAAAAACACCACCTCCTCTAGATCACCCACAACCCACATTTGGTTTTGGAAAATATAGTGTTTGACAACCTTACACTGGCTCCAACTGCACTATTTCACGCGTTTGCAAACAATAGGGCAGCGAGAGCACCGATATGAGAAGGAAAAAACTGAGAGAGGCTATTGTAGAGCATCCCTACACCAAGGTGTTGGATCAGACGAGGCATCTCTAGGTTCCACGGAGTCTGAGTAGTCACCCATCAAAGTTGAACGATATTTTGGTCTCATGGCTCTTAAGGGACTACGCTCGAACAAAGTACCCTAGAAGCAATGAGCTTGTTTCACACCAAAATGCTTATTCCTCTAGTGTTCATTTGTCCACCTGGATGTGTCGGTGTAATTGGTTCAGTGCCATGATCCACTGTTTGTAAAATATAGTGTTTGACAACCTTACACTGGCTCAAACTGTAATATTTCGCGTGTTTGTAAACAATAAGGCGGAGCGCACCGATATGAAAAGGAAAAAACCGAGAGAGACTATTGTAGAGGGTCCCTACGCTGAGGTGTTGGATCAGACGAGGCATCTTTAGGTTCCACGTAGTTTGAGTAGTCACCCGTTGAAGTTTAACGATATTTTGGCCTCATGGCTCTTAAGGGATTACGCCCGAATGAAGTAGCCCAAAGCAACAACCTTGTCGCGAAAAAAAAACCACTCGTCTAGTGTTCACCTAGCCACCCAGATGTGATGGTGTAGTCAGTTTTATGCCATGACCCACCGTATGCAAAATATAGCATTTGACAACCTTATATTGGCTCAAACTGCGCTATTTCGAGCGTTTGCAAAGAATAGGGCGGTAAGAGCACCGATATGAGAAGGAAAAAACTGAGAGATACTATTATAGAGGGTCCCTATGCCAAGGTGTCAGACTAGATGAGTCATCTCTAGGTGTTATGGAGTCTGAGTAGTCACTCGTCAAAGTTGAACGATATTTTTGTCTCAAGGCTCTTAAGGGACTATGCCCGAACGAAGTAGCCTGTAAGCAACAACCTTGTCGCAAACCAAAAAACCACCTCCTCTAGCATTCACCTAGACACCCAAAAGTGTTGGTGTAGTCGGTTTGGTGCCATGACCCACCGTTTGCGAAATATAGCATTTGACAACCTTACATTGGCTCAAAAAGCACTATTTCACCATTTGCAAACAATAGTGCAGCGAGAGCAGCGATATGAGAAAGAAAAAACCAAGAGAGGATATTGTAGAGGGTCCCTACATTGAGGTGTCGGATCATGGGCGTCTCTAGGTGCCACAGAGTCTGAGTAGTCACCCATCGAAGTTGAACGTTATTTTGGTCTCGGGACTCTTACGGGACTACACCCAAATGAAGTACCCTGAAGCAATGACATTGTCGCACACCAAAACACCACCTCTTCTAATGTTCACTGACCACCCAGATATGTCGGCATAGGGTGTTGGTGCCATGACCCACCATTTACAAATATAGCGTTTGACAACCTTATACCTGGCTCAAAGTGCACTATTTCACATGTTTACAAACAATTGCAAAGCAAGAGCACCGATATGAGAAGGAAAAAACTCGAGAGAGGATATTGTAGAGGTCTCTACGCTAAGGTTTTGGATCAGACGAGGTATCTCTAAGTTCCACAGATTCTGAGTAGTCACCCGTCGAAGTTGAACGATATTTTGGTCTCAGGGCTCTTAAGGGACTACGCCCAACGAAATAGCTCAAGCAATGACCTTGTCACGAACCAAAACACCACCTCCTATAGCATTCACCTAGCCACCAAACATGTTGACACAACATCGGTTTGGTGCCACGACCCACCGTTTACAAAAAATGACAACCTTAAATTGGCTTAAACTAAACTATTTCGCGTTTTCAAACAATAGTGCATCAAGAGCACCGATATGAGAAGGAAAAAACTGAGAGAGGCTATTGTAGAGGGTCCCTACGCTGAGGTTTTAAATCAGACGAGGCATCGTTAGGTACCACATAGACCAAGTAGTCACCCGTCAAAGTTGAATGATATTTTGGTCTCAGGGCTCTTAAGGGACTACGCCTGAACGAAGTAGCCCGGAAGCAACGACCTTGTCGCGCACCAAAACACCACCTCCTTTACTATTCTTCTAGCCACCAGATGTGTGTAAGTCGGTGTGGTGGATTAGCACTTGACCACCGTTTACAAAATATAGCGTTTGACAACCTTACACTGGCTCAAACTGCACTATTTCACGCGTTTGCAAACAATAGGGCATCGTGAGCACCAATATGAGTAGGAAAAAATCAAGAGAGGCTATTATAGAGGTCCCTGCTGAGGTGTTAAATCAAACGAGGCATCTCTAGGTGCCACGTAGTCCGAGTAGTCACCCGTCGAAGTTGAACGATTTTTTGGTCTTCACGGCTCTTAAGGAACTACACCCAAATGAAGTAGCCCAAAGCAACGAATTTGTCACGAACAAAAAACCTACCTCCTTTAGCATTCACTGGCCACCGAACATGTTGGCACAGTTGGTTCGGTGCCATGACCCATTGTATGTAAAATATAGCATTTGACAACCTTATATTGGCTCAAACTGCACTATTTCACGTGTTTACAAACAATAGGGCAGCGAGAGCACCGATATGAGAAGGAAAAAAATTGAGAGAGGCTATTGTATAGGGTCCCTACTGCGAGGTTTCAAGGTGTCTCTAGGATGAGGTGTCTCTGAATGATATTTTGGTCTCATGGAGCTCTTCAAGACGAGTAGTCACCCGTCGAAGTAGCCCGAAGTAACGACCTTGTCGCAAATCATCGAAACACCACCTCCTTTAACATTCACCTAGCCACCCGGATGTGTCGACGTAGTTGGTTCGGTGCCATGACCCACCGTTTGAAAAATATAGCATTTGACAACCTTACATTGGCTTAAACTGCACTATTTCACGCATTTGCAAATAATAATGCAACGAGAGCACCGATATGAGAAGGAAAAAATCAAGAGAGGATATTGTAGAGGGTCCTATGCCGAGGTGTCGGACAATGAGGCATCTCTAGGTGCCACAAAGTCTGAGTAATCACCCGTCAAAGTTAAACAATATTTTGGTCTTAGTGCTCTTAAAGGACTATGCCCAACGAAGTAGCCCGGAAGCAATGACCTTGTCACGAACCGAAACACCACCTTCTCTAGCATTTAGCTAGCCACCCGGATGTGACAAGCATACATTCGGTTCGGTGCCACGACCCACCGTTTGTAAAATATAGCGTTTGACAACCTTACACTGGCTCAAACTGCACTATTTCGTGCATTTTCAAACAATAGGGCATCGAGAGCACCAATATGAGAAGGAAAAAACCGAGAGAGGCTATTATAGAGGGTCCCTATGCTAAGGTGTTAAATCAGACGAGGCATCGTTAGGTGCCACATAGACCAAGTAGTCACCCGTCAAAGTTGAACGATATTTTCGTCTCAGGGCTCTTAAGGGACTACACCCAAACGAAGTAGCCCGGAAGCAACAACCTTGTCGTGCACCAAAACACCACCTCCTTTACCATTCACCTAGCCACCTAAACATTTCGTGGTGGTCAATTCGTTACCACAACCCGCCGTTTACAAAATATAGCATTTGAAAACCTTACATGGCGGCTCAAACCGCACTATTTCACGCGTTTACAAACAATAGGGCATGAGAGAGCACCAATATGAGAAGGAAAAAACCAAGAGAGGCTATTGTAGAGGGTCCCACGCGAGGTGTTAAATCAAACAAGGCATCTCTAGGTGCCATGTAGTCCGAGTAGTCACCCGTCGAAGTTGAACGATATTTTGGCCTCACGGCTCTTAATAGACTACGCCCGAATGAAGTAGCCGGAAGCAACGAACCTATTACGAACAAAAAAACCAACTCCTCTAGCATTCACCTAGTCACCCGTGATGTGTTGGTGTAGTCGGTTTGGTGCCACGACCACTTGTATGTAAAATATAGCATTTGACAACCTTATATTGGCTCAAACTTGCACTATTTCACGCGTTTGCAAACAATAGGCAGCAGCAAGAGCACCGATATGAGAAGGAAAAAAATTGATAGAGGCTATTGTAGAGAGTCCCTATGATGAGGTGTTAGACTAGGACGAGGTATCTCTGTCCAGGTACCACAGAGTCCGAGTAGTCACCCGTCGAATTAGCCCAGAAGCAATGATCTTGTTGTAAACCAAAACACCGCCTCCTTTGGCATTCACCTAGCCACCCGGATGTGTCGAGGTAGTCGGTTCATTTCCACGACCCACCGTTTGACAAATATAGTGTTTAACAACCTTACATTGGCTTAAACTGAACTATTTCACGTATTTGCAACCAACTATTGTAGAGGGTCCCTATCCGAGGTGTCGAGATCGACGAGGCATATCTAGGTGCCACGAGTCTAAGTAGTCACCCATCGAAGTTGAACGATATTTTGGTTCAGTGCCATGACCCATTGTGTGTAAAATATAGTGTTCACCTGGCCACCTGGATGTGTTGGCGTAATGGGTTCAGTGCCACGACCCACCGTTCATAAACAACAGGGCAGCGTAAAGCACCAAAGTATGAGAAGGAAAAAATCAAGAGAGGATATTGTAGAGGGTCCCTACGTCAAGGTTTCGGATCACCCGAGGCATCTCTAGGTGCCACAGAGTCTGATTAGTCACCCGTCAAAGTTGAACGATATTTTGGTCTCAGGTCTCTTAAGGGACTATGCCCGAACAAAGTAGCCTAAAAGCAACGACCTTGTCACGCACCAAAACACCGCCTCCTCTAGCGTTCACCTAGCCACCCGTGGACGTGTTGGTGTAGTCGGTTCAAATGCCACAACCCACTGTTAGCACCGATATGAGTAGGAAAAAACTGACAGAGGCTATTATAGAGGGTCCTATGCCAAGGTGTCAAATCGGGACGAGGTATCTCTAGGTGCATGGAGTCCGAGTAGTCACCCATCGAAGTGAACAATATTTTGGCCTCGGGGCTCTTAAGGGACTATGTTTGAACGAAGTATCCCGAAAGAAATGACCTTGTCACAAACCAAAACACAACCTCCTCTAGTGTTCACCTAGCCACCCGGACATTTCGGCACAGTCGGTTCGGTGCCATGACCCACCGTATGCAAAATATAGTGTTTGACAACCTTATATTGGCTCAAATTGCACTATTTCACGCATTTAAACAATAGGGAAAGGTGAGAACACGATATGAGATGGAAAAAAACTGGTAGTGGCTATCGTAGAGGGTCCTATGCCAAGGTGTTGGATTAGACAAGGCATCTCTAGGTGCCATGGAGTCCAAATAGTCACCCATCAGTTGAACAATATTTTGGTCTAAGGGCTCTTAAGGGACTACGCCTCAACGAAGTAGCTTGGAAGCGAACCGAACTTTTCGTGAATCAAAACACCTTCTCCATTAGCATTCACCTAGCCACCCGAGATGCTTTGGTACAGTCGAGTTCGGTTCCACGACCCACCGTTTTCAAAATATAGCATTTGACAACCTTACACTCGGCTCAAACTGCACTATTTCGCGCGTTTTCAAACAATAGTGCATCGAGAGCACCGATATGAGAAGGAAAAAAATGAGAGAGGCTATTGTATAGGGTCCCTATGCTAAGGTGTTAAATTAGACGAGGCATCATTAGATGCCACATAGACCAAGTAGTCACCCGTCGAAGTTGAACGATATTTTGGTCTTAGGGCTCTTAAGGGACTACGCCCGAATGAAGTAGCCTGGAAGCAACGACCTTTTCATGCACCAAAACACCACCTCCTCTAGCATTCACCTAGCCACCCCAGACATGTCGGTGCAGTCAGTTTGGTGCCATGACCCACCATTTACAAAATATAGCGTTTGACAACCTTACACTGGCTCAAACTGCACTATTTCATGCATTTGCAAACAATAGGGCAGCGAGAGCACCGATATGAGAAGGAAAAAACCAAGAGAGGCTATTGTAGAGGGTCCCTATGCCGAGGTGTTAAATCAAATGAGGTATCTCTAGGTGCCACGGAGTCCGAGTAGTCACCCGTCGAAGTTGAATGATATGTTTTCTCATGGCTCTTAAGGGACTACACCCGAACGAAGTAGCCCGAAAGTAACGACCCTATCGCGAACAAAAAAACCAACTCCTATAGCATTCACTGGCCACTGGATGTGTCGGCGCAGTTTGTTCGGTGCCACGACCCACCATATGTAAAATATAGGATTTGATAACCTTATATTGGCTCAAACTGCACTATTTTCGCGTTTGCAAACAATAGGGCAGCATGAGAGCACCGATATGAGAAGGAAAAAACTGATAGAGGCTATTGTAGAGGGGGTCCCTAGGCTAAGGTGTCGGACTAGAGGAGGCATCTCTAGGTGCCATGGAGTCACCCATCGAAGTTGAATGAGTAGTCACCCGTCAAAGTATCTCAAAAAGCAACGACCTTGTTGCAAACCGAATCACCACCTCCTATTAGCGTTCACCTACCCACCCAGATGTGTCGCGTAGTGGTTCATTGCCAAAACCCACCGTTTGACAAATATAGCATTTGACAACCTTACATTGGCTCAATGCTGCACTATTTCACGCATTTATAAACAATAATGCAACAAGAGCACTCGATATGAGAAGGAAAAAACTGAGAGAGGATATTGTAGAGGGTCCCTATGCCGAGGTGTCGGATACGACGAGGCATATCTAGGTGCCACAGTCGAGTAGTCACACATCGAAGTTGAACGATATTTTAGTTAAGTGCCACGACCCACCCTTGTGTGTAAAATATAGTGTTCATTCACCTGCCACCTGGATGTGTTGGCATAATGGGTTCAATGCCACGACCCACCGTTCACGCATTCCTGACAACAATAGGGCAGCGAAAGCACTAGTAGTATGAGAAGGAAAAAATCGAGAGAGGATATTGTAAAGGGTCCCTATGTCGAGGTTTCAAATCACCCGAGGCATCTCTAGGTGCCACGAGTCGATTAGTCACCCGTCAAAGTTGAACGATATTTTGGTCTCAGGGCTCTTAAGGGACTATGCCCGAACAAAGTAGCCCGAAAGCAATGACCTTTTCACGCACCGAAACACCACCTCCTCTAGCATTCACCTAGCCACCCGGATGTGTAGGTGCAGTCGGTTAGCATTTGACAACCTGCTCAAACCCACTATTTCGTTTTGCAAACGATAGGGTGAGTAGAGCAAAACTGAGAAGGAAAAAAACTGACAGAGGCTATTATAGAGGGTCCCTACACCGAGGTTTCAAATCAAACGAGGTATCTCTAAGTGCCATGGAGTCCGAGTAGTCACCCATCGAAGTTGAACAATATTTTGGCCTCAGGGCTCTTAAGGGACTACGCCCGAACGAAGTAGCCCGGAAGAAACGACCTTGTCACGAACCAAAACACAACCTCCTCTAGTGTTCACCTAGCCACCCGGATGTGTCGGCAGTCGGTTCGGTGCCACGACCCACCGTATGCAAAATATAGTGTTTGACAACCTTATATTGGCTCAAACTACACTATTTCGCGTTTGCAAACAATAGGGTAGTGAGAGAACCGATATGAGATGGAAAAAATGGGTAGTGGCTATCATAGAAGGTCCGTTATTGAGAAAATTTACCCCTCAACAAAACAAGCTTGGGCGGGAAAATCATGAAAAATGGCTAAGTCCTAGTCCCTCAGGCAATCGGGACTTAAGGGACATCCGGCGCGAATCGGTGAAAGGCCGCCAAGCGAAATCTGCAAAGCAAAGGAGCATCCGGGACCTTGGGATGTGAAAAGGTGAAGCGCCTGAAAAGTGGAAAAAATTGACTAAGTGTTGTTTTCGTGCAAGGGACCATTTCACGAGACAAAGGTGCGCGAAAGATGCGGAATTTGGTTTGGCACAAGTCAGTCCATTTGGCGGTTCGGATAAATTTGTCCCAGCGATCAGGACGGTTGGAACAAAAGTGCACGGAGGACATGAACGAGGCTGGTTCTAGGGCCTGAAGCAGAGGACTTTCGTACTAGGACATCTCGGGCCAAAAGTACGCTGAGAGGATGCGAAAAGCCGAAAAGAGCCGAGGCGAATGGAATCTCGCCACATGTCTTAATCGCAAAGCGACAAGGAAGCCCGAATCAGCCGAGGCAAGAGATTTTCATCCGAGACAGCTGGGACAAAAGTACGCGTAGGACGCAGGGACGCGAAAAGCTGAAGCGGCCAAAGGCAAAGAAGAAAAGTCAATGTTTGACTGTGAAACTTCAAACGGCCATAACTTTTGACTCGAACTCCGATTTTCACAAAATTGGACTTTCTGGAATGAGCACGATGTCCTCTATGCCACAAAAACTAGATTTTGTATTTTTAATGAGGGTAGATATATTTAAATAAAAATATATATTCGGCTCCAGTCAGTTAATGCTCATTCCCGTCAAATGACAGAAAACCCCTGCTAGATCCCAAATAGCTGCCCGCACTCAGAAGGCCATAACTTTTGCATTTCTCAACGAAATCACACAAAATTGGTACCATTGGAATTGTGGCTCTGAGCCCAACACATAGCAATCAATAAATTCTTTATTTGGTGAGAGATCAATGGATATTTTTTATAAAACGTGGCCGAGTTCATAACAGTGTTTCATTTGGTGGTTGGGAGTGCAATTAAGAGGCATGGTCATCATTCTTTCTCTGCTGCAGCACCTGGGATAGTATGGGGAGCCTTTTGCAAGTAATATATAATCATTTTACTCCATTTAATGCCTCTTACAAGTGGTTGAAGGATAGATTTCAGGATTTCCATTTTCCCTTCTCTTTCCCTTCTCATTTTTCTATAAATTGGAGTGTTGGGCTCATTGTAAAGGAGGAGGTATTTTTGTAGCAAAGCTCTGCCAAAATTTCTTTGTGAAGCCAATGTGTTGCAGGCCCTTATTTTGGACTCCTTGCATGGTGATCTAGGCCCTTATCTTGTAATAGATTGAACTGTGCATACCAGGAAGCAATAAAATACAAGTTTGTGGATGTATCTTCCCGCTTTGTGTTTTCTTGCATTCTTCTAGCCCCTTTAACCTTATTTATGAGAATATTGTGTCTATTATTATGTTTCGCAGGATTCATTATCATTATATAGGCTTGGAATATTATTGTGAATGCATTTTGCTAGATTATGGAGAACTGTCATCACCTCTTCTAGTGTGCACTTTGCCTCAGTATTTCACACATTTGGAGACTACTCTCACACCCTCCTTCTTCTAGTGTATCACCGCTTTAGTGTAGGCTTTCATTTTATGTATTCTCTCTTCCTGGTCCCTTGAAAATTTAGATTAGAATAGTTAGTTTCCCTGCATTAGAGTAGATTGTGGTAGGTAGTTTAGGAGCAAGGACCAACTTTCTCTAGAGGTCTATCTCAAGTAGCAAGTCCCACAACTTGGAGATAGTACCCATGTTATCCAATCACACCGTGAGTACAAGTATATGCACTTGTATAAACACAAGGGTGCTGTGATTCGTTGATAAGAGGTCCCTATGCCAAGGTGTCGGACCAGATGAAGGCATCTCTAAGTGCCACGGAGTCCAAGTAGTCACCCGTCGCAGTTGAACAATATTTTAGACTCATGGCTCTTAAGGGACTACGCGCCAATGAAGTAGCCTAGAAGCAACAACCTTTTCGCGAACCAAAACACCACCTCCTCTAGCATTCACCTGGCCACCCGGATGTGTCGGTATAGTCGGTTCAGTGCCACGACCCACCGTTTGTAAAATATAGCGTTTGACATCCTTAAACTTGCTCAAACTGCACTATTTCGCACGTTTGCAAACAATAGGGCAGTGAGAGCACCAATGTGAGAAGGAAAAAACTAAGAGAGGATATTGTAGAGAGTCCCTACACTAAGGTGTTGGATTAGACAAGGCATCTCTAGGTGCCATGAGTCTGATTAGTCACCCATGGAAGTTGAACGATATTTTGGTCTCAAGGCTCTTAAGGGACTACGCCTGAACGAAGTAAACCAAGAGCAACAACCTTGTCGTGAACCAAAACACTACCTCCTCTAGTGTTCACCTGGCCACTTGGACTTGTGGCATACGATTAGTTTGGTACCACGACCCACCGTTTGCAAAATATAGCGTTTAACAACCTTACACTAGCTCATCAAAGTGCATTATTTCACACGTTTACAAACAAAAGGCAACAAGAGCACCGTTATGAGAAGGAAAAAAACTGATAGAGCTTATTTTAGATGGTCCCTATGCTTAAGTGTCGAGATCAGATGAGAGGCATCTCTAGCTTCCACATAGTCCAGTAGTCACCCATTGAAGTTGAACGATATTTTGGTCTCAGGGCTCTTAAGGGACTACGCCCGAACGAAGTAGCCCAGAAGCAACGACCTTGTCGTGCACAAAAACACCACCTCCTCTTTCTTTTCCCTAGCCTCCTGGATGTGTCGGCATAATTGGTTAGCGCCATGACCCACCGTTTATAAAATATAGCGTTTGACAAACTTGTTTGGCTCAAACTGCACTATTTGACATGTTTACAAACAATAGGGCAGCGAGTGCACCGATATGAGAAGGAAAAAACTAGGAGATGATATTGTAAAGGATCCCTATGATGAGGTGTCGGATCAGAAGAGGCATCTCTAGGTGCCATGAGTCGAGTAGTCACTCGTCGAAGTTGAACGATATTTTTTGGTCTCAGGGCTCTTAAGGGACTACGCCGAACGAAGTAGCCCAGAAGCAACGACCTTCTTATGAAATGAAACACCAATTCCTCATGTGTTCACCTTGCCACCAGAAGTTTTTTTGTAATCGGTTTGGTGCCACGACCCACCATTTGCAAAATATAGTGTTTGACAACCTTACACTGGCTCAAACTGCACTATTTCACGTGTTTGCAAACAATAAGGCAGTGAGAGCACCGATATGAGAAGGAAAAAATGAGAGAAGCTATTGTAGAGGGTCCCTACGCTGAGGTTTTAGATTAGACGAGGTATCTCTAGGTGCCACGGAGTCTGAGTAGTCTCTGTCGAACTTGAACGATATTTTGGTCTCGGTGGCTCTTAAGGGACTAGGCCCGAATGAAGTAGCCCAGAAACAACGACCTTGTCGCGCACCAAAATACCACCTACTCTATCATTCACGGCCAACTTAGACATGTCGGCGTAGTTGGTTTGGTGGCATGACCCACCGTTTGTAAAATATAGCATTTGACAACCTTACACAGGCTCCAACTGCACTATTTTGTGTGTTTGCAAACAATAGGCAAGCGAGAGCACCGATATGAGAAGGAAAAAATGAGAGAGCCTATTATAGAGGGTCCCTACACCGAGGTTTTAGATTAGACGAGGAATCTCTAGGTGCCACAGAGTCTAAGTAGTCACCCATCGAAGTTGAACGATATTTTGGTCTCATGGCTCTTAAGGGACTACGCCCAAACGAAGTAGCCCGGAAGCAACGACCTTGTCACGCACCAAAACACTACCTCCTCTAGCATTCACCTGGCCACCTAGACATGTTGGCACATTCGGTTCAGTGCCACGACCCACCGTTTGTAAAATATAGCGTTTGACAACCTTACACTGGCTCAACTGCACTATTTCACGCATTTGCAAACAATAGGGCAGCGAGAGCACCGATATGAGAAGGAAAAAACCAAGAGAGGCTATTGTAGAGGGTCCCTACACCGAGGTTTCAGATTAGATGAGGTATCTCTAGGTGCCACGAAGTCCAAGTAGTCACCCGTCGAAGTTGAATGATATTTTGGTCTCAGGGCTCTTAAGGGACTACGCCCGAACGAAGTAACCGGAAGCAACGACCTTGTCACACACCAAAAATTGATTCATCTAAGGTTCACCTAGCCATCCGGATGTGTCGGCATAATCGGTTCAATGCCACGACCCACCATTTCTAAAATATAGCGTTTGATAACCTACACGGCTCAAAGTGCACTATTTCGCACGTTTGCAAACAATGGATAGTGAGAGCACCGATATGAGAAGGAAAAAATTGAGAGATACTATTATAGAGGGTCCCTACACTAAGGTTTCAGAGCAGATGAGGAATATCTAGGTGCCACGGAGTCCGAGTAATCACCCGTCGAAGTTGAACGGTATTTTGGTCTCAAGGCTCTTAAGGGACTACGCCCAAACGAAGTAGCCCGGAAGCAACGACCTTGTCACGAATCGAAACACCACATCCTCTAATGTTTACCTAGCCACCAAAATATTTCGCAGATCGGTTTGGTACCACGACCCACCGTTTGCAAATTATAGCATTTGACAACCTTACACTAGCTCAAACTGCACTATTTCAAGCATTTACAAAGAATAGGGCAGCAAAATCACCAATATGAGAGGAAAAAACTGAGAGAGGCTATTGTAGAGGGTCCCTATGTTAAGGTGTTAGATCAAATGAGACATCTTTAGGTGCCATGGAGACCAAGTAGTCACCCGTCGAAGTTGAACGATATTTTGGTCTCAGGGCTCTTAAGGGACTACGCCCGAATGAAGTAGCCCGGAAGCAACGACCTTGTCACACACAAAAACACCACCTCCTCTACCATTCACCTTACCAACCTGGATGTGTTGGCACGATTGATTAAGTGCAATGACCCCTTGTTTACAAAATATAACGTTTGACAAACTTACACCGGCTCAAACCGCACTATTTCACACGTTTACAAACAAATAAAAGAGCACCGATATGAGAAGGAAAAACCGAGAGAGGCTATATTGAGAGGGTCCCTATATGAGATGGAAACAATCTCTGGGAGAGGCTATTGTAGATGGTCCCTAAGTTGAAGGTATTTAGTCTCAAATAAGGACTATCTAGTGTTCACTTGGCCCAAAAGGAAGTGTCTAGCGTCACCTCGGTTCGGTTGGTTGCCACGACCCACCGTTTGCAAAATATAGCATTTGACAACCTTACACTGGCTCAAACTGCACTATTTCACGCATTTGCAAACAAATAGGCAGCAGAGAGCACCGATATGAGAAGGAAAAAACTGAGAGAGGCTATTGTAGAGGGTCCCTACGCCAAGGTTTTAGATCAGACAAGGTATCTCTAGGTGCCACAGAGTTTGAGTAGTCACCCATCGAAGTTGAACGATATTTTGGTCTCAGGGCTCTTAAGGGACTACGCCCGAATGAAGTAGCCCGGAAGCAATGACCTTGTCACACACCAAAACACCACCTCCTCTAGCATTCACCTGGCCACCCTAGACATGTCGGCATAGTCGGTTTGGTGCCAGACCCATTGTTTGCAAAATATAGCGTTTGACAACCTTACACTCGGCTCAACTGCACTTTTTCGTATGTTTGCAAACAATAGGCAAGCAAGAGCACCGATATGAAGGAAAAAACCAAGAGAGGCTATTGTAGAGGGTCTCTACACTAAGGTGTTGGATTAGACGAGACATCTCTAGGTGCCATGGAGTCTGAGTAGTCACCCGTATGGTGAACGATATTTTGGTCTCGGGGCTCTTAAGGGACTACCCTTAAACGAAGTTTTCTACCTCTAAGCAATTGAATTGATTAACACAAAACATACCTCCTCTAGCATTCACCTAGCCTTACCCATTTTTCAATTACAATTTTATTTTGGTTTTTTATTTGACCCATATTTGTAAAATATATATTTACAACCTTCCCACTTGCTCTCAACCGCACTATTTTAGTATGCATTTCCGCGAAACAATAGGGAAGGCAGAGCACCGATATGAGAAGGAAAAAAACCTTATATATGTTAGAGGGTCCCTTTAAGGTTTCGATCGATTTATCGATATTTCTTCTAATCTAGTGCCCATGAGTGAAATAATATCACTTGTGTTGAAAAGCATACTCAATGATATTTTCTACCATCTTATGGCTCTTAAGGGACTAAGAATCTAGTATTTCTTGGAAGAGTTTACATTTTAACACACCAAATTACATCTCTCTTTTCATTTTAAGGATTTACTTTTAAAACTTGGGTTCAAATGTAGTTTTATATAAAAATTAAACATCCCTGACTTAACCTCTACACCGGCCCCAATACACTATTTTCAATTTAAATTAAACCTTTGCAAGGGTTTCGAGAGCATCAAATCGGTATATGAGAAGTAAAAAAATTAATTTTAAGACCCTATTGTATGAGGGTCCCTACGTGCTAGGTATTGCCTAGCTAATGAAGAGGTGTCTCTAGGTGCCACAGAGTCTGAGTAGTCACCCGTCGAAGTTGAACGATATTTTCGTCTCTTAGGGCTCTTAAGGGACAACGCCCGAACGAAGTAGCTCGGAAAAAACTTGTCACACACCAAAACACCACCTCTCTCTAGCATTCACCTGGCCACCCGGATGTGTTTTGGCGTAGTTTGTTTGATGCCATGACCCATCGTTTGCAAAATATAGCGTTTGACAACCTTACACTGGCTCAAACTGCACTATTTTGCGTGTTTGCAAACAATAGGGCAATGAGAGCACCAATATGAGAAGGAAAAACTAGAGAGAGGCTATTGTATAGGGTCACCCTATTTGAGGTTTTAGATCAGATGAGGTGTTTCTAGGTGCCACAGAGTTCTAGTAGTCACCCGTCGAAGTTGAAAGATATTTTGGTCTCAGGGCTCTTAAGGGACTACACCCGAACGAAGTAGCCCGGAAGCAACAACCTTGTCGTGAACCAAAACACCACCTCCTCTAGCATTCACCTGGCCACCCGGATATTTCACATCACATTCGGTTTCAAAGTGCCATGACCCACCGTTTGTAAAATATAGCGTTTGACAACCTTACACTGGCTCTAACTACACTATTTCACGCGTTTGTAAACAATAGGGCAGCGAGAGCACCAATATGAGAAGGAAAAAATTGAGAGAGGTTATTGTAGAGGGTCCCTACACCGAGGTGTCAAATCAGACAAGGTAGCTCTAGGTGACATGGAGTCTAAGTAGTCACCCGTCGAAGTTGAACGATATTTTGGTCTCAGGGCTCTTAAGGGACTACGCCCAAACGAAGTAGACCATAAGCAACGACCTTTTGCGCACACCAAAAAATTGATTCATCTAGCATTCACTGGCCACCAGACATGTTGGCGTAATTCGGTTTGGTGGCACGACCCACAATTTCAAAAATATAGTGTTTAACAACATTACACTAGCTCAAATTGCACTATTTCACACATTTCCAAACAATAGGCAATGAGAGCACCGATATGAGAAGGAAAAAACTAAGATATACTATTATAGAGAGTCCCTACACCGAGTTGTTGGATTAGACGAGGAATACCTAGGTGCCATGAGTCCGAATAGTCACCCGTCGAAGTTGAACGATATTTTGGTCTCAGGGCTCTTAAGGGACTACGCCCCAACAAAGTAGCCCGAAGCAATGACCTTGTCACGAACCAAAACACCACCTCCTCTAGAATTCACCAGCCACTTGAGACATTTTGGCATAGTTGGTTCGGTGCCACGACCCACCGTTTACAAAATATAGTGTTTGACAACCTTACACTGGCTCAAACTGCACTATTTCAGCGTTTGCAAAACAATAGGCGATAAAAGCACCAATATGAGAGGAAAAAACATAGAGAGGCTAGTTTAGAGGGTCCCTATGCTGAGGTTTCAGATTAGATGAGGCATCTCTAGGTGCCACGGAGTCCGAGTAGTCACCCATCGAAGTTGAACGATATTTTTGTCTCTTAGGGCTCTTAAGGGACTACGCCCGAACGAAGTAGCCGGAAGCAATGACCTTGTCGCGAACTAAAACACCACCTCTTGTACCATTCACCTAGCCACCCGGATGTGTGGGTGCGATGCATTTGTTTGGTGCCATGACTCACCATTTACAAAATATAGCGTTTGACAACCTACACTAGCTCAAACTGCACTATTTCGCGCGTTTGCAAACAATATGGTATCGAGAGCACCGATATGAGAAGGAAAAAACTAAGAGAGGTTATTGTATAGGGTCCCTACACCGAGGTTTTAAATCGACGAGGCATCTCAAAGTTTCACTTAGTTTAAAGTAAGTAGTCACCGTCGAAGTTGAACGATATTTTGGTCTTAGTGGCTCTTAAGGGACTACGCCCAAATGAAGTAGCCCGTAAGCAATGACCTTGTTGCGCATAATAAAACCACCTCCTCTAGCATTTAATTAGCTATCTGGATGTGTGCGATGTAGTCGATTTGGTTCCATGACCCACCGTTTGTAAAAGATAGTGTTTGATAACCTTACACTGGATCAAACTGCACTATTTAACACGTTTACAAACAATAAGGGGAGAGAGAGCACCGATATGACAATGAAAAAACTGAGAGAGGCTATTATAAAGGGTCCCTACGCTAAGGTGTTGGATCGGATGAGGCATCTCTTGGTTCCACCTAGTTCGAGTAGTCACCCGTCAAAGTTGAACGATATTTTGGTCTCAGGGCTCTTAAGGGACTACACCCGAATGAAGTAGCCCGGAAGCAAAGACCTTGTCGCACACCAAAGCACCACCTCCTCTAGCATTCATCCGGCCACCCGGATGTGTCGGCGTAGTCGGTTAAGTGCCACGACCCACCGTTTGTAAAATATAGCGTTTGATAACCTTACACCGGCTCAACTACACTATTTCGCGTTTGCAAACAATAGGCAACGAGAGCACCGATATGAGAAGGAAAAACTACGAGATGCTATTCTAGAGGGTCCCTATGCCGAGGTGTCATATCAGATGAGGCATCTCTCGGTGCCACGAGTCGAGTAGTCACCCGTCGAAGTTGAACGATATTTTTGTCTCAGGGCTCTTAAGGGACTATGCCCAAACGAAGTAGCTGGAAGCAACAACCTTGTCACAAACTGAAATACCACCTCCTCTAGCATTCACCTGGCCACCTAGTTGGACATGTCAGTGTAGCCGGTTCAGTGCCATGACCCACAGTTTGTAAAATATAGCGTTTGACAACCTTACATTGGCTCAAACAACACTATTTTCACGCATTTGCAAACAATAGTGCAGTGAGAGCACCGATATGAGAAGGAAAAAAACTAAGAGAGGATATTTTAGGGTCCCTACACCAATGTTTTAGATCATAGATGAGGTGTCTCTAGGTGCCATGAGTCGAGTAGTCACCGTCGAAGTTGAACGATATTTTGGTCGGGCTCTTAAGGGACTATGCTCGAACGAAGTAGCCGAAAGCAACGACCTTGTCGCTGCACTGAAACACCACCTCCTCTAATGTTCACTGGCCACCTGGATATGTCAAAGTGTAGTTTTTCGGTGCCATGACCCACCGTTTGCAAAATATAGCATTTGATAACCTTACACCGGCTCAAACTGCACTATTTCACGTATTTGCAAACAATAGGGGCAGCAAGAGCACCGATATGAGAAGGAAAAAACTGAGAAGAGGATATTTTAGAGAGTCCCTACACCGAGGTCTCGATAAAATGAGGCAATCACTAGGTGCCACGGAGTCCGATTAGTCACACATCGAATTTGAACGATATTTTGGTCTTAAGGCTCTTAACAGACAACACCCCAACGAAGTAGCCCGAAAGCAACGACCTTGTCATGAACCAAAACACCACCTCCTCTAGCATTCACCTAGCCATCTAGATGTGTCGGCATAGTCGGTTCAATGCCACGACCCACCGTTTGCAAAATATAGCATTTGACAACCTTACACTGGCTCAAACTGCACTATTTTGCACATTTGCAAACAATAGGGCAGCGAAGAGCACCGATATGAGAAGGAAAAAACTGAGAGAGGCTATTTTAGAGGGTCCCTACGCTGAAGTTTCAAATCAGATGAGGAATCTCTAGGTGCCACAGAGTCTGAGTAGTCACCCGTCAAAGTTGAACGATATTTTGGTCTTAAGGACTTCTTAAGGGACTTAGCCCGGAAGCAACGACCTTGTTGCACACCAAAAAAAAACCTCCTCTACCATTCACGTGGCCACCCAGATGTGTCGGCATAGTCTGTTTGGTGCCTCGACCCACCATTTGCAAAATATAGCATTTGATAACCTTACACTGGCTCAAACTGCACTATTTCACGCGTTTGCAAACAATAGGGCATCGAGAGCACCCATATGAGAAGCAAAAAACTGAGAGAGGCTATTGCAGAGGGTCCCTACACCGAGGTGTCAAATTAGATGAGGCATCTCTAGGTGCCACATAGTTTGAGTAATCACCCGTCGAAGTTGAATGATATTTTTGTCTCAGGGCTCTTAAGGGACTATGCCCGAACGAAGTAGCCCGGAGGCAACAACCTTGTTGCGCACCTAAACAACACCTCCTATAGCATTCACCTGGCCACCCAGACATGTCAATGTAGTCAGTTTAGTGCTACGACCCACCGTTTGTAAAATATAGTGTTTGATAACCTTACACTGGCTCAAACTGCACTATTTCACACGTTTGCAAACAATAGTGCAGTGAGAACACCGATATGACAACGAAAAAACTGAGAGAGGCTATTGTAGAGGGTCCCTACAATGAGGTCTTGGATTAGACAAGGCATCTCTAGGTTCCACGTAGTCCGAGCAGTCACTCATCGAAGTTGAACAATATTTTGGTCTCTGGGCTCTTAAGGGACTACGCCTGAATGAAGTACCCTAGAAGCAACGACCTTGTCGCGCACCAAAACACTACCTCCTCTAGCATTCACCTGGCCACTCGAACATGTCGGCGTAGTCGGTTTGGTGCCATGACCCACTGTTTGCAAAATATAGTGTTTTAAAACCTTACACTGGCTCCAACTGTAATATTTCACGCGTTTGCAAACAATAGGACAGCGAGAGCACCGATATGAGAAGGAAAAAACTAAGAGAGGCTATTGTAGAGGGTCCCTACACTGAGGTGTTAGATTAGAATGAGGTATCTCTAGGTGCCACAGAGTCCGAGTAGTCACCCGTCGAAGTTGAACGATATTTTGGTCTTAGGGCTCTTAAGGGACTATTCCCGAACGAAGTAGCCTGGAAGCAACAACCTTATCACGAACCAAAACACCACCTCCTCTAGTGTTCACCTGCCCTAGGGATGTGTCGGTGTAGTCGGTTGGTGCCATGACCCACCGTTTGCAAAATATAGCGTTTGACAACCTTACATTGGCTCAAACTACACTATTTCACGCATTTGTAAACAATAGGGCAATGAGAGCACCGATATGAGAAGGAAAAAACTGAGAGAGGATATTATAGAGGGTCCATACGCCGAGGTGTTGGATTAGATGAGGCATCTCTAGGTGCCACGGAGTCTGAGTAGTCACCCGTCAAAGTTGAACGATATTTTGGTCTTAGGGCTCTTAAGGGACTACGCCCAAACGAAGTATCCCGGAAGCAACGACCTTGTCGCGCACTGAAACACCACCTCCTCTAATATTCACCTAGCCACTCAAATATGTTAGCGTAGTTGGTTCAGTGCCATAACCCACCGTAGTCAAAATATAGCATTTGACAACCTTAAACTAGCTCAAAGTGCACTATTTCAGGCGTTTGCAAACAATAGGACAGCGAGAGCACTGATATGAGAACGAAAAAACCAAGAGAGGCTATTATAGGGAGTCCTTACGCCGAGGTGTCGGATCAAACAACGCATCTCTAGGTGACAAAGAGTCGAGTAGTCACCCGTCGAAGATGAACGATATTTTGGTCTCAGGGCTCTTAAGGAACTACGCCCCAACAAAGTAGCCCGAAAGCAACGACCTTGTCGCGAACCAAAACACCACCTCCTCTAGCTTTCACCTAGCCACCCAAACGTGTTGGCATGGTTGGTTTGGTGCCATGACCCACCGTTTGCAAAATATAGCGTTTGACAACCTTACACTGGCTCAAACTACACTATTTCACGGATTTGCAAACAATAGTGCAGCGAAAGCACCAATATGAGAAAGAAAAACTAAGAGAGGATATTGTAGAGGGTCTCTACACCAAGGTTTGGGATTAGACAAGGCATCTCTAGGTGCCACGGAGTCCAAGTAGTCACCGTCAAAGTTGAACAATATTTTGGTATCAAGGCTCTTAAGGGACTACACTCGAATGAAGTAGCCCGAAGCAACGACTTGTTATGCACCAAAACACCACCTCCTCTATCATTCACCTGGCCACCCGGATGATGTGTCGGCATAATTCGGTTCGGTGCCACGAGCCACCGTTTAAAAATATAGAGTTTGACAACCTTATACTAGCTCAAACTGCATTATTTTGCGCGTTTGTAAACAATATGGCATCGAGAGCACCGATATGAGAAGGAAAAGCGAGAGATAATATTGTAGAGGGTCCCTACACTTTGAGGTGTAAAATTAGACGAGGCATCTCTATGTTCCACGTAGTCCGAGTAGTCACCCGTTGAAGTTGAACGATATTTTGGTCTCGAGGGCTCTTGAGGGACTACGCCGAACGAAGTAGCCTAAAAAGCAACGACCTTGTTCACGCACCAAAACACCACCTCCTCTATAGTGTTCACCTGGCCATCTGGATGTGTCGACATAGTCGATTGGTGCCACTGACCCACCGTTTGCAAAATATAGCGTTTGATAACATTACATTGCTCAAACTACACTATTTCATGTGTTTCCAAACAATAGTGCAGTGAGAGCACCGATATGACGAAAAAATTAAAGAGAGGTTATTGTAGAGGGTCCCTACACCGAGGTTTTCGGATCAGATAAGGCATATCTAGGTTCCACATGAGTCCGAGTAGTCACCCGTCGAAGTTGAACGATATTTTGCTCTCGGGGCTCTTAAGGGACTACGCCCGAATTAAGTAGCCCGAAGCAACGACCTTGTCACGCACTTTGAAAAACCACCTCATCTAGCAGTTCACCTAGCCACTCCGAATGTGTCGGCATAGTCGGTTTGGTGCCACGACCCACCGTTTGCAAAATATAGCATTTGACAACCTTACATTGGCTCCAACTGCAATATTTCACGCGTTTGAAAACAATAGGGCAATGAGAGCAGCGATATGAGAAGGAAAAACTTGAGAGATGCTATGGTAGAGGGTCCCTACTGCTTGAGTTTTCAGATTAGACAAGACATCTCTAGGTGTCACAGAGTCCGAGTAGTCACTCGTCAAAGTTGAACGATATTTTGTCTCAGGGCTCTTAAGGGACTACGCCCGAATGAAGTAGCCCGGAAGCAACAACATTGTCGTGCACCTAAAATACAACCTCCTCTAGCATTTCCTGGCCACCTGAATGTGTTGGCGTAGTTGGTTGGTGCCACGACCCACTATTTGCAAAATATAGCGTTTGACAGCCTTACATTGGCTCAAACTGCACTATTTTCGCACGTTTGCAAACAATGGGCAGCGAGAGCACCAATATGAGAAGGAAAAAACCTAGAGAGGCTATTGTAGAGAGTCTCTATGCTTTGAGGTATCAGATCAGACAAGGCATCTCTAGGTGCCACTGAGTCTGAGTAGTCACCCATTGAAGTTGAATGATATTTTGGTCTCATGGCTCTTAAGGGACTACTCCCGAATGAAGTAGCCTAGAAGCAACAACCTTGTCATGCACAAAAAAACCACCTCCTCTAGTGTTCACCTAGCCACCCAGACGTGTCGGTTTAGTCGGTTCGATGCCACGACCCACCGTTTGCAAAATATAGCAGTTTGACAACCTTACACTAGCTCAAACTGCACTATTTCGCGTGTTTGCAAACAATAGTGCAGCGAGAGCACCGATATGAGAAGGAAAAAAATGAGAGAGGTTATTGTAGAGGGTCCCTACATCAAGGTGTCATATTAGACGAGGCATCTCTAGGTGTCATGGAATCTTAGTAGTCACCCGTCGAAGTTGAATGATATTTTGGTCTCAGGGATCTTAAGGGACTATGCTCGAACGAAGTAGCCCGGAAGCAACTACCTTGTCACGCACCAAAACACACCTCCTCTAGCATTCACCTAGCCACCCAGATGTTTCAATTGCATGCGGTTTATTTCGGTGCCATGACCCACTGTTTGAAAAATATAGTGTTTGACAACCTTACACTGGCTCAAACTGCACTATTTCACGCGTTTGCAAACAATAAGGCAGTGAGAGCACCGATATGAGAAGGAAAAAACTAAGAGAGGCTATTTTAGAGGATCCCTACGCTAAGGTTTCATATTAGACGAGGTATCTCTAGGTACTATGGAGTCCGAGTAGTCACCGTCGAAGTTGAACGATATTTTGGTCTCATGGCTCTTAAGGGACTATGCCCGAACGAAGGAAGCAACGACCTTGTCGCGCACCAAAACACCACCTCCTCTAGCATTCACCTAGCCACCTCGAACATGTCGGTGCATCGGTTTGGTGCCCACCCACCGTTTGTAAAATATAGCATTTGATAACCTTACACTGGCTCAAACTGCACTATTTTACACGTTTTGCAAACAATAGGGCAGCGAGAACTCGACATGAGAAGGAAAAAACCGAGAGAGGCTATTATAGAGGGTCCCTACACCAAGGTTTTTGATCAAACAAGGCATCTCTAGGTGCCACAGAGTCTGATTATTCACCCGTCAAAGTTGAACGATATTTTGGTCTCAGGGCTCTTAAGGGACTACGCTCGAACGAAGTAGCCCAGAAGCAACGACCTTATCATGCACCAAAACACTACCTCCTCTAGCATTCACCTGGCCACCTAGATGTTTCAACACATTGTAGTTGATTTGATGCCCACGTCCTGAGGCATGACTTCTCACTCCTCGCCTCCGTTCATTTCCTATGACTCAAAACATTCGATGTCACTTGTTTACCTTCCATCTCTCTTGTTCTCTTTGGACTTTCCTCTGTCCTCTTAGGTGCTTCATCAGTGTCCTTGCTTTGCTCTCTTAAGCTATGTTGTTGTGTTGATCTCTCTCCATCACTTTGCTGCCCTAGATATGTGCTTGTATATGCTCATTATTTTTGCATTGTAATAGGATTCTTCATCACAGATCACTTCACAGAATTAGGAGTTTAAGTAAATCTCTGCCTCAAATTAAACCAATGTCTCCCATCTAAAACTTCAACCCCAGTCCATCAAGCAAGATCAATCATTCATACTGCAAAGAAGGACATGTGTCCATTGGGTGAGCATGATCCTTGAAAAAGGGAATGATCTATTTCTTGAGATTATCTCTTTGTTTAGATTGTTCTTGGTCATATATTTGAAAATCAATAGGAATAGAGTTGAGATCAAGAAAAAGAAATCCATTGGGAAAATAATTTCCCATTTGCGAGTGAGATGAATAATTTTGATTCTCATTCCTTGGTGAGCTCAGGTGTGTTTTCATCTGACTCAGAGAACTTGTATGACATTTTGTCCCATACCATCACCTAGAGGTTTGATGCTCTAAAAGAAGCCATTTCTGATTTTGAATCCCATGAGGAGAATGTATCAAAAATTTTGGAAGATCTTGGCACAAGAATGCATGAGCTTGGTACTCCTCTCAGGGAGAATAATTCCATGAAGAATCTTCAGGATTCAAATTTCAAGAATTGGTTTAGGAAAATATTTGTGACCCTTTCCTTCAATAGTGATACTTTAGAAGCCCTTGTAGAGATCATAGGTTATATCTCTAATCCTATGAAGAGTTATGAAAAATATTTTAAAGTCAATGTGGAAATATCAATGCCATTCCTGAGAATTGACTCAACACATTGGAGCATGTGAACATCTTGGAAGATGAGAAAGTTTCATTTGTAGTTTCCAGATTCAACAAGATGGTCTATGGAAAAGCCTCATCATTCAAGATCTTCCGCGGAGGAAGACATGAGTTGATTCTTCATTAGAGGAGGAAGAATGGTCAAGGATGAGTTAGAAGGTGAGTTAGCTAGGTTAATGTTAAGAGGTGAGTATAAACAAACACTTAGCCATTTTTTTAATCCCTTTTTAATATTTCCTTTTCCTTCATTGCTGCTAGTATTTAGTTACATGCTACTAAATTTTCAAGAAACCCTATTGCAAAAATCACATTTTTGCTCATATCTCCTTCATTTTTGCTCCATTTCCCTTGCAATTTTTCCCATAACTTCTACTCATGAACTCCTTGAAGATGATCTAAAAATATTTTCCATTGGTACCCTAAATTTTTATAGCATCCCATTTAAAATTTCAAAGAAAAAATTTGCCTTTTAGATCCTTGCAATTCTGGAGATCGAAAACACTTGAAATTTGAAGCAGGAAACCATGTATGAAAATACCTAATATAATGAAAAAAATTCATCTCAATCCAAATACAAGAAGACATGATTATATTTATTATTAAATTGGCATATGAGCCTTACTAAAAATAATAAGTTTTGATAACAAAGAAAAAAATTTGAAACCTCTGTGTAATCTTCAATTCTAGAAATATGAAAATTGTAAAACTTGAAAATCGGGAAAATTGTAAAATCTTCAATGTTGCACCATAAGTACCATAGTTCAAGATGAACTCTACCTCTCTTATTTCTATCAATGTTCGCATTAGTTGATATGCAATAGATGAGTGTTAGCTTTAAAAAAAAAAAATTGTACGTATTGCCCTTTTGTAGTTCACCTAGCATGGTTTTGCTTAATGGAATAGGTTTGCTTAACAATTGTACCATGTAGTGCTCTGGGACATGGTTTTTTAATTTTAAATCAAACATACATATCTAGAACTAATAAATGGTTATGAAAACATACATAGAAGGATATCATACATGCAATGAAATCGAATCAAACATATAGTTCAATAATATCGTTATGAAAACCAACACACATGGATATATAAGAATCAAACAAAGTGTGCTCCAGACGCACGTCTTTGAAAATATGTAAGTTCATAACATGTGTACATCTCGAACTAAGTGTGTCATAATGTATATAGGACCACATGCGGTCGCAAAAGGCTATATATATACAATGGACTATATGAAGAAACATGTTCACTAGGACCAGATGGCCCATATATATATATCTATGTACATCCAGGTGGACTATGAATCTACTCATGAAACATCTTCCCTCTCTTCGCCTGCTTAGAGTAGCATGTCCACGACCTAGGGATGTAGTGGAGGGAGATGCCACTACGGATTTCATCTCGTGTGGTCCTAGGCGTCTCTAAGCGTAGGCCTGCAACCTAACCTGCACATTCATAAACAACAAGTTTTTAACACCCAAAATTTTAAAATACATTCAAAATTTAGAAACTTGTACAATTTAGTTAAAATGCATGTGAAATCTTACCGCAATGTCATGATCCCTATCAATTTGTTGTTGATGCATTGTAGGGACAACAATAGACTCACGAGGGGTAAGCTACATACAAATAATTAATTTTCAAATTAAATATTTCACATACACACAAAATTTGATATTTTAGATTTAAGTAATAAGAAATAACATTTGAACCTCCAAAATTTAACAAATTTGAAAATTTGTATCTCAGTTAGTGGATCTGCAAATGCTATGGCAGTATCTACAGCAGTCTCCACAGTCTACATATATGGAGGAGTCTCTCTGGCAGTCATAAGCTATACAAAAAACATGTACAAATCAATATTAAAATCTATGTATGATTGTGCACCACATAACAGAGGTCCAAAGCATGTAATCCATGTGAACTTCCAAAATTAGAAACAAAGTGTGAAGAGAAAATAACTTGTGTAAAACTCATGGGAGGCATGCCAATAGCCTCAGTTCCCAGAGACAGATGATGACCCGCCAGGCTCCTATGTATAAAAGACAAACATATTAATATGTACAACATAACGTGAAACATTATAATAATAATCTAGTGTAATCTAAATGAAATTAAAAATGTAAGTTTGTACAACTTTCAAAACTTACATTTGAAACTCACCCAGTATTGCAATAGTTTAGCTAGCATGTCGACGCCGGATGTTTCCTTCACCAGCTCTTGCTATTTAAAATAAAATAAAAAATTAGTTTTTTACATGTATGTACATGACATACAATCAAATACATATATATTAAAATCTCAAACATGTGAATTAAACTATTGTATATATATATATATATATATATATTATTTATTTGAAATTTACCTGTGAAAGACCAATATCAGTGGCACCAGTTCCAAAAACATCCCCCAACATCTCATCTATAGAAAAGAAATCCTGTGAACCAGCAAATGATGTCTCGCCCGCAGTGCATACGGCACCACATGATCCACAGTGGTGTGGTGTGCTAGAACTAGTGCCTCCACCAACATGACCAGATACAATTTGGTCACTATGTTGGGTCAAAGTGTTAGTGAGCTCCCGGTGCATGCGCAGTGTCAATCTCCGAGTTTCGGTGAGCTCCTCAATGCATGCAGTGTGTCAATCTCCACAACCTCCTTCACTATAGGAGGGATAACTAAAAGGCAAGTGGGGTTTTGGGGCATGGGGGATCCTTGGTTGACCTATGCATGCACCAGGTCTACTCTGTGCAGAGCCACCTCCTCGATCAAAAAAGTTAGAAAAGTCAAAATAATTTGGGACCTCATTAAGCATGAACTCGTAATATAATTTCTTCAAAAATAAAGAGGAACCTCATTGTTGTTGCATGGTGGATAATCAAAAACCATCCACCATCGGTCCCAAAATTTGTTTTTTGATTCTTTCATCGTGGCACCAATGTATTGGGAAGCTGTTTACAAGTAAGCATGGGGGCATTAGTTCTAGGATCAGTAAATAATGCACAAATGAGGTCTTTTCCAATTTTTTTGTCTTTTATGGCCGCATGGGATAATTTATCCGCATACCACCGCCTACAATCACCTCTAAAGGTATTCCATCTATGTATTTGGTTGGTTGCAGAAGTCGACTTCGCCAATCAATGTTTGCAATGTATTGGATAAAGTCATGCGGGATGGATTTGTGACATGATTTTGTCTTATAGTCGAATAAGGTTCGAATGACAATTTTATTTTCTTAGATTCTTCTAATGATATTATCTTGTGTTCTGTTGGTTCAATGGGGACAGAAGGAGCCACAGTAGGCGAATCTATGTTTGGAGGAGGGTTTTGAGGAATGTTCGGTGAGTTTTGAGGAATGTTTTGACGGTTTGCAAGATTTCGAGCTTCTTGACCAATTGACAAAACAAGAAAATTATACATATAAAAAAATTCAAAAAACCCATGAAAATGCAAAAAAAAAACCTAAAATGTAAAAAAATGATTAAAATCAGGGGCTTACCTCCTCGTCTTTACGGCATGGTTGAATCTATCACGATCTAGAAGTCCGATGAGTAATTTTGAGGTGGTATTCAAAGCTCAAATGAAAAACATCTAGGAGAAATTGCAGTTTAAAATGAAAAATGGGAAAAATGAGGACCCGCTTGAGACTACTAATTTTTGTCTCAGAGTTCCACGATCGCGGTTTTAGGTTTGGTAATTTCCGAACATAAAATTCAGGAACCATGATCACTATATATAAACCACGATCGTGGTCCCTGAATTTTAGATTTTTATGTCCACGAAATTGTCCACTAACCGCGTGCACTTACCTATGTGTGTGTGTGTGTGTACATATATATACATATATGTGTCTGTGTGTGTGTATATATGTATATATACATATGTGTGTGTGTGTGTGTGTACATATATGTGTGTGTGTGTATACATATGTATGTATGTATGTATGTATGTATGTATATATATATATATATATATATATATATATGTGTGTGTGTGTGTATGTGTGTATGTATATATATATATATATATATGATAGTTTCATTTCAAGAAAACTATACAACTTAAGCTTTCTCCTTTCACTACAACCTTACAAATTTGAATAATGAAATATCAAAGCTTTCTTCATGCACTCAATCACTACAACTTGGAATAAATGAAATATTAAAAACTTTCTTTCAAGCATACAAAAGTTACAATCTTCCACTCTAAGTGGGAATAATAGAATGATCAAATTACAACATAGAGATTCTTCAACAAGGTCAAAACACAAGTCTTCATTTCAAGGTCTTCTCCCAACTTTATAGCTTCAATCTTGCATTCTTCAATTCTTCAAAACTTAGATCACATTAAAAAGAAAGGGGATAGGCGACGCTCTCCGCCCAACATTTAATCCAATAAGAGGAGAAGACATCCCCTTATTGTCCCTAAACCCCAACCAAAGAACAATGAGGGATCTTAAGTAACATTTGAAAAAATTACAAGAAACGGCTTCCACAAAAACATACAATCCACAAACATACAACACATTCAAATCGAAATACTCAACATTATTTACAGCTTTCTCAAAAATACATAGGCTTGACATCAAGCCAAAAGGAGAAACGAATATGGGAACTCCCTCCTTTTTCTCCCAAGTGAAATAGGAGTTTCACCCAAAAGCCTCCATGTGCACAATACAAAACAATCAATATATCCTTATCTCTCCCCTTGCAAATATGCAAAAATATGTCCATGTTTTCCTTTTCACTCCCCATAGGTGAAACTCCCAATCACACTCCCTCCAAAATGCATGCCTCACATCTCCCTTTTCCCTCCCCAATGGTCCCATACTTCCATCTCCCACACCCTTCTTAAGGAAAACTACCCAACCACAAAAACCACATTCACAACACTCATACAATATTCAACAAGCACAATTTTTACAACCAATGCATAAATAAAAGAATGACAAGTGGAGAGCCTACCTCTCCATCAAGATTCCAAGATTCTTCACTCCAACAATATTTTTCACACCTTCAAGCCAAGAACAATCCAAATTACAATCTCCAACAATCTCCCAATTCCAAAAGTGCAAGAGAGAAAATAAAAACAAGTAACCCAAAATCCTTCAAATTTAATCAATAAATAGAAATGGGATGTGATGATGATGAGGTGGCACCATATAGGATGTCACTTCCTCATTCCTCTATTCAACACATAATTCAAAATCAATGCCCAAGACGATAAATGAACATGTAAGACTTATGACATGCCCACATGACACTCCAACTTGCACACCATGCCTATCAAGGACAAATTAATTGTGGTAAGTAGGAAAGTGAAATTATTTTCACTTTTTACACTTCAAATAGCATAAATAAGCCTAAATTTGACTCATCATACCATAGGAATGGTTGTTGGGTGAATTTAAGAGGCATGGGACAAGCTTATCTTGTCCTACAAGCCTCCAAAAAAGCCTCCCAAGTCAAAATCTGAATTTTTAAGTTGAGGAAAAGTACACAACACAATCCAACACAAATCCAACTTACATCCACAATATTTCAAGGACCATATACCCTCATAATTATACAATTGTCACATCTTTATTTTAGTTAACAAATTAAGTTGGATTAGTTAATTAAGACACATTAATAATTACTAATAGAGTGACTAAAATTTTTCAAAAATTAAATACATATAACACAAAATAAAACACACACAAAATTAAAAGAAGGAAAAACATTACACCCCATGGCCACAAATGTGAGGTCACCCCCATGGGAAACCTCCTAACTAGGCATGCAATAACACTACATAAACAATAGACACAAGTTGTCAAATTTGGCCATGTTGCAAAACACCCAACATCCTTTCGTGGTTGGTCTCCTATCCTCTTTCAATGTATGTGATAAAATATCCTTGAAACATAAACAAAATACCTCTCTGGCCTCACAACCACATCAACAACATCGAGAAATAATATATACATAGAAATCAATAATCTTCATCCAAAGTTAAGTAATTCTATCATCTATCAACATATCAAATAATTTGATTCTAACATCCATGAGATCATAATTCTACTCAGAACATCCAAATTATAATGTTTTAGTATGAAATCCTAATAATTAAAATCAACATATATCAAACCGTCTACCAATGTCATCTAGTGTACCATAATAAAAATGTGAATCACAACATGTCAATAGTCGACTATTTGCACGATCTATCATCTATCGATCAATATATAATAATAAAAATGTCTAAGTATCAATCCAAAAGTAATATCATCATAATGAAAATATTTTCAAAGAGGAGTGGGAACTACAACTTGGAAAATGTTGTTGATGTGGCAAGTTATGCAGCCTCATCGAATGTGGTGAGCACAAGTTTTGCATGAAATAGGCATGGACTTTCGCTGCTCTCCTGCTCTAAATTACGCTTTCATTATTCTTGGATTTTGAAATTAAATGTTAATTATTAGAAAATAAAACTCCAAACAATGATAAAACCTCACTTCTTTTGGAACTATCAAACAAAAGAAAATGACCCCAAAATTCATGCGCATAGGCGCCACACCCTAATGTACCACAAAACCGAAACTATTTTCATGACCCTAGTAACATGGAACACCATAAGGAACCTTCACCGAGTTGTTTAAAATTATTTAACGCTCTTGTAATTCATATTCCTAAACCCTCTTAGCTTATTAGTCACTTATGGTGACATGGTCATTTTAATAAAACATGATCGGTTTCGGCTTATGATTATCGCTTAGCTTGAGCAAAACTGAAAACCACTACCTCCTACCTCTAGACTACCAACAAGAGAATCATAACCCACCTTCAGTTCAATGAAAACGCCTTCAGAAACTAATTTTTCAAGTGGTTTTGGGGCCCCATTGTCGCTATTATGTGATAAATGATGCTTTGACACAATTATGATAATTGGCTCGAATTTGCCCTTATAACTTGACCTCTCCTCATCATAATCAACTTCCATTTGTCATGACGAATTCTATATATATGAGAGAGTAAGTAGGAATCATAAAACTTCGTGATAAAACTTAAACCGAGTGTTTTCAAGACCCAATTTGTAGGCACTTTTGATGTTTTGGTCATTTTCCTCAACCTTAGCTAGAATCCCCTTTTTGAGTCTCGTTTGACTTCTAGCCAAGCGTGTGACTTCATAATACCATTACAATGTTATGTATAATTTTATTCGATATTTTATCTTGTATAAATGAATTTTGAAATGTATGGTGATTTTCTCTCTCCACCCTCTTCTCTCTCTAGAAATGATTGTGATACTTGATTGATTCGAAAATGTAAATGAATTAGGAAATGTGAATTGGTTTGAAATAAAAATGGTTATGACATTTTGAATGGGAAATAAAATGTCTCTTAACTTTCTTTCTCATCCTTACTCTCTCTCTCTCTCTCTCTAGTAAAACATATTAAGTATAATTAAATGTGAAAGCATGAATCCATGAGAAAGCGAACTTTTCTTTCTCTCTCTCTCTCTATTTAATTGAAAATGTTAAAAATGATGAATGTGTGGATTTATGCTAGAGTATAGGGGATTTCCATACTCAGTCTTAGGCTGACTCAACGTTGGTTGCAAGTACTCCAAGCAAGAGGAATTTTTGGATGTGATATGTTGTAATTAATGATTTGTCATTGTAAAGTTGTATTCATCTTTCAATACATGTACTACCATAGAATAATGATATGTATTGTTGTTCGATGAATTTTTATTTATGTATTTTGAAAGGGAATACCAATGTGGCTATATTTTATAGTGTCAAGTTGGTTTTGAAGCTGTATTGAAGGTTGTACCTATGTTATAAAGATGTTAAACTAATATTTTTCTAGGTTAATTATTGGTTTATTTCCTTAACACCCAAAATGCTAGGTAGAATCTCATCTCATCAAAACTAACAAAATTAAAAGAATGAGTTATAATTCCTAATAAACTTCCTCCCCCCATTAGATTCCTTTTCCATGGTATAAAACAATGATCATGTCAATGAAATACTCATATCTCATTAATCATCTTTATTCTTCACACCTGAGATGTCTTATTAAGGTCCATTTCCTTGTTATTTTATGAGGTGGTGCACATATGTTGTAAAACCTATCATATTGGGACGAGTGAGGTGATCATGACTAGTTTCGTAGGTATGACCATATCATGAATAAGTTAAACCCCTTGTGTGTAATTTCCCTTGGTACCCTAGTGGGTGGCCAAAGCCTTGCAAGATAGTTGGTGGTTGTACCTATGATTGATCTCTTGTGAGATATAAATTATGTGAGTGAAGAATACGTTTCAAATTACTTGCGTATTTACCCAATAGTTGAAATAGGTCATTAGGAGGATTTTCTAATGCATAATATTATTTGGGATATCTCTCTTGCAATATACCCTTAATACTTGTGTGTCTAAGAGCAATGAATTGAGTTGTCTTTTGTGAGTTCGTACTTCTTGTAGTCCTAAATCCCTAAGTGTTATGTAAGTGTTATAGGAATTACATTTGTTCTAAAATGATGTTAATATAGGACCAAAGTAATCTAGCGTAAATGTAGTTAGTGAAAGGGTAAATAAGATTAAACTAAGGAATGACCACTATGAAAAATGGTATGTCATTGAACGATGTCAAAACCAACTAAAATGTCAAATGTGATCATAAAATGAATGTAATAAAGTAGAGCTCCACGACTAATACAACAACCTAATAAATCAAAAAAACCAAATATGATGCATGATCACATGCTTTGTTTGCATAAATGTGGATTAAACAATGATGCTAATGAAATAATAAAATGTAGCCTTGAGAATGGGATAACTTCAGTTGTAGCCAAGGTCTTGCGAGTTAAGGAAATTGCACTCTAGTTGGACTTATAAAATTTAGTAAAACCCTTGGCATAGATAGGAATATACCAAACCTAGAATCTCTCAGGAAGTTGAATTTATGGTTGAAACATGTTATTAACCCATTACTAGTGAGAGTATATCCTTAAGATGAAAAAAATATTTATAATGGGAACATAGGTGTAATGAATACTTCCATGCGCAATATGATTGTGGAAACATGAATCCCTATTTGGAGCAATAGATTGTGAATCAAGAATGATACAACTTAATTAGTTAACCTACATAATTGGTTATAATAACTGGAAGATGAAAAGATTGTATTGTTAGTATTAAACAATGCTATGAAATGAACTCGAGATAGGTTTTCTATTGATCTAATAACCTTCCTTTTTCTTCCTATGAATTTTCCTCCTTGTAACGAGAGTATTTTTCCAAACCAAGTAAACACGGCTCTCTCAAACAAATCCTTATATCAAATCTTAAAAGACACATGTGTGTATATATGTTCCTAATCATGATCATGCTATATAAAGTTATTTTTGCAAGATAAAAGAGCGAATTCTAAAGGAACCACTATAGGTGAAATTTTAAACAAGAACATGCATCCTAGTTGTAAAGTAATGAAGGGTCCCATGTTATGTGTTCTTTCTACATTTATAATCAATGAATAAAAAAGGATTGTAATAGATATTTCACCATGAACAATGATGTGTTGTGAGAAGTTCTTGTGAGTAAGTGTATATTGTCATGGGTCGTTGTTGTACTTTATTTTTTGGAAATGTGGCTTTGATGTGCATCATGTATTTCATGTTATATATGTGGGTCCATAGTGCGCAAACGTCTCATGTGTTATACATTATCCTAAGTGATCCTATGTGATGTTATGTATCAAGCAATGTAAGCCAAAAATAATTATCCTGTTATTATGTGTGTTGTATTTGTGTGTATAAAATGTGGGCGTTAGACTCTGTGACATTGCTCACAAACCACATTGCCGCTTGTTGGGGTTAGAAATGGAGAAAGCTGTTTCAAGAAGCTATAAAAGAGTAATGGTATGAGTATGACAACAATAAAATTAGGCATTCACAATGTTAGCAATAGCAATGAGATGAGCAAATCCGGGGGGTTTCAGTATGATCCGCTCAGTTACGCGCTTAATTTTGACAATGAATATGTGGACGAGGATGAGCATTGCTTTTTCTACCAGATTCACTTTCCCCATTTTCCCTTCATTTAACTAATTGTGGAAGAAGAAGACAAAATGAGCCATAAAGTAAATCAAAACCACATTTTTATTGTTTTAATGTCGCCCTCTGTGAGCAATTGGATCACCAGGGGCACCAAGAATGTTTGTAGACTAATCCCAACAATAACCAACACGAGAAATCTTGCAACAACAAAACATAACAATAAAGCTTCATTAAATCATAGTAAAGACAACTAGACTTTGTACAATATTATTTATGGAATAATAAATCCTTGCAAGTACAAGATGTTTGTCACAATTTTTTGCTATGTTAAAACTATAGAAAAAATAAATATTTTTGGAAGGAAAAATAGTTATTTAAATTAATGATAAATTCTAAAATATGACTACAAAAATATTTTGTCCAATGAGAATAGAGGAATAAACTGTTTTAAAAATGAAATAAATATTTATTTTTCAAAAACATTAGCTTAAATATAACAAATCACAAATAGAAAGATATTATTGATTTATAAGATTGAAGTATTTGTAAATTGAAACCTATATATTCGAGCGTTAGGCAAGTATAATAATAATGATAAAAAAACTGAAAATTTAATTTCATTCATTCAATAACTGAAAAACTCGCTTTACTATGGTGAAAACTCACTTTACTCGCTCGAACCCTAAATATTTTACCGTCGCGGCATGGATCCAAACCCTAAAACTTTTGCACGATCGATTGTGCTTTGCTACACAGTCGCATATTCAGGGGTCTCTGTTCAGTTAGTGGACAAAGGGGTAGGGCACCTTGGCAATGGTGTAGAAGACAAAGGGAGGAGTCCCTACTCCTCCTTTGCATTATGAAACAAAACTAGACAAAGCAGTGACCATGATACACCTCTGCTCTCTCATTTGATAGAGGAGAATGGTCAAGCTTTTGGGGATGATAGATCTCCTAAGAATTCCTGTGGTGGCGAGGGAAATGGAGATGTGGAAAAGGAACCAAAAACAAATCTATAACCTCTGCATGCGGTAGTAAGAAGAAGACTGCAAACTCCTTTCGTTGATGTGGTTTGCAAGCAAGTAAAGATATCTACAAGGAACTATGATATGCCATTGAAACCCTCAGAGGAGACCCCAACGCTGAAGCTTGAGGCGGATCTACTTCTAAAGGTGCGTAAGGAGGAAGAAAATCTCTCCCAACTAGGTCTCATCTGTAGATTTCATAAATTTTGGCCAAAACTTTCTCAACTACATGATTGGATTACGCAGAGATGGAGAGAAAAGATTCAAGGTAAGATTGAACTTTATCCCTGTGCAAAAGCATATTTCATTGTTGTTTTTGAAACCCCTGAAGATAGGGATTTAATTCTTATGCAACACTGGGTTTGGGGTGAACATGGACTCATGGCTAAGCCTTGGTTTCCATCTTTTGATCCCTCAAAAGACTCTTTTGACACCTACCCGGTTTGGGTTCGTTTACCTGGACTCCCACTCCAGCTTTGGAACAGATCTTGTTTGATTGCAATAGGGGATACTCTAGGCTCATGTGCGGCTATTGATGAGAAAACCTCCATTCAAACCCACACTACTTATGCACGGATCCTTGTGGATCTTGATCTATCCAAAGCCTTACCAGCAGAAATTAAGCTGCAGATTGGTGAAAGACTCTGGATACAGAGATTAGACTATGAAGGACTTGCCTTCAGATGTCGATGTTGTTTTAACACTGGTCATATTACAAAAGATTGTGAACATTCCCAACGGAAAATCAAGCCCACATGGTGGAAAGATTCTCTGCCAGAGCATCTAACAATCGATCCCTAGGAAACTCCAGTTACGAAAGTTAGCGTCCACATGCAAGATAACTCACCCATCATGGAAGTCTCTTCGAATAATGCAGAGAAGTTATCCCGGATTCTACTTTTCAGAACACTAATACAGTAATCAACTCTACTTCGACTCCCCTTACTGAAAATCCCACCCCGCTCAAACTAATTGAAGTGGTTATTCCAATATCAATGGAAGAAAGAAACGAAGAATGGAAGGTAGTGGATAGGAAAAAGAAGGGATACGGGAAACCTAAATCCCCCACCATCTTGGACAAGGCATGATTCTTGTCTTTTTGCTAGCTCTTATCGTTATATCCGGGTTGTTGGTCTATTTTACAGCTGCTTTGGCAGGCATGTTCCGATGTTTGGTTGTTGTTTATTAGTTGTTTTTCAGCTGTTGGTTTGTTGTTTGCAGGCTCTTCTCTTGGCAGATTGTTTTCTGCCGTTGGGCTTATTGTTCATATCTGGATTCTGATCCCTTTTGGTTATGTTACTTTGGTTATATCTGGCTTTTGAGTCATATTGTACAAGGGTATAGTCCCTTTCAAAAAACTATTTACCAATAATTTTATTAAAAAAATGATAAAAAATTATTATTATAAAACAAATTAATTACTATAGTCTTAAATTCCGATAACAATAAAAACTTTGCTAAAAAGCCCTGACAATATCATAGCATCCAAAATTCCGGTTTTAAACGATGGAAACAAATCAAGAAAACTTAAAAGAAGTGGCATGGTGATCGGCCCAAAGTCACGAGAAGAGAATATTACTTTAATGCGACAAATAATACCTGCATTTAAAGAGAAAAGAAGTGCTAATAATTGCATTGTATTCACCAAATGATGTGCACGTGGATTAACAGTGTGACTCTCAATCACGACCCACACATTGGACGTGCCTTTGATTGCAACACGTTGACAGAACTAATGAACCAAACGGCCTATCTGAAATGGAATGATCAGGAGGGTGTTCTGCAAATAAACGGCCTTTACCATAACTAAACCACTATTGGATAGATGCATGTTCATACTTCTTACAAGGCATTATCTCCTCGACCAATGTCAACAATGATTTTGGTATCTGTCGCCACATTCAATCATTGGATTTTATTCAAACTTGAAGATAACATCATCTTTCTGCCAGTGAAATCCGACGAAAACGTTATGTTTGTTTTTGTTCACTACAAAGTTGGAGTAGTTCGTTTTCTTGTGGTTGGAGAAGACCCATTTCCCTTTAAAAACAAAAAGAGTGAAATAACAGGGAATCACATGTGAAGTCCGAATGAACCATACACTGAAATGGTGGCGGAGAGAGATTTGGGTGGTTAAGCGTAAAGCCTGCGCATGTCCAATCATGCACAGTGCACCCGTGGTATCAGAAGAAAAGAGACCACTTGCACACTACAACCATCTCTCCCAAGCTTATAAAAGTCATCCTCTGCAGGCATTAATATGTGGTGCGTCGAAGCAAATGTTTAATAGGCACATTAAACCCAAAGAAATAATGTCTCCAACTCCAAAGAGAGAAACTCATCAGTCGCCCTTTATGTTTGTTCTTTTAATTATTGTATTTGGGTTCAGCGATAAATATAAGTGCGCAGGTGCAAGTGTAGTTGATGTTACATCGCTTGGTGCGACGGGCGATGGAACCACCGATGATACCAAGGTCATGTTTCTCTTTGCCAGCCTCTGGAATTGTTTCTATGATTGTTTTTTAATTTATGTGTGATCATTATACATTGCAGGCATTTGAGGCAGCATGGCAAGCAGCCTGCAGCATGGAATCAGCTACATTTCACGTTCCGCCTGATCATCGTTTTCTTGTTCGTCCCATTACCTTCTCCGGACCCTGTCAATCAAACATTGTCTTTAAGGTATCACATTTCATGATACCCATAGTCCAATGCAGTTCAATGCCTGTGCCACAATTTAGAAGAGTCTCCTTCACTTTGGCAGGTTGATGGAAGTATAATTGCACCGGTGAATCCACATGCCTGGCCTTCTAATTTATTGGAATGGATAAATTTCTCCAAACTTAACGGGATTACTATCGTTGGTGATGGCGTTATAGACGGACAAGGTGCGGCTTGGTGGAAGCTTTCCGAATACGACGATGAGGTAAATCTCAAGAGGCGACCAAAGTTTACTGTTTATGTATTTAATCGCATCATTTCATTAACGTCTGAATCTATGTACGGCAGGGTAACAGCAAACGCGGGAGCAATTTACCCAGTGTCAGGCCCACGGTGAGTGATGATAAGGAAATATCTTGTTTTTGTGATGTACACGGTAAATTTTAAGGCCCCTCTAAAAAAAAGTTTCATAGATATTATTTGGCCAATTTATATAAATGATTTTGGAAATTTTGGTGAATGTAATGAATTTAAAGGAAATGATGTGGATTAATATCAACTGTAGGCTGGTAGCATTAAGCTATTGAAGGGTAAAAAAAAAAATTGTGCATGTGTTAAAGGAGATTTGAAAATAACAATTTAGTTATTATTGTAAATGTTAGACAATCAACCCAAAAATTATCTTATCCTCAATAAAAAAATTAGTAAAATCTAAATTTCAAAAACTTAAATATTAATTTATTAAAGAAGATTAACCACTAAAATTTACACAGGTGACGTATGAAAATAAGCTCTTCCCTGCGTTAACATATGTACGTTGGCAGGCGTTGAGATTCTATGGATGCTATGACGTCAACGTACAGAACATTACGATTCAAAACAGCCCGCAATGTCACCTCAAGTTTGACAGTTGCACTTCTGTTAAAGTAGCTGGCGTAACAATCTCTTCTCCTGCAAACAGCCCAAACACAGACGGAATTCATCTTCAAAATTCTCGCGATGTTGAAATCCACCATTCCTCGATGGCATGCGGTATAGAATAATGTCTTAATTTATTAAATCATTTACCGTGTTAGAAAAATTTATTTGAAGCATATGTGATGATGAACAGGAGACGACTGTGTGTCGATACAAACTGGTTGCTCAGGCATCCGCGTGCACAATATCAACTGCGGACCTGGTCACGGCATCAGGTAAGCTTTCCCTCAATAACTAGTAATTTCTTTAATTAATGTGAACGATGAAAGAAAGGGTTCTGTGTGTGACTTCACGCAGTATTGGAGGACTTGGTAAAGATGGAACAAAGGCTTGTGTTTCCAATGTGAGCGTCTACGACAGTAACGTTCAAGATGCTTCAAACGGGGTTCGAATCAAAACATGGCAGGTCTGTTATTGATACGTCCATGCAAATCTATAAACACAGAAAAGTATAGCTCGCTCAATGAAAGTTTCTTGTTATTTTTTAATACAGGGAGGAGTGGGATCGGTGAAAAGCGTGTCCTTCTCCAACATACAGGTTTCCAATGTAAGAGTGCCCATTAATATCGACCAATTCTACTGTGATAAACAAAAATGCGCCAATCAAACGTCAGCGGTGTTTATTACAGACATCACATACGAAAAATCACAGGAACTTACGTGGACACACCTCTTCATTTGGCTTGCAGCGACGATGTTCCATGCACTGATTTGAAGTTGGATAACATTCAACTCGAGCCTGCAGTTGCAAATGCTAAGGATCCGTTGTGCAGTAATTGCTATGGGCAACAGTTACAATTTACTGAAATTCACTGCCTGCAATTAGGAAGGCCGGCCAACGACCCTTCCACCACTCAATCTCCCGCAGATGCATGTTAAAACTTTTGCTATTTCGTTGTGCTTTATGATGAAACGGTGATTATAGCAAACCATTTATCCATTATAATATGACCTAATTTACATCATTGTCAGCTCCAGCGATTGCCTGTGCTTTTGGGAAATGGCACTGCGCTTATCACCAAAATCTCGTAACGCTCTGTTCATACTTTTAAAATCCGATACGAAAAGTTATCCACTTTGTCCTACCGAAATTGCAAACCCAAATCTATGTCAACCGTTTCATATGCTTTTTGTCGCTTTTTGTGTGTAAAGTTTATAAACATCGCAATCAATCATAAACAATATCAATCGTATATGCGAAAGAGTTCTCACAGTTTATCCAATGGATTGTAAAAATATAAAATCTCTGGGTTGTGTTTCTTGAAAATGATAAAAGAGAATATTATCAAATAAAAATAAAAAGGAAAAAAATTAATGAAAGACCTTTTGTAAAAAGAGTAGCTAATTTTGGAGGTTATCTTCCAATTTTTAAGAGCAAAATATTAGAATAAAAATTAGGAAAAGTAAATTGTTTGTCAGTAATTAATACAATTAAATTTGATGACAATTATTACAAATAAGGATTATATCTACTATAATGATAATCATTTTACACTACTATAATATACATAATATCTATTTTGTAATTTGGCATAAAAATATATGTGAGATACATTGCTCCCATATATATTTGCTAGAGTGTGTATCGCATAACAATGGGGTTTCATGGCTTGAAACTTAGAAGTTACGAGTCAAAGTGTGCTAGATAGAAACAAACAATGTAATGCTGCAATGAACAAGATAGACATTATTTTCAAATATGCACGACTTAAACTTATTCTTGCTAAGTGTTATGATAAAGATGGGTAAAGATAAAGGCAATGGAGGAGGAGGTATGTATAATGTGAATAAAAATGGAGTAGTTTTGAGGTGTATATATGTATACATGTATATATGTATTATATACACATATACATACATACATGTATGTGTATACACACATGTATATATACATACACATATATGTACATATGTATGTGTGTACATACACACACATATGTATGTATGTATATACACCTCAAAACTATTCTATTTCTATCTAAATTATGTATTAATGTACATGTTTATGTATGTATATATACATACACATATATACATTTTTCACATGTGTGTATAAAGAGAAAGGAAGGGTTTTTGGCAAGAAAATATGGTGTGTCGTGGAGAATATAGATACAAGAGGTTGTACATATATGCATCTATTCTCGAAGGGAAAAGGAGTAAGAATAAGAAAACTAAAATCACATACAACATGAGGAAATTAAATTATTGGGAGTCATGGTAAATACTCATATTATCTAAGTTTTATGAAGATATCATTCTAGGTCTTATTTCTTCTTGTTGATGAAGCTTTACAAACATGTTACTTTTTTAATTAAATAGTCAAAATGATATAAGAAATAATATTACATTGAGATCTAGCATATAAAATTATATATTATTGTGATTACAAGGGCATACTATGTGAATCATCATGGGTGAGATGAGTGAAAGACTAAGAAAAGAGAATTTTAAATAGTAGAATGGGCTAGAAGGCCCTAGTAATAAATGAATCTAGGTAAAAGTAGATGTCCGCATAGGAAAGTAAATTTTAAAAAGGAAAAGTAAAAATGGAGGTTAACCAAAGTATCTTTATTCTATCAATGACGAGTCTATTTACTTGAAATTTTGGGTTTAATGGTTGGCGGAAAAAATAGAGGTTATCATAATAGACCTTACACTTGTGGTGTCCCTCGTGGATGAAGAAGGACTATTGTAATTATTTTTCCTTGTTGGTGTTGTACATAGGAAAAGTCATGATTGGAAAAATATATGATATGTAAAATTCTTTGGCTCCATCCAAATATTGATGTAGTTTATCAATGGACCTATAGGAAATGAAAAATCAAAAGTGAGGGTAAATTATTTTCTTTGGTCAATAAGTTCTTCCCTATCACGAGAAACAAGATTTTTTTAAAAAAATTATGAGGGTAGAAATAAAAAGGGGTAAATAAATTTGTAATGGAAAAATGGGTAAGTAAGGCACATGGAAAAAGGGATGTTTTCATTCTAATAATATAACTAGAGGGTTATTATCAATTGAATAATTAGAGGTAAAAACTTACATTGAGGGTATTCTTTAAAACCCTTCGAACGAACGTGTTATACTATAAATTTACTAAGTTATAAAACCCTCATGTTCCTATAACCTTCTCAAGAAGGGAAGATTGTTCCCTAACCCTATTGGGAGGACCTTGGTTCTTTGGTAAACTTGGTCTATATCTAAAGAAGTGGATTCATAGATTTAACCCATAAACTAAGAAAATCAATGAATTTTTAACTACGGTTAGGATCACAAGTCCACCTTTGAAATTTTGGGAGGAGGAAATGTTGGTGGTATAGCTAGATGCATCTATTAGCTTGTAACCTATGAATTAGGTCTTGAACACTTAAAAGGTAGGCCTTTCTAAGATTCTTCATCCTATATTTGGAATTGAGAATGAATAACCTTCGTTCATCAAATTAAAATAAAAATTGGGGTTTTGTCTCAAAAATATCTCAGTATCAAGGGTTTTTATTAGATGATTCAAAAATAACCATTCATGTTATGGTTAAAAATAGTATTTGGTGATTAATATTTCAAGACAAGAATGGTTTAGTAATATAGAAAAGGATATCTACACATAATAATTCCCATTTATATGGAATATTATTGAGAATTCCTAGAACCATGAGTGATGGGATGATCTCAATAAGGATAATATAGAGCATATGAGAAAGATCCCTCCTTAGAAAAGTAGTTAACAATTTTCTAGTAGCCATCTTATGTCCAAGTCATAGTGATGATGATGTAAGCCACCTATTTATTGTAAGGAAATAGAACCTCCTAAAATGTGGGGTTAATTGAATTATCTAATGAAGGATCCTTGGTAGCTTCGAGAATGGGGCAAAGTATGAAAAATTGAAAAAGTAGAAGAATGAAGCAAATTGTAGTGCCCACTCCTCTTCAACACTGTTTTTATTATGTTGATATTACTTTTGGTGATACTTAGACATTTTGATTATGATACATTGATCAAGAGATGATAGACTATTCAAATATTTTGACTATTGACATATTGATCAGGGGATCATTTTTGAAAAAATTCCCTAAACATCTCTAAATGGTGTTAGTGCAGAAGATCATCTCGAGAGCTTTCCAACGATTTGTGAGAATGTGACAAACGGACATCGGGAGCTCTAGATATGTTGATCAAAGATCGACAATGGGAAAGTCAACTCTAGTCAATTGGTCAATATTGGACCAATGGCACTATGACACATGGCAAAAAGGCAAAAGGGAGTTGTTTGTTGGTTTTCGATCACCGGTCTTCGACAAGCGTAAAAATGGTGCACGGAACAAGAGGCTCAACTTTTATTATGGAGGGGAGCCCGACTTTATGGACTATGGTATTATCACCAACATGGTGGGTCCACAAGCCACCATGTGGCTTGCCACCACTCATCAAATTCACTCGATTTTCCTATCGGGAGATGACAAGTGGACTACAGGATTACCGAGTTAATTATTTCTATGCCACATTGTATGGTAAGTCCACTTTCCATTTGGGATTTTAATCCCACTTCATCAAATGCTAAGCCGCTAACTTTGGGATTTTATCCCATTTAAAATGCACATCCACCAAAAATAGAGGCCGCTGGGATTTGATCCCCTGACCTCATGGGTCCAAGACCAATCCTCCAACCAACTCACCTAGAGGCTTGGGCGCACTATAAAATGGGGCGCTTCAACTTATACGGGGTGCAGTGCAGTGTGTAAAGCGGCTTAAGGACCATCTGCTGAAAATGCCATTTTGAAGGCCTTGTACTTAGATTGGGACCTTGGAATAAAAATATGAAATGTATAGAATTATAAGACAATTCCAACGATGTAAGATTTTATCTTTTTGTTGAGTTTTAACCTGTTTTTGGAAGCTTTGAATGCAGATTTTAACAGGGATCTACAAGACAACTAGTTGGAAAACACGAATTTCAATGCACTTCTGGTCCGAATTGTGACTTGGTGTAAACATGAAAAGTGTTCAGAATTCAGATCTGATCTCAAATATATGATTTTTTTTCATAGAATGTTTTTAAATCTCCATTTTAGGTGTTTTTAACACAATTGCGGGAGATCACATTGTGAAAACTCTTGTAGGAGCCATGGATCATTCTTGGGACAGAGTTCTACGCTATTTTTCGAGTTCTTGGGACATTGATCAGCTCATTTGCAGGTTGTGATTCATTATTGGTTGTTTGTAATAGTTATTGTACTTGCATTTCAATATTATTAATGGATCCGTTCAATCGAACCCGAACCCCGTAAACAATCTCTTTTGTTATCTGAATGTTTTGCGTTTTATGATTATTTATTTGCTACAAAAGTTTTCCACACTTCTATGGATGCATAATAATCAGAATTTAATCAATTTGTGGAGTTTAGAATACTTAAAATTGGTTAAGAAAATCACGATCTTTGGAAACTTTTAAAAGTGATAAAAAATACAACTCACGTTTTCAGATCAAGTTTGGTATCAGAGCAGTTAGATTACCGGATTAGCTTCTAATTGTGTTTGAAATTTTGGCTTCAGTTTTAGTATTGATTTCAGTTTTCAGTGTGTAGACATTTTGGGGCTTGTTAATCTTCTTTCGCAGTGTGTAGTTTTGGAAGTACAGGTTGTGTTTGCAAGAACTAGGAATCATGGGCAAGTCATCCAAACAGGAGCAACTGGATGAGATTGAAGCCATAAACCGCCAACTCAAGAAGAAAACTCTTTCTTGAGAGCTAATTTTTATTCCTTAGAAGAGGAAATCGTATGCGGTTAAAATCGAGCCACAATCCTCTATAACCAAGAAAGAGGAGTATGTCAACAAAATGCTTGAAGAGAGCAAGAAGTTGATGGGCTTTGTTAAAGAGTTGCAGGAAGAAATACGAACCAAGGATGCCCTCTTGGAAAAGCTGCAACAAGGTGAACACAAGAAGGAAATGCCTTCCAAAGCAGATGCAGGTACTATGACAGAAGAATGCACTGTAAGTTGTTCACATTTTAATTCTTCCTCTCATTCAGTTTCAGATATTCCTTTGGGTCAGTTTGAAAAACACACTAAGGGAATTGGGTCTAAGCTAATGGTTAAGATGGGATTTAATGGAAAGGGCCTTGGTAAAAATGGACAAGGTGATGCTAACCCAATACAGGTAGAGGATCAGCCTCGGTTTGTAGGTTTGGGTTATTCTAGTGGGAAAATGGAAATTGGAGAAAGTTCCAAAGTAGCTGAAGGAAGACAAGCTTCCAACAGCCAAGGATCTACACCACTAGAATTGCAGGATTCCGCCATCAGGAGGAACAATGAAAGGTGTAAGAAAATAGGTAAAAGAGGTAATCAGATTCCACCTCCTTCCACTTACACTAAAAATAGCACTAAGGGAAAATCAAATCCTAAAACTTCTAATACACTCTTTCAGTTGGAACAATATAGCTTTGGTAGACAGAAATATGCTTTCCCTTGCACATTTTGTGAAGGTACTAATCATTTTGTTGCATATTGTTGGAAGAGGAAAAATTTGATTAAGAAGTTAATGCCTTTTGTGAATGATAAGGCAGGTGCTAAAGACCAATCTCACCAAGGAAAGGCGAGAAATGGCAAGAATGTTACCTCTCCTAAACAGGGGAATCATTCTCATAGACAGAGTTCTAAGAATGGTAAAATGGGTAAGACTCCTAAAAACAGGGAAGTTCAATTTTGTTCCCATTGTAATAGGAATGGTCATGACGTTAAGGTTTGTTGGTTTGTTCCTAAACAACAAAATTGGAAAGTTGTTAAAAAGAACAATATTGTAAAACCAAAAGTGCTAAACCTAACTAAAACTCATTTTGGTACTGAGGAGGTAAAACAACCAAAACGGAAAAACCCAAGTGATTGGTTTGGAAAAACAATCCTCAACTTTATATTTGCACTACAGTAAATTGTTGATAGTAGGCAAGCAAAAAAATTCAGAGCTATATTTTAGGGATTCCTGTTGATTGATAAGGATTTGTTCCTAAGTTGATATTTAAGCTTTGAAAATGAATGGAAATAGCTGAAGAGAAGATTTGAGTGATAGGTTCATCATACTCATGTTTTGTTTTCTCAGATTGGTTGGTAGTTCCATTATTGAAAACACTATGCAGGGATAGGCATCAGTAGCATGTCTAAATTTGAAACTTGCAGTAGTAATCAGCATAATCACAAAGTGTCAGTTGAACACTAGCTTCGTTATAGATGGGTGTTATTATCTGACTTATTATTTGTGATGGCAATACTGATGTTTTGGTATATTCATGTTGATTCATTGTTGACTATAGCTATTCTTGGGCATTGATAGTCTATTATATTCGATAGTGAATACTTGCGGTTATTACGCTTTTGGATGGGCGGTGGGCACTAGCCTAATTATGGGCAGTTTAGATGTCTTGTATACTGATATGTGTTATGGAATTGTAATTTATAGTAATCGGCCGTATCACAAAGTGACAGTTGAACACTAGCTTTCCGTAATAGAATGGGTGTTATTATCTAGTTAGTTATTTGTGATGGCATTACAGTGGGGTATGACAGTTCATGATACAGGCGGAGTCGATGTGGTAGAGTTGTGAGGGTTGCGGCATTTGAACACTAGCTTAATTGGGTGTTATTATCTGATCGGTTATGTGACTAGCTAATCAACTATTTGCATTTATTTAACCTATAATGTTATTTTGGGTTCTTGTATGTGTTTTTGCAATGCAGGAAGAGATAGCATGTTTTGTGGGTTGATACACAACTTTTTGTGGACAAAAGCCTTTCTCAGTGGGGAGGTGTGATCAGGGGATCATTTTTGAAAACGTTCCCTAAACATCCTAAATTTTTTAGTGCAGAATATCATCTCGAGAGCTTTCCAACGACTATGAGAACGTGACAAACGGACATCGGGAGCTCTAGATATGTTCGGTCAAAGTTCAGACAATGGGAAAGTCAACTCTAGTCAACTAGTCAATATTGGACCAATGGCACTATGACATGTGGCAAAAAGGCAAAAGGGAGTTGTTTGTTGGTTTTCGATCACCTAGTCTTCGACGAGCATAAAAATGGTGCACGGGAACAAGAGGCTCAACTTTTATTATGGAGGGGAGCCCGCCACCGTGTGGACTATGGTATTATCGCCAACGTGGTGGGTCCACAAGCCACCACGTGGCTTGCCACCACTCGTCAAATTCACTCAATTTGCCTATCGGGAGACGACAAGTGGACTACAGGATTACCGAGTTAATTATTTCTATGCCACATTGTATGGTAAGTCCACTTTCCAAATGGCACGCATATATGGCATATATATATATATATATATATATATATATATATATATATATATATATATATATATATTATATATAACATTAGTATAAACATTAGTATAAACCAAACCAAATGCATATGCATTAACCCATGCGTGGTTATGCCCACGTGGAAGGATGGAGGATGAAGCGGTGTTGGAGGGGCATAAGCCCATGCGTGGAGGAGTCCTAAATATGCACGGTTAAGGCTAATAATAGCCTTGGATAATATGGAGCGCATTTTTATAAGGGGCCGCCAAATGTGGGATATACCCACTTCACCCTAAGCCGCCTCTTTTGGGATTTTAATCCCACTTCATCAAATGCTAAGCCGCTAACTTTGGGATTTTATCCCATTTAAAATGCACATCCGCCAAAAATAGAGGCCACTGGGATTTGATCCCCTGACCTCATGGGTCCAAGACCAATCCTCCAACAAACTTGCCTAGAGGCTTGGGTGCATTATAAAATGGGGCACTTCAACTTATACCGGGGTGCAGTGCGTGTAAAGCGGCTTAAGGACATCTCTACCAAAACGCCATTTTGAAGGCCTTGTACTTAGATTGGGACCTCGGAGTAAAAATATGAAATGTAGAGAATTCTAAGACAATTGCAACGATGTAATATTTGATCTTTTTGTTGAGTTTTTCCTGTTTTTGGAAGCTTTGAATGCAGATTTTAACAGGATCTACAAGATGACTAGTTGGAAAACACGAATTTCAATGCACTACAGTCCGAATTGTGACTTGGTGTAAACATGAAAAGTGTTCAAAATTCAGATCTGATCTCAAATATATGATTTTTTTCATAGAATGTTTTTAAATCTCCATTTGTAGGTGTTTTTATAACACAGTTGCAGGGAGATCACATTGTGAAAACACTGTAGGAGCCACAGATCGTTCTTGGGATAGTTTCTGCTATTTTTCAGAGTTCTTGGGACATTGATCAGCTCATTTGTAGGTTTTGATTCATTATTGGTTGTTTGTAAGAGTTATTTTACTTAAATTTCAATATTATTAATGGATCGGTTCAATCTGAACCCGGGGACGTAGGAATTTCCGAACCCCGTAAACAATCTCTTTTATTATCTGAATGTTTGCTTTTTTGATTATTTATTTGCTACACAAGTTTTCCACACTTCTATGGATGCATAATAATCAGAATTTAATCAATTTTTGGAGTTTAGAATACTTAAAATTGGTTAAGAAAATCACGATCTTTGGAAACTTTTAAAAGTGATAAAAATTATAACTCACATTTTCAGATCACATGTTGTGATTCACATTTTCATTATGATACACTAGATGACATTGGTAGACATTTCAATATATGTTGACTTGTATTATTTATATTTTATATCTTGACACGTTATACTTTGGATGTTCTAGGTAGAATTATAATCTCATGGATGTTAAAATCAAATTATTTGATATGTTGATAGATGATATAAGTACTTAATTTTGGATGATGATTATTGATTTCTATGTAGATGCATTATTTCTCGATGTTTTTGATGTGGTCATGAGGCCAGAGAGGTATTTTGTTTTGCATTGTGGGATATTTTATCACATACATTGAAAGGGGATAGGGACCTAACCATGGAAGGATGTCGGGTGTTTTTCGACATGGCCAAATTTTCAAACTTGTGTCTAATGTTTATGTGGTCTTATTCCATGCCTAGTTCTACGAGGTTTCCCATGGGGAATGACCTCACATGTGTGGCCATGAGGTGTAATTCTTTCCCTTTCTTTTAATTTTGTGTCATGTGTTTAATTATTGAAAATTGTATTCACCTTATTACCAATTATTAATGTGTCTTAATTAGCTAATCCAACTTAATTTGTTAACTAAAATAAGGATGTGACAATTGGATAATTATGAGGGTAGATGGTCCTTGAAATATTTTGGATGTAGGTTGGATTTTTGTTGGATTTTGTGTTTTGTACTCTTCCCCAACTTCAAAATTCGGATTTTGACTTGGGAGGCTTTTTTGAGGCTTGTGGGACAAGATAAGCTTGTTTCATGCCTCTTAAATTCACCCAACAACCATACCTATGGTATGGGGAGTTAATTTTAGACTTATTTATACATTTTGGAGTGTAAAAAGTGAAAATAATTGCACTTTCCTACTTACCACAATTAATTTGTCCTTGGTAGGCATGGTGTGCAAGTTTGAGTGTCATGTGGGCTTATCATAAGTCTTACATGTTCAATTATTTTTGGGCATGGTGTTTTACTTGTGTGTTGGAATGGAGGAATGATGAAGTGGCATCCTACATGGAGCCACCTCATCATCCTCACATCCCATTTCTATTTATTGATTGAATTTGATGGATTTTGGGTTACTTTTTATTTTCTTCTTTTGCACTTTTGGAATTGGGAGCTTGTTGGAGTAACTTTTGGAGTGTGTTTGGCTTGAAGTTGTCAAAAGCTTGTGGAGTGAAGACTCTTGGAAGCTTGATGGAGAGGTAGGATCTCCACCTTTGTTATCTTCTTATTTATGTTTGTATATGTGAAAAATTTGTGCTTATTGAATATTGTATGAGTGTTGTGAATGTGTTTTTGTGTGGTTGGGTAGTTTGCCTTAAGAAGGGAGTGGGAGATGGAAGTATGGGACCATTGGGGAGGGAAAATGGAGTTATGAGGCATGAATTTTGGAGGGATTGTGATTGGGAGTTTCACCTATGGGGAGTGAAAAGGAAAACATGGACATATTTTTGCATACTTGCAAGGGGAGAGATAAGGATGTTTTTTTGTTTGTATTGTGAACATGGAGGCTTTGATTGAAACTCTTACTTCACTTGGGAGGAAAAAGGAGGTGGTTCCCATAGTCCTTGCTCCTTTTGTTTGATACCAAGCATATGTGTTGTTTAAGAAAGTTGTAAATCTTGTTAAGTATGTCCATTTAGATGTGTTGAATGTTTTGGATTGTATGCTTTTGTGGAAGCCATTTTTAAAAAATGTTGTCAAATGTTGCTCAAGATCCCTCATTGTTCTTTGGTTGGGGCTCGGGGGAAAATAAGGGGATGGATTCTCATCTTATTGGATTAAAGGTTGGGCAAGAGAGCGTGCCTATTGAAGGTTTTTTGTATTGTGATCCAAGCTTTTGAAAGATTGAAGAATACAAGTTTAAAGCTAAAAGTTGGAAGAAGACATGCAATGAAGTCTTGTGTTTTGGCCTTGTTGAAAGTCTTATGTTGTAATTTGATCATTTTATTATTCCCACTTTGAGTGGAAACTTCCAACAACTTTTGTATGCTTGAATTTAAAGTTGTAATATTTCATTTATTCCAAGTTAAAAGTATAGATTTAGTAAAAATGTAGTTTTTCCCCAAAAAACTCTTGATGTTTACATTTAAATAACAAAATTATCCAAGTAGGATCTCTACATTTAACAAATGTAAACATTACAATGGAAAATATTTACAACTAATATTAAGAGAAATTTTTCCATGGTTGCTCTTCTTGCTCTCATGGCTCCTCCTCCTTCTCTTCCAAAACCCTACAAACAAAAAAAGAAAAAGAGGTTGTTTGGGAAAATAGAAATTAAAAAGAAACCCATAAGAAATTTAGGGCAACCTAAATCTAAGGGCTAGGATAGATTCAATCCAATGGCCCAAATTAAACCCTACCTCACTTAAGTGGGAATGTATTTTGTGGGAATATAATTTTAAATAAAAAAAAAGAACATGGGTAATGGGGTGAATGGGGCCACTTAGTGGCTAGGTAAAAAAATTAAACCTTTGAGTTAGAAAATAATGTAACCTTGGTGCATGATAACTAATTAAACTAATGGAACTTAGTAGATGCTTTAAACTATAAATATAGATTAGGAAGTAAATTAATAATAATTTAATTATTAATTAATTTTAACTTTCACAAGCTTGTGTAGAAAGACTTTAACCAAGAAATTTATTAATTGTGGAAATGCCTAACCTTGCAAACACTTTTAAAAAAAAAAATTATTACCGTAAACTTGACTATTAATTTATTAGTTCTCTTTATTTTGAGAGTAGAAAATTTTGGGTGTTACACTTGGTATCAGAGCCATGGGTTCAACGCTTGGACCCCAGCACACTTAGAAACACGAAACATAACAAGAAAACCTAGCGCAACTCTAAACCTAGAACACACAACATTGCATGATGTTTTAAAAATGTAGAAAACTTAGAAAACTAAAACAAATCCTAGATGATGATAAACTAACTCCCATCTTGTCTGTGTAGGAGGCGAGACTAAAGAGGGTCCTTTCACATGAGCCTAGATCTACCCCCTAGATCAGGAAGTAGCAGCTATATTGCCTCAGATACTACTAGACACTATAGGATGTTAATGTCATTTTATACGTGGAGGATATTTAGGAGGGACCTAGTAGAGACAGGATGAGAGCCATCAGTGGAGGCTCATGCACCATCACGTCATGTCACATTTCGAGGATAGGGAAGAGAAATCCCACGTGGAGTTAGTTGGACATGAGTCACCACCTAGAGAGCACAAAGATAGAGCTTTGGGACACAGAGATAGATCTAGGAGCCCTAGGCCGAGGGATGTTCATGCAGAGAGACCTAGGGGCCAAAGTTGACAATGATAGATCACATTAGAGAGATATTGAAGTTACACCCACCACATTTTCTAGAGACATGGGAGGATTTCAGGCCGAGGCATGGTTGGTTAGCTTGAGTGGATGCTTCAAGCTATGTCCTTGTACTAGCAACATGAAAGATCATGTTGTTATCCACCTTCTAAGAGACAAGAGCCGAGTTTGGTGGAGGAATGAGGAGAAGAAGCTCCATGTAGATTTTGAGATAGTTACTTGGGATCTCTTTGAGGAGCACTTTAGGAGTAGATACATATCCAGGAGATTCATCCAACAATGGATCGATGAGTTTCATGATCTGTGATAGGCTTCCATGATGGTAGCAGAGTATGAGGGTCATTTTTGGATCTACTTCAATATGTGGACTACATGCAGGATGAGCAGGTTAGGGTTCATAGGTTCATTAGGGGCCTGAACTTAGACTTGGGTGGGGAAGTGTGCATTCATTTCCCACAAACTCTATCAGAGGCCGTGGAGAAGGCCTATATTATAGAGGAAACTAGGGGAAGACTCAACATGAGCTCGTGATAGAGTGAGGAGCCATATACAATAGTTACAGGATAGTAGGTCGAGGGGATCAACTCCTCCTCATAAGGTAGACACACTTCAACATAGTCTTCCTTTAGGCCTCCTCCTCCTCAACAAAGTAAGTAGTAAACTCGACCACCCTTTTGACCTCCACAATGCCATGATGCTCAGAGAGGGTGTAGTATGGGACCTCCAGCTGGGGGCCCAATAGGACAACTAGCTCCACCTCAAGCACTAGTTCAGCAGGAGTACGTCCACCGCAGCACCCACAAAGATCTATGACAGGATCATCAGGTTCTACAACACGGACTATCGGGCCACCTGGAGGAGTATCTTCTCAGTGGAGAGGACCAAGTAGTTGTTATGGGTGTGGTGTACATGGTCATCATTGGAGAGAGTGCCCTCAAAACCTTACTAATCAAGGTAAGGCACTATGTTTTTGAGCCTATGGTTGGTGACATGGCCAGGAGCCACATGATTTATGTTGGTTGAGAACCACTAGGAAGAGCACTAGGCATGGTGATTGAGACCACATGTAGCATTGGTGGTATTTCTACCCTATCTTATTTGATTCAAGCTCATCATATTCTTTCATTTCTCCATCTTTAGTAGAGTAATGCAGGCTAGTGGTAGTTAGTAAGGCCTTAGTTGGGATGTTGAGATGGCTTTTTGGAGCAAAATCTCAAGTGGACTCCTTAGTTAAGGAGTGTGTAGTGGACCTAGGACCCTTCACCATGACTTTGGATCTTTGTATCCTTCCCTTGGGTTCATATGGAGTTATCTTGGGCATGGATTGGTTATCTACACACAGAGCTAGAGTTGATTGTCACAACAAGGTTATATCTTGTGAGATGATTTGGGAGTGGAGTCAGTGATTGTTGGAGTTAGGAGACCCATCTCTATTCACACATATATCTATTATGCATAGCATTTGAAGTGTGTGCATGATGGGGTTGTCAATTATTTTCCATCATTGTTAGTGATCGATCAGAGGATGAGACTCATGGACCATCACTTGATGACCACCCCATTTTTAGGAGTTTTTATGATGTTTTTCCTAGTGATTTTCTAGGGTTACCTCCCCACGTGAGATAGAATTTTGTATTGATTTGGTTCCGGGAGTGGAGCCTATCTCACGTGCACCATATAGGATGACCACACCTGAGCTATGTGAGCTCAAGTTGTAGTTGGAGGGCCTTCTTGAGAAAGGCCTAATCCATCCTAGTGTATCTCCTTGGGGTGCACCAATGATCTTTGTGAAGAAAAAGGATAGATCTCTACATTTTGTGTGTGGACTATAGGAACTGAACAAAGTAACGATCAAGAATCGTTACCCCTTCCATGGATAGATGATTTATTTTGATAAGATGAAGGGGCCACTATATTTTCTAAGATTGATCTTAAGTTAGGCTACCATCAGCTGAGGATTACATGGAGGAAGATATCCAAGACAACTTTCCACATGAGATATGGCCACTATGAGTTCACGTGGTACCATTTGGTCTGATGAACACCCCTACAGTATTCATGAGTTTGATGAATGGGGTTCAGATGTTTTTGGATCACTTCATTCTCATGTTTCTTGATGACATTTTGATATACTCATCATACATGTGAGGAGCATGAGGAGCACCTTTTCAGGTTTTGTAGTGTCTTCGTGAGTAGAAACTATACGGGAACCTAGAGAAGTGTGCCTTTTTTCCAGTCAGAGGTTTAGTACTTGGGTCACATCATTTTTGGGGAAGGTATCATAGTCGATCCTTCCAAGATTAGAGCTATTATGGATTGGCCCACGCCAACCAATGTGACCGAGTGTGTAGTTTCATGGGGTTGGTAGGTTACTATAGAGATTTTTTTAGGACTTTTCTCTCGGATTGTGCACCCCATCACTTCCCTTCAGAAAGGGAAGAAGTTTTTTGGTCTAGATGGATGTGAGCAAGCCTTCAAGTACACTAAAGGAATGCCTTACAAAAACATTGATTCTTGCAGTGCTAGATCCTCAGAGGGATTTCTTTGTGTGTACGAGATGCTTCTTTGGCAGGATTAGGAGGTGTTTTGATGCAGGAGGGGTGTGTAGTAGCCTTTGAGTCTCACAAACTCAAGGATTATGAGCTCAATTATCTCGACTCATGACCTTGAGCTTGTGGTATTAGTGCATGCTTTGGTGTGTTGGCATCATTTCCTTCTTGGTAGGAGGTTCATTCTCAAGATAGACCATTTGAGCTTATGTCACCTCTTCACAAGCCCAATCTCAATGCTTGTTCAATGGTGTTGGATGGAGTTGTTATGTGAGTATGACATGGAGATAGAGCATGTGAAGGGGAAGGAGAATGTGGTTGTAGATGCTTTGAGTAGATGAGAGACATTTGGTTATGGATACTTCAGTGGGTACAAATTTGTGGAGCAAGATTTTTGACAACTTCCACATGACAACTTCTACCTACATCTAGACTAGATAGAGATTGAGTCTCAGAGACCCCTTGAGGGGAAGTTTGATGGATTTGCATTAGATTTAGATGGACTCTCTAGACACAGAGGCTGGATCTATGTACCTAGGGATGGAGGTTTGAGATAGGATATCTTGGCAGAGGCTCATCATGCACCTTATTCAGCCCATCTAGGGGTGAAGAAGATGCATGCCACCTTGAGACAATTGTACCATTGGAGAGGTCTTTGGAGAGATGTAGCTAGTTTGTGTCACGTTGTTTAGAGTGTTAGAGGGTGAAGGTCCAAGCATCAACATCCAGCTGGCCTTCTCTACCCACATGATATACTAGAGTGGAAATGGGACACCATTTCCATGGATTTCATAGTAGGGATACTGACATCGAGATACCACCATGATGCCATCATGGTCACGGTGGATAGATTGATGAAAGTGGCTCATTTTTCTCTGGTGAAGACCACCTATACAACTAGTGCAAAGTGGTAGCGTGAGTATACTTAGATGAGATTTTTAGAATGCATGGGATTCCATGGAAGATTATTTGTGACCATGATCCCTTATACACCTCTCATTTTTGGACTACCATGCAACATGCCCTTGGGATGAGTATCAACTTCAGTACAACATATCATCAGAGATAGATGGATAGATGAGAGTGGGTGAATCATATTTTAGAGGACATGCTTTGGATGTATGTCATGGACCATCAGTCGAGGTGGGAGGAGTATTTGTACCTAGTGGAGTTTTCTTATAATAACAAGATTTCAGAGTTCTATTGGTATGGCTCCATTTTCAGGAACTTTATGGCAGGGAGTGCAAGGACACCACTGAGTTGGGACAAGATTGGAGGATAGAGTATCTCTTGGGCCAGCTTTGTTACAGGACATGGAGCAATAGGTTGTTTTGATCAGATAGAGACTTTAGGAGGCACATGATAGAAAAAAATATGTAGATCAGAGGAGAGTTGACCATAGCTATGAGGTGGGAATGAAGGTGTTTCTTCATGTCAGACCTCATAAGATCCCTATCCATTATGGAAAAGGCTCTAAGTTAGCTCCTAGATTTGTGGGTCCATTCGAGATCTTGGAGTGGATCGGTCCCTTAGCTTATCATCTAGCCTTTGCCACCCAGCTTGTCTCACGTGCATGATGTATTTCATGTTTTGTTCTTAGGAGATACATTCCAAATCCCTCTCATGTATTGGATTGGACCACATTGCAGGTGCAGGAGCAAGGGTAGGTGATTATGGAGCCCATGCATGCATCATAGAGCGAGGACCCTGGGCCTTGAGGCCATGTGAGATTGACCAGGTGTGAGTCTAGTGGGATAGGTATGATGAGACTACAGCCACATGGGAGGATGTCTACTTTGTTACGGACCCAGTTTCCACACCTATTTCAGTGACTTCTAGAGGAAGTTGAGTCTAAGGGGAGGGGGATGTAGTGCCCACTCTCTCTTGACACTATTTTCATTATGTTGATATTACTTTTGGATTGATACTTAGACATTTTGATTATATATATTGAGCAATAGATGATAGACTATGTAGATATTTGGACTATTGACATGTTGTGATTCACATTTTGATTATGATACACTAGATGACATTGGTAGATAGTTTGATATATGTTGATTTGCATTATTTGGATTTTATATTGACACGTTATACTCTGGATGTTCTAAGTAGAATTATAATCTCATGGATGTTAGAATCAAATTATTTGATATGTTGATAGATGATAGAATTACTTAATTTTGGATGACGATTATTGATTTCTATGTATATATTATTTCTCGATGTTGTTGATGTGGCCGTGAGGCCAGAGAGGTATTTTTTTGTTTGTGTTTGTAGGGATATTTTATCACATACATTGAAAGGGGATAGGGGACCAACCATGGAAGGATGTCGGGTGTTTTGTAACATGGCCAAATTTGACAACTTGTGTCTAATGTTTATGTGGTGTTATTGCATGCCTAGTTAGGAGGTTTCCCATGGGGGTGACCTCACATGTGTGGCCATGGGGTGTAAATGTTTTCCTTTCTTTTAATTTTGTGTGTTTTTATTTTGTGTTATATGTATTTAATTATTGGAAATTTTAGTCACTTTATTAACAATTATTAATGTGTCTTAATTAGCTAATCCAACTTAATTTGTTAACTAAAATAAGGATGTGACAATTGGATAATTATGAGGGTAGATGGTCCTTGAAATCTTGTGGATGTAAGTTGGATTTGTGTTGGATTTTGTGTTGTGTACTCTTCCCCAACTTCAAAATTCAGATTTTGACTTGGGAGGTTTTTTTGAGGCTTGTGGGACAAGCTAAGCTTGTCCCATGCCTCTTAAATTCACCCAAAAACCATACCTATGGTATGGGGAGTTAATTTTAGACTTATTTATGCATTTTGGAGTGTAAAAAAGTGAAAATAATTACACTTTCCTACTTACCACAATTAATTTGTCCTTGGTAGGCATGGTGTGCAAGTTGAGTGTCATGTGGGCTTGTCATAAGTCTTACATGTTCATTTATTATCTTGGGCATGGTGTTTTGACTTGTGTGTTGGAATGGAGGAATGATGAAGTGGCATCCTACATGGAGCCACCTCATCATCCTCACATCCCATTTCTATTTATTGATTGAATTTGATGGATTTTGGGTTACTTGTTCATTTTTTTTCTTTTGCATTTTTGGAATTGGGAGCTTGTTGGAGTTGCTTTTGGAGTGTGCTTGGCTTGAAGGTGTCAAAAAGCTTGTGGAGTGAAGACTCTTGGAAGCTTGATGGAGAGGTAGGATCTCCACCTTTGTTTTTCTTATTTATGTTTGTAGATGTGAAAATTGTGCTTGTTAAATATTGTATGAGTGTTGTGAATGTGTTTTTGTGTGGTTGGGTAGTTTTCCTTAAGAAGGGAGTGGGAGATGGAAGTATGGGACCATTGGGGAGGGAAAAGGGAGTTGTGAGGCATGCATTTTGAGGGAGTGTGATTGGGAGTTTCACCTATGGGGAGTGAAAAGGAAAACATGGACATATTTTTGCATACTTGCAAGGGGAGAGATAAGGATGTTTTGTTGTTTGTATTGTGCACATGGAGGCTTTGGGTGAAACTCCTACTTCACTTGGGAGGAAAAAGGAGGTGGTTCCCATATTCCTTTCTCCTTTTGGTTTGATATCAAGCCTATGTGTTGTTTGAGAAAGTTGTAAATTTTGTTGAGTATGTCCATTTAGATGTGTTGAATGTTTTGGATTGTATTTTTTGTGGAAGCCATTCTTAAAAAAGTTGTCAAATGTTTCTCAAGATCCCTCATTGTTCTTTGGTTGGGGCTTAGGGGCCAATAAGGGGATGGCTTCTCCTCTTATTGGATTAAAGGTTGGGTAGAGAGTGTCACCTATTCCCCCTTTTTTGTATTGTGATCCAAGTTTTTGAAAGATTGAAGAATGCAAGATTGAAGCTACAAGTTGGGAGAAGACATGAAATGAAGACTTGTGTTTTGGCCTTGTTGAAATCTCTATGTTGTAATTTGATCATATTATTATTCCCACTTTGAGTGGAAGATTGTAACATTTTGTATGTTTGAAAGAAAGTTGTAATATTTCATTTATTCCAAGTTGAAGTGATTTAGTGAATGTAGAAAGAACTCTTGGTTGTTTACCTTGTTGGAAAGGATTAGTCTTAGTGAAAGAAATGGATTTGAAGTCCTTGTATTGTAAAATAATGATATGGAAACTTGTAGTTTTCATATTTGTATTGTAATGTTATAGTGAAAGGAAAGCTTAAGTTGTATAGTTGCTTGAAATGAAACTCTCCTAAATTTGTATGTATTTAAAGTTACAATATATATATATATGTATATTTGGAAAAACAAAGATGTATTGAAAGGAAGTGTGTTGAATTCTTTTTTTTTTGTTGGAAAAATTGAATATGTGAAAGAGAATGAATTGTAGTAATGTTATACTCAATTTTACATTTTATTGCAAAGGAAAGAATAGAGAATGAGTTGATGTTATGTAATTTGAGTATAAAACTAGAAATGTTATCAATTCTACCAACCAATGAATGGAAGACACCCTCATTAAAATTAATATTGCATTAAAAATCAACTTAAGAAGAAAAATTGTTAAAAATGCATTGTTGAAGGTTATTTTTGAGAACATAACCATCGCCCCATGTGTAGAGGTGGTTTTAGAACCACCACCCATATAGAGCGGCGGTGATGAACCCCCCTAGTAGGGTGGAGGTGGTCATAGCCACCTGACTGCGTAGGGTGGTGGTTTCGTCACTTTTGATGGAAAAAAAATAAAATTCCATCCGTGAAAAACCCAATTTTAAAATTAAGTAAAATCTAAGCTTAAAACCACAACAAGGAATCTTCCAGCAACTAGAAATTAATTAAATTTAATTGTTTAAGCTTCAATCTCTTTTATGGCACCCAAATGTGTAAAACTCATAGATTTAAAAGAAATGGGTTTTCCCCAATAGTTGAACTCAAAAAACAAGAAAATGATTTCATTAAATAACAAAATAGATCCATGGTAGGATCTCTACATTTAAAAATGGGCAACATTACAATGGAAAATATTTACAACTAATATCAAGAGAAATTTTTCCATGGTTTCTCTTCTTTCTCTCATGGCTCCTCCTCCTCTCTTCCAAAACCTGCAAACAAGAAAAGAGAAAATGAGGTTGTTTGGGGAAAATAGAAATTAAAAAGAGAACCATAAGGAAATTTAGGGCAACCTAAATCTAAGGGCTAGGATAGATTCAATCAATGGCCCAAATTAAACCCTACCTCACTTAAGTGGGAAGGCATTTTGTGGGAATGTAATTTAAAAAAAAATAAAGAACATGGGTAATGGGGTGAATGGGGCGATACTTAGTAGAAAATAATGTAGGTAAAACTAATTAAACCTTTGAGTTAGAAAATAATGTAACCTTGGTGCTTGATAACTAATTTAACTAATGGAGCTTAGTAGATGTTTTAAACTGTAAATATAGCTTAGGAAGTAATTTAATAATAATTTAATTATTAATTAAATTCTAACTTTCACAAGCTTGTGTAGAAAGACTTAAACCAAACAATTTATTGATTGTGGAAATACCTAACCTTGCAAAAACTTTTTAAAAAATTAAATAAATTACTTTGTAAACTTGACTATTAAATTATTAGTTCTCTTTATTTAGAGAGTAGAAAATTGTGGGCGTTAAAAAAATTAAGAATTTTATAAGATGGAAGTTGTAGTAATTCAAAACCAAGTTATGGATCATGAGGAAGAATTTTTGGAATATATAAATGATTCTATATTCATTATAACATTTTTATCGATTAAATCATGTAACCAAATATCACCTTCAAATAAATGTAAAATTGCAAGTGTTATTATCAAATTTTTAAGTTTGATTTAAATTTGCAAGCTTAATCCTACTTTAATTGTCATTGTTTAGATGACATAGGAGCTAATTACTATATATATAGAGTGACACTATGTCAATGTCTTATGCTACCTACATTGTAACATTTTTTTCCTAATTCTTTTACTTTGGATCAACGTATAAAATGACCTTCCTTGTAATAATTTTTTACGTCATGCTTCGTGACATTGGGTCATCCATAGTAATGTCAAAAATTAAGTCATTGAAAACCCTAAAAAATCCATTTGTGTTTAAGAATAAAAAGTGACATATATACTATGATTTTTTAATTTATGGATAATGGGGGGTTTTATTAAGAACCCCACTCTTTTACCTAACATCCAATATATGTAAAAATTATATTCACTAAAGGGACACCAAGATATAAAGAAAAATTACCCAAAATAAACAAATAAATAGCTAATAGCCATCAACTACCCAACAATAATTAAAAAACTCCCAAACAAAATAATTACTAGGATTGTCATTGATCATGTTCCTTTATGGGATTGAAGAGTCATTTGATTAGTATATGGTTCATTTTTAGGATGTTATTTATTATTCTTGTACATAGTGGTCTAGACATCATTGACATTTCCTTTTGAAGAAAATACAAAGCATAACTATTTTTGGAATACAAAATGTTGGTATCCATTTTCTTGAAAACCCATAAAATTCTTGCTTTTCCTTCGAGAAAGTTAGCCAAAATTGTTAATTTTACCACTTTGTAAGTGTTAACTTGTGAATGACCCCTGTGATATTTTGCGTGGTTTCAAGTTTCTCAATCTCATTTAAAGGAAAGTAATCAGATTCTACTAGACAGTGGTATACTCAAATTAATATTTTGGAATAATTGTATATGTACTAGGAATGAAATCCTTTCAAGTATTAAGTTTTCTTGGCCCTAATGAACAAGCAAACTTGTCTTGAAGGTTTCGAGAGATGGAAATCCTTTCAATAGTAAAATTAAATATCTTGGATTTCTTCATGTGATGCTAGCACTAGTTTTTTTATTTGTCATTTTATTTTTTCTCAATATCCAAAACCATTTAGCGCCTCATTATGGTCACTTTGGTCATTTTTGGGTTTTTCCCTAAAACTAAAAAATTCAAGAACTTTTATCTCTTTAGAATAATTTTAATGGATGTTTTAGGTGTTTCCAATAAAAATCATGTATTATACCCCTATGAAATTCCTAATTTTTCTCTAATAGCTAGAAAGTCACTATTCAAGTTCTTGTGGAGGATTGAGGATGTGCTTTTGAAATTTTGGTACATGGAACCACCTCTAAGTGCACTTTTGTACTAACCTTGGTAAAAAAAAAATATGGTTACAAGTGTGCTTTGGTACATAAGTGAGCTTCTAGTTGTGATTTTGAACTTCCTTCATCACTTATATTCTATTTTAAAGTCATTGACTTTTTGGGACTTAACTTCTCATGTACACATCCAAATGAACTTTTAGTACCAAAAATGTTTCATATGTTCTTTGGTACATAATATAACCTACATATGTTATTTTGAACCAAATTTGGTAAATGAACATGCATAAATATGTGGTTTTGTACCTCACATACACAAAAACCCTTTAAAGTGTGCTTTTACACTTGTATCTAGATTAAGTCATGATCTTTCCCTCCCAAAAGTGAATTCAAATGAAATATTACATATATTTTTTAACGTCCCAACAAGATTTTATAAAAAAATTATGTACTTGTTGACAATTTTTGCACTTGTGCAAAAATGGGCAACTCGAAACTTCATTATGATGGATGGCATTGATGAAGTGAACCTAAGCTAGGGGAGTTTCTTTCAATTCAATATTTTCTGTTGGATTAAGTAATGATTACATGAAATTTGCAACTATGTGTGCTGTTACAAAATGTAACAGATCACATAGTCTGCAATTTCATGATTATCCTCAGCAGAGAACACAAAGCCCTGAAGGACTAGATGTGTTATCTTGATGAAGACATGAAAGTGTAGAATAGATGAAGTGTTAGGTTTTGGAACAACAATCATAGTTACATATTGTAGCATTCAAGGTTCATTGTTAAAATTATAGGTATTTTAAAAGTTCTTTCCTTCATGATTAATACATTCAATTATGTTATTGAGTTTTTTAATTCATCATATAATCCATATACAAAGCTGAAATGCAGAAAGAAATACACAACTTAGTTTTAATTCAATGTTTTATTCATAAGGAATTTCAAATGTTCCCACACAAGCCGTGGGATGTAACTCAAAGTAAATTACAACTACTGAAGTAAGAGGTACATATGCATGAAAAATAAAGTAAAGGAGTATGGAAGAACCCATCATTGCCTTGGGTTCCTTTCATTTCGGTTGATGCATCTCGGCTCCGACTTTGTTCCATCTTTATCCTCACTTTGCTTGGCAAACGATATTGTACAGAAAACAGAAAAGGAAAGATTATAAATTTTGAGCTCAGGGTTGATCCATATTCCTAAACTATCCAAATTTGTGCAAGTGGATCTATTGACAAGAGTAGGTATAAATTACATGAGGATTAAAGGCATAACTGATAAAAGCACTATTATGTAGCAGCATACATGACTCATTCACCCAAAAGAAGAAAAGAAAAACTATGGAATAAAAGAGAGGCCAAAAAGCCTAATGTTTTCTAACCAATTTATCTAATGTGTAGATATAGGTAAGAAGAGAGAATTCATTCATTTTGTAACTTGAATCAGAAAGGTACATTTATTTCAGTTCAAACTAAAGGTTGAAGTTAACTAGAATGAGACAAGATTACAGCTGAAACAGAATGGAAAAGGAAATCTAGGAAAATTTTGACAGGGCTTCACCATGTAAAATGGACATTTTACATCTTTCCATCATGTTATTTCAAACTAATACATGCTTGAGAGCTGTAGATAAATCAAACAGTAATGCATAAAGTAGTTAATGCATGGTATGGTCAAAGATAACATTTACAAGAATTCATCTTCCAACAACAAGCCATAATTCAATAGATGAAGGATACAGTTGCCATCTCAAAGAAAATAAGTGTTACAACTTAGTTAAATATAACTGAGAAAGAAAGGACCAAATTCACATTTCCAAGTACTCTTTTCCAAATTTCATCAAGAAAGATTCAATAATGCTCAAAGTAATGCTCAGACATCAACTCAGAAATGGATTATAAACAAACAAGTTGTCTGAATATGGAAAAGAGATCTCAGAAAGGAGCATATTAATGTCAACTACAAATAAGCACAAATACATAATAACGTAAGATGAGAAGAGAATGAGTTCAAAAATAGATCAATTTTTATCTTCCAGAAATTACAGGATTACAAAGATCAAGAAAGATAGTATTAAAATTTTGCTTTTACAACTACGCAAAAAAATTCTTCATTTTTCAAAGTATGGGAATCATGGATCAGTGAGAAAAATCAAGATTTTTCAAGATTAGAGAACCAATGAACCAAATATACATATCAAAGTACTACTTTTGGAAGCATATCATCGAAGGAAATCACTTTGAAAGATAAAAGGAAAGGCTTATTGCATTTTAATTTTCTAACTTTTGTTTTCAGATGTGGTTCTACAAACTTATGCATTGAATACCGGTCGAGAGTGAGCAAGTAAATTTCAAGTACAACTAGAACACATATTCCCTGGAATAGAGTATTAGATTTTAGATTGCAAAAAGGGAAAACAACCTTACAATAGAAACAACAATACAAGTATTTTAGATTCTTCTTGTACAAGCTATAGTAGTTTCGGGAGCTCCATATTTTTGTACATAAACACAAGATTTTCTAGTCTTCAAAGCTACATAAGATCTAAGATATTTTCATTAAACAATTTAAGTAGAGTGGTTCCCTGGACATCAAAGATAGAGCAAAGGGTATGCATTTACAACTATGAGCATTGAAGAAAATAAGTAAAAGAATTACTCAAGACGATGTCATCAAACTACAAAGAAATGGTAGTACAAGAGTACTAAGTTTTAATGAGACATCTGACAGCTGACTCAAGAACACTTCTATGGATAGAAGGCTATAGACAAGAAAGTGAAATCTCAAACAAACTTAAGATAATAGTAAAGGCAGAAAGGAAATAAGTCGATACAGAAAATACAGAGAACGGTAAAGAGTTACCAACAAAGTGGAAAACGAAGCCAAAATATCAACTTATGTGCTTACGTAAAAGCATTAATCAAATACAAGGAAAGAACATTTGAAGCTCATAGTACAAATTCAAATGGGGCTCAGGAATAATTTTACGAGTCTATTCGTCAAAGAGTTATCACAAAGACTGATGAAACAACATATTCAACAAGCCATACCCATCTCATCTTAACCAGAGCTCGAGCTCAGAAATGATCAAGAAAGGTGAAGCTACAAGACCCATCTCGGACAAAGTACATTTTCAGAAAGAAATAAGAAAACTTAGACCTCGAAATCAATGCAAGAATTTCAGTCAAAATAGATAGCACAACTCAGAGCTTCATAGCACTAGAGACAAGTAGTCAAAGAATGATCAAACCTTTTAAAGCTTATCTCAGAGGAGGAGAAGACCAAAATATATCGAGCTTATCTTCTTCTATAGATAACAGTGAGTAAAAGGAAACCCATGTCTCATCCATAAGTGCCATATAGATCACTATAAGCGTTTCAAGATAAAAATGGAGCTGGGTTTTCACGATGCCATACAATAATAGGAAAATGGCAAAAATCAAACATAGATCTGAGTTGAAATAAGCACGAAACTACAAGTGAGATATTGCACTCAGGAAGAGATTTTGTACAGAAGAATCATGCCCACATGGTCATTGAAATCATGAATGCATGAAAGAGAATAGAAAATGATTCAATGCCTTTAATTAAAATACAATACAAACAAAAATAAATACAACCAATCAAAAACGGTTGCTACGGAACCGTCGGGATTTTAAGAGCCATAAAGGTAGGGATAAGCTGATTGACCCAAATCATAATTGACACAACTAAACAATGGATTAATATTGCTAACATTCCCCCCCTTATTACATTGTTCGTACAAACATACATTTCTTGACATACTGGATGTCCCCCTTAATGAGAACACCGCAAAGAGGGTCTTCACACGAGCATGTGCCTACATGCTCTCGATTCACATGGTTTTTCTAAGGTTGACCAGAAACCTAGAGGGACAGGAACACTTTCTGACTATTCACATCGGTGGTTTTACAGTCTTACCACGAACCAAGAGGATTTTACCTCATTCATTTTATAGGCATACCATGAACCCAAGAGGATGATACCTCGGTGGTTTTACAGGATTACCACGAACCCAACTTCGAGACCATGCACTGCTTTTAGTGCTTTTCTGCTCCCCATGATGATCTTCAGTTTGGAGGTCCTAAATAGGAAACTATGCACCATTTGCACTTTATTGAAAAACCAAACAACATAGGAAAACAACAAACAATACTAAAAATATTCCACATTCACTTCTAAGAATCATAGAAAATATGTTCTTAGTTGTAGCCACTGATTTCGATCATCGTTTAGCCAATCTTCAACAAAGCAAAGGAAACAAATCATTGCCACTGAATTTTGCCCTTGACTAAGTCATTTTTGCCCATAATGTGAAATAAGAACACTGAGAAATAAATCACATCAAAGAACATGCTCCAGAAAACGATGCTCCAAAATAATCCATTATCAACATCCGATCACAAAACAACATAACACGGAAACAAAACTGAAATAAACAAACCAAAATTGATGAATAGGTCCTCAATACCTTATTCGCCACAATATCGACAGTGGCCTCATCATTTACGGCTTGCAAGAGGTCGATGGATTTCCTCCAGCCTCCATTTTCCTCCATCCTCCTATATGTTGCTACTTAATTAGCAGATATGTCTTTAAGGCTCTAGAGTATTCTGAATGTAATGTCTCCGTAGTGATTGAATTTTTTTTTCTTGGCCCCCAACATCCCAAACAGTGAAGCTGATATTCTTGTACTCCACAATTTCAACATTAAAACTGATAGTAGGAATGGTGGTAACAATTTCACCGAGTTTCAGCTTGTAATCAAACACAAAAAATTCTTCACTAACTATTTTGGTAGCAATTATAAAAGGATTATGTGGCATATAGTGGGCTTTGTTGATCTCACCATCATGATTGATCTGTTATATAACTTACACCTTTCCATTAGCATAACCAAACCCTCCAAACTCCCCACGCTCCTCATCATACTGCCTCACATCATTTTGTGCATCCTCCAGCGGAAGTTGAACCTATGCCATCATCAGGTAATATCAAATTTGAACAATCGTTGGGTATCTCAATCATCAGACTACAAGAGAGAGTTGGTAGGGAATTAACAATTAAAAAAAAAAAAATGAAAATCACCCCTTTACAATTCATTGACAGTAGATCTATACGCAGGCTGGTGCACCAAAAACTCTTCAAACTTCCACGCAGGTCTTTTCTAATCCTCCATGCTCTGGATCAAGTCACTGGGAATGACTTTCAATAAACACGCAAGTTTGCAAAACCTCCATGCTTTATTTCAGAGTAAACTGCCAAAAATTCAATTCTTTTCACGCATGTCAAGGAGTGAAACTAGCTCTGATACCACTGAAGGCACGAAAGAGAATAGAAAACGATTCAATGCCTTAATTAAAATACAATACAAACAACAAATAAATACAACTAGTCCAGAATGGTGCAGGGGAACCGTCAGGAGTTTAAGAGCCATGAAGGCAGGGATAACTGACTGACCCAAATCATAACTGACACAACTAAACAATGGATTAATATTGCTAACAAAGCAAAGCTCCAAGTTGTAAGCTCATTTACATTTTTATACAACAATAAAAGGAAAAGATTGATGGAATCACTTACTCAGGAAAATGGTGACCTCTGTAGTGAGGGAAACTTTTATCCGAGCCTCCATAGAAGATCATTCATTCAGAGTCTCTGCAATAGGCTAACCAACGTCATAGTAGTGCGGTGACTCAAAGAAACCAATTTTTAAATGTTCATTAACGTTAGCCACCACTCAGAAAGCTTAAAAATAAACTCCATTGAAGGCAGAAAGCTCAAAATTTACAGCAACCCTTCATTCAAGCTCGAGAAAGAAAAAACAATGGCAGTCTGAAATGATTTTTCCAGGGCTTCACCACTCAGAATGAGAAATAGAAATGATCAAATGATGAACTCGATAAGATTTTCAAATACCTAACTTCCACAAGGTTAAAGGTGAGTCAAAGGATCAACGGTGCGAGATCAATCAGTACTCAAGATCAACGATCAAAATCTTAACCACTACCAACTACCTCGCTAACCATGGTTTGAATCATCTACCATATTAAATGCAAGGTCAGAAACCCTAACCAAGGATGTAGTGAAATCAACAGAGGAGAATTATGTGGTAAAGATCATATGGTCCAGATACAATAGTAATTCCAATGCACAGTGCCACCGACCACATTAAAATTTGAATCGAAACCCTAATCAAAGATCAAGATCAATGGTTGGTACTAAATCTATTAAGAGAATCAACAGCCAACATTGGTTTTAATGCAAACTTAGGGGTAACAATCAACTCAACCCGAGTTAGATGCCACCGAAAAAGGAAGGGGTGAGTCACCGTGGGAGGGGGCCAGCCCACGTCATTCAAATAAAATTATTTCATTGACCGAATAAGGTCTGAAACATACACATTTAGATAATGATCACCAAAAGGTAAGCCTTACCTTTTCCCCATGTTTTTCCATAATTGATTAATCAAAGGGGACCAAATCATATGTATGTAATGATCTTACCAAAAGGTGGTCGAATATTCCAATATGCCAATCAAACCAAATGAGGCCCGTGACTATGGTGACAAGACTATAGTCTAAGAAAGAATAATCAAGGTGGTCACCTTTTTTTAAACAATGATGGCACCAAAAGGTGAGTTAATATATACACTTATGTCAGGTTAAAGGGATCACATTACCTTAAACAAATCAAACTACCTCAACTTCCTTGAATGATAGGATCAAGTACAGGTGGCATAGCCAATGGAAGGAAAGTTCCTTTACATCATGAGCCATGTGGTCCCCACTTTCTTAAGGGGTATGTTGTAAATTTTATCTTACATATTATCACCAGAGACAAAGAAAATTATGCATGGAGATGTCAACATCAAAGCCTGTAGGTGGTCCCCATGTATTGGGTGATTTTTGTAAAGTATTGTAAATAAAGAAATATTTTTACTCACAGAGGGAGATCAACTTTTGCATGTGCATCCAAGGGGTAGTGTTAGATTGTTATTTTTATCATTGCAAGTGGATCAAAATTGTAGATGTCACATCAAGCACTAGAAGACAAAAATTGCATGCACATGGAAGAAAAATTTCTCATCAAGCAAGGTTTATTATTAGCAGAATTATTCACCCATGCTTTATTAAAAATAGAATAATCAACTGCAGTTTGACCAAGTGGTATTTTTGTAACCCAAGGCTATTAATGCCTCAATGTATTAGCATGTTTATTTTATTCCTTTATTTATTAATAAATAAAGGGTAAAAATAGGATGCATAGGGAGTACACTTTTAGTCTATTTTTAGGATGGGTGGGATGAATAATTTTTCTATATATTGTGTGCATTGGCAAAGCACAAGGAGGAGGACTTTTGGACACAGGAGTGCTGAAGTAGATTTTTCCAATTTTTCCCTTTGAATGAGAAGTATATTCTACCTTTCCAATTATTTGTAGTCTTGTGTATGTTTATTAATCATTTTGAATGTCAAATTCCTGGTTAATCATCCTACCCTATTGAAAAAATTAGTAATTTCTGCATGAATATTAGTGTGCATGTGTAGCTTAACAGTATTGTTGTGAGACTTTCCCTTAATGCATCAAGTGTTTTCCTTAATATTCTACTAAAAATATTGGTTTGTGCATCTAGAATCCATTTTCATATCAATTGTGCATGTACTCAGTCAAAGACCTCAAACAAGTTTGGTGTATCACCCCAGTTTTGAATCCATTTACAGTCATATTTTACCTTCAAACCCCAAAAATTAGTTTAGGATACATCAAGAAGGAACCGGCCTTGATATCAGAGACTCACCTCAATATAGGTATACCCACATACCTAAGGTGTTTCCATTGTATCTGCAAAAGAGAGAGAGATCCATTTGCAATCTTAGAACACCTGCAGCCATCTCTCTACAGGGTGCACTTTTGAGAGATAAGAGTACCTCAAGTTTTTCATCCAAAAAGCTAAAAAGAATATTTAAAGACAACCAATTTTCCCTACATGCTCCCGGTGATTTTTTTCTCATAACTCATGGTCCTCTCATAAAAACACTTGAAATTTTTCCCAAAGACTCCTATCATAGGTACCTTCACTTTTATAGCAATCGCATTTTACATGATAGCCTAATTAATTTTTTTCTCATTATTGGAGGGTTTCGAGGTTTTTTCTATATAAATCATCAAAATATCACCACTTTGGCATTTTATTGCTATTATTATTCCTCTAAAACACACCTGTAATGCCCACATTTTTATGTTCCAAACCACATTAAATCTTAAATAAATACTTAGGAAATTGTGGAATTTTTTTGTTTTAAAGGGTTGTAAGGGTGTTAAACCCTAGAGTACATTTAATTAACTCCTACCAATAATTTCCTACATTACATTAGGTTGATCCAACCTAGATTAATAATTAAATATTATTAATCTATTTCTAAATTTATTTCAGTTATAATCTTCTAGCAATGCATCCATTAATTCCTTTGTTTAGTCTAAGTTTATTTCCTTTAGGAAATTAATATCCATACTCCACACTTATAACATTTACCCTTGGTTAAATTAATCCCCTTAAGTCATTAGCTTTAATGTCCATCCACCATACCATTATTTAGTTACTATAGTTTTAATTCCATTTAATTATTTACTAAACCATAATAAGAGGGTTACATTTTAACTTAAAACATTAAGGCCCTAAGTGGCCCCATTCACAAATTACACATACATTTAATTAAAACATACATTCCCATAAAATATCCTCACCTAAAATTTGTAGGATTGATTCCCTACCCTTAGATTGATTCATTCTAGGCCCTTAGATCTTAGGTTTTCATTCTAACCCTAATCATCCTTATGAATTCATTTTAACCTTTTTCTTGCACTAGTTTCCTCATTTCTTCTCTTTTATTTTCTTTGTTTGCATGTTGGAGAATAGGATTCCATGAGAGTATGAGAGAAGCCATGGAGGAATTTCCTCTAGGTTTTAGTTTTGCATTGGAAGGAAAGATATTTCCCCACCTATCTCACTTATTTGTTTGCATGGATCTTAAAGAGTGTAGTTATTTTCATTCATTCCATTGGAAGTATTCATCCACAAAATTGGTTGAAGTTGTTTAGTGTTTCTCATTTTCTTGAGTTACATTTGGGGAAAACCCATTTCAAGGATCTAAGTGTATACACATTTATGTACATATATACATGAGTGTATATATGTATATATACATATAATGCTTATAGATATTTAGATCTACATTTTGTTCAAGTTTTATTTCATTAAACCGGCTAGTTTGGCCAAAAACCACGTTTTTTACAAATTGTTTCTACGCACAGTGCAACTAATTTGCGCAATACGCACTACTAGCTACCAACACTAGTTTTACTACCGGTGCTAGTTCTAGTAAATCAGGTATGTTTTAAATTTTAAATAATGAGGTATACAAATGCATATATCCTCAGATATATTCATCTGTATACCTCCTTATACTATTTTAAGTCTATTACAAGCTTTACATTCACTGGTTTACACATAAAGTAAACATTTCTAAGTTTAAAGTTAAAAGTGTGGTTTATATATAGATTCTATTGACCAATGCCGGTCACATGCATGCCGACGTCATTTATTGTAGATTTGATATATTTAAAATATCATAAGTGAAGTTATAGATATTTTCCATTATATTCATCTAGGTGAATCTAAAATAGATAAGCAAGGTTTCCATAGATGTTGTGCCATGTTTTCTAAGAAATAAATCGTTAAACTTAAGTTGAAGGTCAAATTTTATAAAACTGTAATACTATACAGTGACCGATGTTGGTATAGGGTTTGCCAACGCCGGTTAAGCCTACCGATATCGATCACTATAAAAGGAAATATATAAGAATATATGTATCAAGTGATATATATATATATATATATATATATATATATATATATATATATATATATTATATCAAGAATACAGTTCAATGAACTGTTTTAAGATAGAAAACAACTATGAAAAGAAACAAATTCCTTTCCTTGATTAAAACACTAAATTTTTGGCATTCTTTCCTTTGCAATAAGGTATAAAACTTGAGTATAATATCAACTCCAAACCATTCTTTTCACATATACTATTTGGAGAACAAAGATAAGATACAACACACTTAATAAACTCATTTTTTCATTTCAAGCTTACAACAATACAATCCAAAGAACTCAACAACACTTTCTTTACAACAACATCATTCCTTTCCAAAGAATACATATTACAACTTGAATAAAATCTAGAATTTGGAGAGTTTCATTTCCAACCAAAAATACAACTTAAGCTTATTCCTTTCAACTACAACATTGTAACTTGATAAATAGAATTTATAAGGCTTTCTTTTAAAATGTAATAATTACAAGCCTTCCACTCTAAGTGGAAACAACATGGAAAATTTTTACAAATGTAGGATTCCTTCTTGTCTTCTACAAGATGCACTATGTCCAAGACTTCAACTTGAGCTTCACCATTTTTTTCTCTTCAAGCACAACAACAAGGAAGGGGGTAGGCAACACTCTCCACCAAACCAATAATCCAATGAGGAGAAGAAGTCATTCTCCTCATTAGCCCCGAGCCCCAACCATAGAGCAATAATAAATGGATACAACCAATGGAAACTTTCACAAATGATTCCACATTACAACACACATGCCAAAAATATTTCAACACACACACAAGCACAAAAATAATAATATCAAAGAATGTAACTTTTCCAAACAAGGCTTGAAATCTCTAAGCCAATGGAGCAAGGAACTATGGGGAAATCACTTATGCCTCCCAATGGGATTAGGTGCCCACCTTGAAGCCTCCAAAACAAAAAAAAAAAAAAAAAACAAGACTCTTATGCCTCCCTCAATCTCTTATGCCTCCCACAATCTCTTATGCCTCCCTCAAATAAAACATATAAGATAAGTAAGAATTTTTCTTATCTAAAAGGACCCAACCCAACTCCCTCCCAAAATGTGCAACAATACTCTTATGCCTCCCTCCAAAATATCCCCATAAAACTTATCCTACACCATACTTAAGGCCATACTACCCAAGCCAAAAAAATATGCACACATAACATTCATTTATTTACACACACACACACACACACACACACACACACACACACACACACACACACACAAATAAATTTCATGGGTGAAGTTCCTACCTTGCCATTGCAAGAAACTTGATCCAAAATCACAACTCTAAGCTCCTTCCAAGCTCAAGCCCAAATCCAAGAAAGCTCCAAGACTCCCAAGCAAGCAACTCAAACTAAAACTCCAAAATAACCATGCAACAAAATGAAGTAACCCCAAAACCATCAAATTAACTTGCATATATAGAAAAAGAGGAGAGGAGGGTGAGGTGGCTCCATGTAGGATGCCACATCACTTCTCCTCAACTCCACATCACCAAGTCAAACATCAAACCCAAGGTTAATAAATTGGTGGTTGAGGAAATGACAAACCTCTTACACACACAAATCACATAATGGGGTCTATTTTTGACCCCTTAACCCATAGGTATAGTTGGTAGATGAATTTAAGAGGTGTGGGACAAGCTTAACTTGTCCCACAAGCCTCTAAAAATGTCCCTTAAGCCCAAATCCGAATTTGACATGCAAGGTTGAGTACACAACACTTAAACCAATAAAAATCCTTTCAAATCCAAAATAAAATCAAGGAAAATCTACCAAAATTAAATACCCCTTGGTCACATCTCAAATTACTTTAATTAACAAGATTAATTAGCTTAAATAGAGCACATTAACTAAAAATAATAAAGTGAATCACATTACTAAAATAAATCACATACTCCACAAATAATAAAAGGAAAGGGGAAAACACACATAGCCCATGGTCACAATTTGAGGTCATCCCCCATGGGAACCTCCAACAATATAACAACACACAACAATAAAACTAAACATAAAGATGTCATGGTGACCTTCATTGTATCCATCCAATATTCCACTATGGTTGGTCTCTTATCCCCCTTTTGTTTGTTGTGATATAATCACCTGCAAAAATAAAACAATACCTCCTTTGGCCTCGTGGCGCATCAAATACATCAATAAACATCATCATATCACGCTGCCATCATCCAATCTAATAAATAATATCATTTTTCTATCATTTCCAAAACATCTCAATTCTACCATTTCATCAATATCAGTGAGATCGCAAGATTAGTTCAAACACCAAAACATAATCAATACGATGGAAATTCAGAATGTCAGTATATATATATAAGTTAATCAACACATCATCATCATCAATGCAGAATGTCTATCCATGCCTCTAAGAATCCATGCAACCATAATATGAATCACAACATATCAATAGTCAAAATATCTCTACCATCTATCATCATGCTAAACTAAAATAACATAGTAAAGTCCATGTCTATAGTCCATAGTAATCAAAATCAAAATATGATAAGTGTCGAAGAGGAGTGGGCACTACACACCTTCACATAACTTTATCCTCCCCATCTTTATCATAAATTTCAAATAATTTGGTTATGAACCTATTTCCATTTTGATCACGAGATATACCTAATATTGGAAACAATAATGTAGACTTCATGAACTTTGGTGATCTACGAGAAAGAATGGTGGAGAATGGTAAAGAATATTCCGTAGTGGCCTATATTAGGTTGTAGGTTTCCCACTATCCATCCAATGTATTGACTAAGTTTTGGCATTCTCAAATCACTATGATCCTATAATCTAATAAATCCGAGAAGCATATGGCACATTGTTGGCCTAGCTAGATCCAGTTTATATTGGCAATACTTTTGGAATTCAAAGAAGGAAGAAATACATTGTTTTGACTAAGGAAGATTACCTAGCTCAATGGAATAACCAAGTTTCTAAATTCTAGAACGTGTTTGTTTCCTCTTGGTTAAAATTTTAGAAAATAGAATCATTAAGGATTCCAAAGAGTTTAGTAAGAGCCAAATTCAATGAGAAGTTATTGGGTATTATTTTTCTCTTGATCCAAATTATGGGAGATCACATGAAGAAAGAGTTCAATACATGTATGGATCAATTAATTAATTTTATCTACAAATTATTATAGTATATCGATTGGAGCAAGATTATCAATGATAATCTACACAATTCCCGGGTGAGTGTGGCCTCCACAAGTGAATTCTACATGACCTCATATATTGTGTCCTCTATTTCCTCAATAAAAAATTTGAATGAGATTTCCACCAAAGGAGAGTTAGGATAAAATGGGAGAGTGTGTGAATATTTCCCTTAGATCACTCACGAATTAATTTTGTATCATTTTAGGAGGGTCAATGATGCTCTCACTATGTTTGTAGCAATATCACTAGAAGGAAACACCACATTAAGGGTTTATAAGAATGTTTAAGATCTTTCCAATATGTACAAGAGCTACTTCATTTCATTCCAAACATTCACTTATATTAGGGTTGGTGGTTTTGAAGGATATCCATTAAAGCTTCGAGTTATGTGATTGAAAAATTAGTATTTCTTGGGAACTATCCATAATAAGTTGAAGGAGAGAAAATAAAAGTTATAATATTTCCCATCGGGCTTAACATCTTTTGTTGTAACAATTCCCAACATACTCGAATTAAATAAATCATGCTTACCTTTAATTTTCATTCATACTCCTATATAATGAACTTTGGTAGCAAATGTTTCTTCAAAAATAACATGAGGTTTACTTACCTTCACGCTCATCAACCCAAGATCAAGGAATTTTGGGATGATTTTTTTGATGATCTTGAGGTTTTCAGAGAGATTACATAAGCATAACTATTGAGAAAATGAAGGCCTTTAGGTTAGAATGGGTAATAGAAGGACTCGGTGGATGATGGTAGTGACTTGATTAATCCATACTTCATGAAATATGTGTAAAATCATAACCTTATTCCTATTGATTGGTTTGTTAGAGAGGAAGGTGATATCATGGACTCGCACATCCTTAGTATTGAAGAGATCTAAAGGTAGGTGCACCAAGTTGGGGGCTAAAAGGGGGTCTTAAGTGGACGCATTTTTCTAAAAAATAAGTAACTTCAACTTGTAGGAGTTTTTGAAATAGTTCCACTCATAATTGGAAGATGTTGTATAAACATGAATCATAGCATTTTGATTCTAGTTTCTTATATTCTGAATTTTATTGAAAACGGATAAGTTTAAATTGGTAAAATGAATAAAATACAAACAAGTGTTCTTTTTTTGTTAAAAAAACATAACAAAGTGACGTTCGTTCCCTCCCACAATTGTTTGAGCACCATTTAGTATTTTTGAAAATTATTTGGTAGAAAGATAGCTAGAGCATCTAGTCTCAGTTACATTTTTTTAGATTTTTTTGGAGAGTATTTTTTTGTTATGATTTATCTAGTACAAAAAAATTAAATTTAAAAACATAATGGAGCTCCATTTGTGCCCCCATAACTACCTCAAAAAATATCGACACTTAGATTTTTTTAATGTGTATAGAATTTGGCCTAGTTTGGACTAGTATAATTTTTTTCAATTTCAATGAGCCAAAAATGATATACGAAGAAAGATAGACATGTTTAAACTTTAAAAAATAGATATAAAAAGGCATTGTTAGAAAATAAATAATATGAAAACCTTATATTAGTTAAAAATATATATTTTTAGAAAGTAGATAGTCTGCTCTACATCATGGTATAATGTTTTTAAACAAATCGATCATTTTATGTCAATTTATGATGGTAGAAGAGAGATTTTTCCATTTTCCTGCAAAAGCACATTTTTTGTGTTTTGCAGTCCATGCATTAGGTTTAGGGATCCAAATCGGATCCCCAAGCCTTGAGGCATGGCTTGGAAAAGTAAACAAGCATAACCCATATGTGTTATAATGTGTACACGTTCCTAATAGTATAAGTATGATATGTGGTTTTGGCATGCTTCTATTTACAAAAATAAATTTTTCATTTATTATTATTTATATTTTATTATTTCTTATACTTTCAATTTATTTTAGTAAATATAAAATTTTAGAGTCACTTTTCACCTTATCAAACTAGTTTCATAGCTCCATTTGTCATAGTTTAGAAGATAGTTTTTATAGTATAATATGGTCTGCACATAGGTAATTTTAGGGATTTCAACATTCAACCTAAATCTTTTAGCGTTTAAATTCTATGATAAAAACCTTTAACCCTAGGCCTTAAATCTTAACCCTAAACCCTAAACCTTAAGCCCTAAACCCTAAACCCTAAACCATGATACCTAAACCATAAACCCTAAACCATAAGCCCTAAACCCTAAACCTTAAACATCAAACCCTTACATGTGAGCCCTAACTACAAAAACCTAATCCTTAAGCCCTAAAATATGAGCCCTAAGCCATAAACCATGAACCATGATCCCTAAATGTTAAACCTTAAACCCTAAAAACTAAATCTTAAACCCTAAACCCTAACCGAAACCCTAAACCCTAAACCCTAAACCCTAAACCTTAAATACTAAACCCTAAATCCTAAACCTTGAACCCTATACCGGAGCCCTAAGTTACACTAAACACTAAACTCCGCGACCTAAACCTTAAACCCTTAACCCTTAAGCTTGAGCCCCAAAACCTAAACTATAAACCCTAAACTCTAAACTCATATCACTAAATATTGAACCCTAAACCTTTAACCCTAAATGCTAAACCCTAAACCCTAAACCCTAAACCTTGAACCCTAATCCCTAAGACCTAAACCCTAAACCCTAAACCCTAAATCTAGAGCCCTTACCCATGAGCCCTAAACCCTAAACCATGAGCCTTAAGCCCTAATCCCTAAACCATAAACCATAAACCATGAGCCCTAAATGTTAAACCCTAAACCCTAAAAACTAAATCCTAAACAATAAACCCTAACCCTAAACTTTAAACCCCGACCCTAAACCCTAAACTCGACCTCAAAACCTAAACCCTAAATCCTAAACCCTAAACCTTGAAAACTAAATCATAAACCCTAAACCCTTAACCCTAAACCCTAAACCCTAAATCTTGAACCTTAAAACCTTAACCCTGAGCCATAAATACTAAATCTTAAACCCTAAACTTTGTAACCTAAACCTTAAACCCTTAACCCTTAAACCGAGCCCTAATCCCTAAACTATAAATCCTAAATCCTTAAAACTAAAAATAAACCCTAAACCCTAAACCTTAAACCCCAAACCTTGAACCCTGATCCATCGGCCCTAAAGCCTAAACACTAAATCTAATTTCTGAGCTCTAAACCTTAAACTCTTAACTTTGAACCCCAAACCATGAACAATAAACCCTGAACCATGAACTCTAAACCCTAAACCTTAAACCCTTAACCCTAAATCCTAATCCTTGAACCCCACACCTTGATTCCTGAGCCCTAAACCCTAAATCATGTACCTTAAGCACTAAACCATAAACCCCGATCCCTAAACCATAAACACTAAACCTTTAGTCCTAAACGTTAAATCATAAACCCTAAACATTGAACCCTAAACCCTAAATCCTAAGCACTAAATCCTCAACCCTAAACCCTAAACCCTAAACATTGATCCCTAAACCCTAACCATAAACACCAAACCCTTAACCCTTAACTCTTAACTCTTAACCCTTAACCCTTAACCGTTAACCCAAAACGCTAAACCTAAACCCTAAATCATAAACCATTAACCATGCACCTTGAACCTTGGACCTTAAACCCTAAACCTTGTACCCTAAATCCTAAACCTTGAACCCTAAACCATGATCCCTAAACCATAAACCATAAACCCCGAACCCTAGGCCCAAAAACATAAACCTAAACACTAAACCCTAAACCCTAAACCTTAAACCCTAAACCCTAAACCCTAAACCCTAAACCCTAGACCTTAAACCCTCAACTCTAAGCCCTAAGCCTTAAACCCCGAGCCCTAAACACTAAACCCTAAAACCTAAAACCCAAACCCTAAACATTGAGACCTAAATCCTAAACCCTAAACATTAAATCCCTAAACCCTAAACTATGAAACCTAAACCCTAAACCTTGAGCCCTAAACCCTAAATCTTAAATCCTAAACCCTCAACCCTTAACCCTAACCCAAAGGAAAGTCCTAATAATATCATTTAGTGTGTTCTAGTGTGTAGGGAATAGTGTTTTAGGTTATCGATCAAATCATTTAGTTTTCATGAGAGACTACTTCCTTGAAGGGTGAAAATGCCATTTTGGTCATTCAGTAGCTCATTAAACACCCTTCAAAGGATTTTAGAGAAAATATAAAGCATCTGAGGGTGATTTCAGAGAGAATTTAAGATTTCTAAGTAAATTTTGGAAATTTTAGGAAATAAAATATCATTCAGGAGAAATATTTTTAAGACCGAGTTTTTAGGTACAAGGAATGAAAGCTAAAATGGTAAAAGTTGACTTCTTTGGATGATTCTAGGAGTTATGGAAAGACTTAGGATGAAACAAAATAGGAATTGGAAGGATATTAGAATAATATATAAGGTAGAATAATCAACATTGATTCAAGGATTAAATATTTCTTTAGGTACTGCAAAACTCTTCAATTGCCCCTCTAAGTTCAAAATGAAATAGGACCTAAATTTTGAGTTGCAGGAAGAATTAGATTTTTAGAATAGTTTCATTGATCAAAAATGTGATTTGTAGTGTTTCAGTGAAGTATGGATGAAAATAACATGTAACTCATACTCAAATTTAATTCAAGAATTCATCCCCTATACAGAGGTGGAAACTCATTTCCATGAGGAACAACTTGAGAAATAAAATGTCCATGTACCATAAGAATACTCACACACGGGTTTCATCTTGGTAAATAAATTAAATTATGAAGGATTCATTATATTCAAAGGTGAAATGTAGATCTCAAGGAGTGAATGGATGATCATCACATCCCGACCATGTCATTGTACCCAAATATCTCAAAAGAATAAGCTAAAATGAGCTAGTCATGCCACCGACGTATCCAAGACCATCATGTGTGAAGTATTAAGTCATCATCTATCTCCATGATATACATATGATCAAATACATGTATGAGAATCTTGAATTTTATTCTATGAAAGTATTATTTTCGAGCCAAGAAAGGTGAAGGGATGATCTTTATATAGAGCACCATGTTTCTAAGAATGAGCAATCATCTAAGTTCAGTTGATGCAATTCACTTGGTACTATTCATAAAAAATCATTCAACACCTAGTAGTGTGATCACACCTTAAGGAAGAGGCACATTACAATCACCTCATTTTTCCATAAGACAAGAATCCCATTCAGGGAGCAATCCTCTATCTAGAAAGTGAGGATCTCATTTTAGTAAGAATTAGACAAGCATCATAGAGTTGATTCATGGTCACTAAAGTGAATTATGGACCAAATTTCAAAATTGGTACCAATTCAAGTAGTGGTAGTGCCAAAATCCAATCTAGAAGGTCAAAAAACCTACAAAATGACTATATGTGTTTTCCAAAACAAAGACCGACTACAATATATATGGCTTGAAAGTTTTAGGTCATTGTTGAAATCTGAATAATGAATAAGTACTAACCAGATTAGATTTTGAAAAACTATCTTCTAGATTAGAACTGTCAAAGCTACGGGACCATTTCTATCAAAGTGCGAGTGATCCTAACATCTTATATTTACTAAAAGTATAAAGAAATAATAAAAAAAATCTTATACTTAACATTTATTTTACTAAATATGGCTCCTTCAAGCCCTTACAAACTTCATATAGAGAAAAACGTGTATGTGTTTTGTGGCTCCAAAAACATGTATGCATTATAACGTGTGTGCATTTTAGGTTCATTAATTACCAAACCAAAAAAAAAAAAATAACGCGATCGCGTTTCATTCATTTTCAGTTTTTTTCCACTTTTTGGCCCCCAACTTGGTGCACTTACCCCTAAGAAGTGGTTCTCAAGTAACTAATCCAAATATACTTCCTAGAGAAAAATAACTTATTCTAGAGCTAGTTAGGGGTCTTCCCACCCCAAAGTCTATTAAATGTTCAAGATTATACATTTTAACATCATTTCTCCTTATGAGATAATTTCACTTAAAAATTTGCACCTTCCTTTCACTTCAAATTTTTCTATTAGAAGTAACTCTGCTACTTCCCTCGAACCCCAGAGAAACTACCATCTCCCCACTATGGACATCATGTTAGTTTTTCTATAGCAATTTTGGATTTTTTAAAGTTATTGAGATTTGTATCATCATTACACAAGAAGTAAGAGTTTCATTTCTTCCATCTCCTTTTCTTATGCTTTCCTTTTTTCTCTCTCTATTTTGCAACTTTGAAGCATATTGATCTTGAATAACCAAGAAGGAACTTTATATCCTTAATTGATGAATCTAAATAATTGTGTGTCTATGGTTTGTTAGTATTGCTAATTTATTACATCATTGTTTTCTTCTAAATGAATGTGGACCTACTCTATTTATTTTGTGTGAAATATGCTAGTGCATACTCACAACAATAACCATTTTTTCCTAATTTATTTCCTTTATTCCTCATCATTAAAACTTCCTCCCTTATACTTTGTATAAGAACTTTAATACCACATGCTCGGGGAAGTGTTCATGTGTGATCCCCATCCTATTGGATACCCAACATAATTAGGATATTTTACATTTAATAATGGGATCCTCCTTATACACAAGAAGGATGGGTGTAGCCCCCTGAACATTGTTGGAAATACATAATTTGCAGCACGAAAAATTATTTCACCGACAATGGCTAATGTGGATTAATTAATTTATAATATTATACCTATAATATACCTTACATATCTCCATAGTAAAATCTTCATAAGATAATTTTTCATGGTGTAAGTATCTCTCTCTCTCCCAACCCTCTCCCTCCCTCCTTTGTGTGTGTGTGTGTGTGTGTGTGTGTGTGTGTGTGTGTGTGTGTGTGTGTGTGTGTGTGTGTGTGTGTGTGTGTGTGTGTGTGTGTGTGTGTGTGACACATATCATAAATCCTAACCCTTATTCCTCTCAATCTAAGTCACTTGGAAACATGTTAGTAGAACCTTTGCATGATTTTTTTATTTTGATATGAGGGCATCTTGATTTCAAGGTGAATTAGTTGTATATTTCAGCATAAATATTATTTATTAGCTTCTTAGTAATTATTCATGTGTGTTACTAGGCAATTTTGAAGCATTCTACGAATATATCATTAGGTTAGTTTCTTAAAAAATTTGCATATATAGTTATCTAGGATTAGTTTATGAACCGTTTGCATACATCTTATTAGGATAATATTTTAAATACTAAGTATTCGAGTGTTTTATCACATTATTTATTTTGGGTAGATTTTGGAATGTATTTGTTTTTTGTATATGAATCCCATTGCTTTACAATTCATATGTCATATTTCATTTCTAAATATGGAAATTATGCTAGTTTAAATTCATACTTTCAAGAATAAAACTAATTGTTTAAATATTTAATTATTTCATTTATCGGTTGGTTTTCTCTAGTTGATGTAAGCCATAAAACTACATAATGTCTATAGGAACAGTAGGGAAACCCTTATATGTTTACTTGGTATTTCCCTCTTTTCGAATATGTGTGTTCCTATTTGGATTCTTCCATCTACATTTTGGTACACATTGTGATAGTGGGATCAAACTAGTTCCATCCTCACTTTGATCTATTGTTTGACACTTTCATACCAATTTTCCTATATTTTATTTTAGGCCACACATTTTTGTGATAGCCTATGGTAAACCTTTGTTAAGGTCATAGAATTTCCAAAAACCCAATAGCATGGCCATCAACATTGTTATGTATTCCTTACGGGATCTATTTTGGATTTTTTCTCTTATTTTTGGTTTTCTCTACCTCTTTTTATAGGTTTCTCTAGAGACCCACGTCCATTTTTCATCTTGCCTACACAATATGGTCTTTGGTGAGTATGTCATGATCCCCTCTTATGAATTTTTTTCTTTAACTCTAGGGTAAACCCCTTTATTTTTCTTGATAGCTCATTCACACTCCTATAGAGCACTATAGAAACTATAATTTCCTCATCATAACAAGTTTGGCCTCATTATTTCCTGATATCTCTTGGTGATCCTTATTTTTGATTGAGATCTCAATCTCAAGGAATCTTTTATCCCATTTATCATTTTAGGAAACAGTCCCTCACACTTGTGGAGATGTGAGGAGTTTCATCTCCAAGTCTCCACCATTCATATAGTTGAGTTTAATACCCCGAATTCATGGTTATGTGAGGTATGTTGCTAATAGAACTCCATATTGGAGTTATTTGGGCATCGTAGCATTCATATTTTTGTCATGTGAGATGTGTTACTCAAATATTTCCATCATGTTTACCTTTGGGTTTCATATCCTTAGCAGATATCATTATGTGAGGGTTGTTTCCCTTTGGTAACCACCACAATAGGTGTGGTACTTATGATCAACCTTTGGGTTAGGATACAAAATAACTTTTTCCCTTCACAATATTACATCATTTTCCTAACCTATTTTCCCCCTATTGGGTTTTACATGTACCTTTTTGCCCCTATTTTTCTAATATTTTCTAATACCCTTTAGCCTCTTCTCCTCACTTTAGGCTCGGGGTAGTCATGGTTTTTATCCTTCTTTAATACTTAGTTTTGGATCCAAAATTTGGGCTTGTATCCCCCTCTCTTTTAGTAGGTTCCTCTTTATTATTAGCTCCATTATTTTTCTAACAAGTATGGAAACTCTTTTCTATGGTTTATGCCCATCCTAGATGAAAATGTGAGTTATTTTTTCCTCTTGAATCTTGTGGAAAATTCTTCTAGCCTTTTGATAATTTAATCCCTCACACTTGCAGTAGTGTGAGAGGCATCATCCCTAAAGCTACATGACTTATTTATTTTTTCATCACAAACTTCACATTTGTGGTGATATGTGAGGTTTTTTCTCATTTGGTTTTACAATACAACTCTTTCAAGTGTTGTGTTCAAAGAAAGGTTTCAAAAGCTATGGAATGGGGTAAGAAGACTCAAAAACCCCAAATCTTTGTGCAAAAACGATCAATGGACCATCGTTAATAAGTAAACAAGGATTCCTACTCGCATGCATTAGTTTGAACTAAACAAGAAAACTTACCAAATATAATTACCCTCTATTCTTGAAAGCCTACATACATGAACCTAATAAGGATCCAAGCAATCATTTTTGCTTAAGAGAATGGGATCTCACTTTTAATGGTTGCAGTAAGGACAATGGTTCTTCCCATTTACTCTATGGTGTGTGATGTGTTGCAAAGGATAAAGCAAATAGCTCAATAAGATGAAATAAAACTCCTAATCCTAGTAATAATACTATAGTTTATGTTAGAGGGAAGAAGTGTTCTTGTAAATGAGAGGGGGTAGTGGGATATTTATAGTTTTCCATTTGGAAAGTGGGAGATTTTTGGTGCATGTGGGACTAAAGGATAAGTCAAAAGTTAATTAGGAGTCAAATTAAGCTTTGACTAGGTTTTAAAAGAAGTTAATCATGGTTTAGGGTAATTAACCTAGGTTAGACTAATTAATTTTGTTTAGAGAGAAATTAGGATTTTGGGAGGGTTTTGAAAGGCCTAATCAATCCAATGAAATGGATTGATAGTACAATAAGCTAATAGAAGTGGTAAAAAGAGGATTTTAGCCAAGAAGAGGATATAATAGCCTATTTAATTGACTTATAAGAGGGGTAAGATTGGAAGAGTGTCGTAAAAGGGGAGTTAGATATAACTAACGATGTGTTTTCAATTTGTGAGGAAGAGAATAGTTAGTTCAATATTAGGAATAATAGTGCTTTGATCAAACTACAAGTGTGTACATTTTCCCCCTCTTTAGGTGACGTAACCTACATCACTTCAAAGAAAATAGACAACTATAACCAAGTAAAAAAATTTGAAGGCGTAGAAGAAAAATTAATAGGATGAAGGATGCCCCCTCGAGTGTCGATGGGGTGATATAAGAACTCAATTGACGATTGAAAAGATAAAAAAGGAAGAAAAAAGTGGAAAGAGGAGATGAGAAAAACAACAAGAAAAGGGGATATTGAGCTATCTCGTAAACCAGTGCCAACAACTTTTAAATCATCATTTTGTTTAGAATCCTCATCATCGGCCCTTATTAAGATGTAAGCATACGATGAAAGTGTAAAATGACATGAAAAATCCATGATATAAATAACTATCCATTGCTAAAATAAAAACTCTATGCAACATACAAACATGCAATGCAATACGAGAAGTAAACAAACTCTTTTAACAGGGAAATGAGTACAATCACACACACTCAAACCAACAACGTTCAAGATAGTTGCACAAATATTTTGTTATCAAGTTGTAATCCCAAATGTTTTGATAAATGACAAGGGTAAAGGATGATGCCCCAAGAAATGTGTATATGCAAGGGAAACGATGGAGGACACTTGGGTCCGATGAAAACATAGTTTGCACGATGAAAATAGTACTAGGAAACTGATAATGCCCAGTACGAGGCGAAGTAAAGCAGTATAGATTTTGTATATGATTGAAGATTCAGATGATCTATGAGTCATTATTTCAAAATGTTTGGAAACATCAGCAAGATACGAGATGAGTGTCATGCAAGAGACACTGATTTCAGTTTGTAAATGAGTTGTTTACCAATTTTTTATTTTTTATTTTTATTTATCAATCAGAAGAATTTAAGAGATAAAAAATCTCCTAACAGTACACATGAAGGCGTAAAGGTGAATGAACAGTCATCGGAGAGTCATAACATATCCTAAAAAGAATAAATATGGGCCCCAAATAATTATTTGATAAAAATAATCATTACGACAAGTAAAATAGCATAAAAATAGAAGAAAAATGTGAAAGGCACCTGGAAGATTTGTAAATTATTCCAGTGCAATGAAGAAGTGACTGTGGGGTGGCACTGAGTTCCCTAACATGTGAAAAGGAGTAAAAATAATTATTTTAATAGAAAAATAATCACCTCGGTGGGTAGAAGAAGGGCTAGAATGATCACGGTGGAGAAAACATGCCCTAGGGGCATCGCGGAAGCCTAATATACCCACTCGAGGGGTAAATTAATCATGACCACTTCATTTACAATAGATCTCTTGCAAATTTCTACCACAAACGAGAGAGATAGCCACAGGAGTGAGATGAGTAGATCACATCTAAGAGTTCATGTGGGACCCAGTGGATGAACCCTACGTGAGTGGTCTATCCTTCTTTGTGAATTATGTATTTCATGTTGTTTTGAGGGCACTTTTAGGCTAGATTATGAGATTTTGACGTATGCGCATGCTTCTATTTTGACGCAGTACGTGTATCCATCAAAAAAACAGTATGCACATGCATATCTCATTAGAGGGAGAAGACATGGACATGCGTGTGTGCGCGTCGAAGAAGGTACGTGGGTGTCGAAGAGGACATGTATGCATCCTGGGTAGGGGGAATGGGGGCGCATACATGCATGTGTCAAATCATACATGTAGGCATCACACTGGGCATGTATGCATCCTATGTAGACTAGGGGAAATAGGTAGAAAAATAGAGGGGACACGTACGCACTTTGGGATGGGTGCGTATGTGTCGGGAAGGTGTGTATCCATCGGAAAAGGGGAGAAAAACACCATTCTAACCAAATAGCTAAGGAGAAAATAAAAAAGACTAGAAGAAAGTGAAAATTTAGGAAATAAGATGGAAGAATGAAGGATTTTACCTTGCAAATTAGATAGAAGTAGATAGAAATGTGCCTAATACATGTGTGTTTCTTTTGTTTGCAGCGTATATTACCCATTCTGCATACACGTGAGCGATATGGTCAGCTAGCGGTGATAGAGGCACAGTTTTGAGGATGATAGGAAGATATTGGATATCCTCCTATACGTCACGGGATTGGCCTACATGGCTGATATGCCTCAGATCACCTTGGATCATGGCCTTCTAATAGCTGTAGCTGAGAGATGGCACAGCAAGAGTCATTGCTTTTAGCTTCCAACCGTGGAGATCATGATTACACTAGAGGATGTGTGGTGCATTATGTGGGTCCCGATCCAGGGTCAGCTTATCTAGTATACGAGTCACTGGCCTGATATTCAGCGATGTATCTCAGAGTTATTTGGTGTCCCGATGATACCACATCGTGGGATGACCATTAGATTGTCATGGTGCATTGAGGACCCAAAGCTAGATCGCGTTGTGGTTTATATGATGGCCTTTGTCAGTGGAGTTCTACCCCGACAAGACCAATGCTTCATTTCTACTTGGCCTCCTTAGAGTGATACGCGGGTTGATAGACGAAGAGACTTACTGTTGGGGTCAGTGCATTCTAGCACACTTATACTAGGACCTACATTTGATTACCTACTACCATCAGAAGATGGTAGGACCAACCAAATTGCTATAGATTTGGGCATGGGACCATATTTCTATTGGTCGCCCCTTAGGTGTTTTGAGGGTTCGGGCTCTCAGAGGAGCCCTCTTCTATGGGAAGGTTCCCGATTAGGGAAAATGTGTGGCCATACATGGGATATGTGTATCATTACCATAATGAGCTTGATGAGTTATAGCAGGCTGCCATAGTATGGATTCCCTGAGAAATTTCCAATGGCCTAAGGATGGCTTAGAGTTCAAGATCACTGCTGATTGAGCACTTCATGTTGGGCGCGCGCTATATCTCGGGAGATTTACATATTAGATCGAGTGCCAGAGATAGTTTGTCATTACCCAAGATGTTCTTGGGCCATATATGTGGTACACTCGTAGGGCCCGAGAGTACATTGACATGGGTTCATAGATTACCTGGGATAGAGCACTGACTAACTTCCTACATGTGGTACCTGTTATGTGGGTTCCATTGAGACAAATCAAACATTCTTGTGGCACACCTGAGTATGTGCCATGGTACCATAGTGTTATCCCATGCCATTTTACCATTTCCAAGGTAGCCTATGAGGCAGGAGTGATGGCACCCCCTATGGGGCCTCCTAGCAGTGACGAGGGTGGAGCCGGAGGTGGTTATGATAGTGATGATGATGATCCATTTGACGACTAGCATCATGTAGGGGGAGGGGGACAGGGTCCTCCATTACAAAAGCCTACAAGATAGGGACTATTATCCAAAATTCACCCCTTGAGGTAATTTTGATAACATGCATCAAATTCTTCAGTCTCAAGCAAGTAGATTGATCCAATGCCCAAAATCATGTTTTGGGACCCCTTTGGCTTCTCTCTAACTTCCCCACCCAAGGAAAAATCCCAACGAGTTTAAAAAATTGAAAAAATGAAAAAAATGAAGTCGCAGGATTGTTTTAATGCATTTAGGTCTAAAGGCTATGGGTCGTACCAATGCGGATCATACCAAGGTTCATCGTACCAAGTTTGTAGCTGAAGTACAAAGGAATCAGCAAAGTCAAAAAAATTGTCCCGAGATGGTCCGCGAGATAGTTGGGACATCAGGACACATGGGACACGCATGACACGTAAAGCTAAAAAGGCTACAGGTAGTAAAAAAAAGAAAAAGTGGAAGTTTTTGTTCCACGCGGTTTGGAACAACCTGGATAAAAGTACGCACGGGACGCGAATTGGTCGATTTACCGCAAGTCGGTCAATGCGGGTGGTGTAGAGATTTTGTCCGAGACAGTCAGGAAAAAATTATGCATGGGATGCACAAAGATGAAATCACCACACAAGGAGTGAAGCTAAGCCCGAATTGGTTGATGCGGAAGAATATATGTGAGATAGCCGAGACACGTGGACCCAATTTTGCTTTGCAATACCCATAATTCAAAGGAAAAGTCAAAGATTGACCTCCCAAACTTCAAACAACCATAAATTTTTACTCCAAGCTCGATTTTCACAAATTTGGACTTTCTAGAATGAGCACAAAACATATTCAGCTCCATTCGGTTAATGCTCATTCCGTCAAATGATATAAAACGCATGTCGGACCCAAAATAGCTACTCCACTCGAGAAGGTCATAACTTTTGCATTTTTCACCAAAATCACACAAAACTGGTACCATTGGAATCATGGCTCGATCCCGACACAAAGAAATCAAGAAATTCTAGATTTGATGACAAATAGATGGGTATTTTCCATAAAACGTGGCCGGGTTCATTACAGTGTTTTATTTGGTAGTTAAGAGTGCAATTAAGAGGCATGGTCATCATTCTTTCTCTACTACAGGACCTGGGATAGTATGGGGAGCCTTTTACAAGTAACATAAAATCATTTCACTCCATTTAATGCATCTTACAAGTGGTTGAAGGACATATTTCGGGATTTCCATTTTCCCCTTCTCTCTCTCTTTTTTCTATAAATTAGAGTGTTGGGCTCATTGTAAAGGGAGAGTTTTTTTTATAGCAAAGCTCTGTCAAAATTGCTTTATAAAGACAATGTGCTGCAAGCCCTTGTAGTGGACTCCTCGCATGGTAATCCAAGCCCTTATCTTGTAATAGACTGAATTGTGCATATCATGAAGGAATAAAATACAAGTTTGTGGATGCATCCTCCCTTATGTTGTGTTTGTTTGCACTCTTCTTGCCCTTTTAACCTTCATTACAAGAATATTGTGTCTATTTTTATGCTCTTGTAGGGATCCATTATCATTATGTATGTTTGAGATGTTGTTGTGAATGCATTTTGCTAGATTGTGGAGAACTGTTATCACCCCTTCTAGTATGCATTTTACTTCTATTTTTCACACATTGGAAGACTACTCTCACACCCCTCCTTTTTTGGTGTATCACCGCTTTAGTGTAGGCTTTCATTTTATACATTCTCTCTCCTTGGTCCCTTGGAAAGTTAGATTAGAACAGTTAGTTTACCCTGCATTAGAGTAGATTGTGGCAGGTAGTTTAGGAGCAAGAACCAACTTTCTCTGGAGGTCTATCTCAAGTAGCAAGTCCCACAACTTGGAGATAGTACCCATGTTATCCAATCACATCGTGATTTCAAGTATATGCACTTGTGTAAACATAAGGGTGTTGTGATTCGGTGATAATATTTCTGGCACGCCCGGTGGGACCTTAGAGGTCTTCAGTTAATTACGACAAGATTGATGTGTACTTGTAAGTTTTTAGCTTTGAAGGAGCTTTGAAATTGCACATCGGTGACTCCAAAAGAGACGTAATCTAATGGTTTTATTAGTCCAATCCTGGTACATTTATGAGAAGAATATAGACTAGATCAAGAACTAGGGAGGAAGGGTTATTTGTTTTCTACACTTATCTCTAGGTAGAGAAAGAAGGGGAAGAAGAGCTCAAAGGTCTCCATCTCCACCGAATTAGACCTTATCAACACCTCCACTCAGTAGGCCTTTCATCTAGTCAACAAGAGTTCTTCTACCAATAAGGATGGCACAACCAAATCCATATATCAATTTCTTGGTAGTATGGTCCACTCGCTTTGAATGCACAAAACCTAGTTCCGATTGTGTCATTTAAGAGCATCCCATATTTCACTAGGGAAAACCAGACTTCCCCTAGTGATCATGTCCAAGATATTGTGAATGTCTATACAATCCATTAAATCCATGAGATGGATATTACAGTCAAGTTTCTTGCCTCTTCATTCAAAGGAAGGCTTCCCAATGGTTTAGGAGTCTCCCGACATGCTCTATCCATAATTGGAATCAGCTATATATAGCTCTTCACAGCCAGTTTGGAGAGAAAGGTGACAACTTATCTTTGTTGGAGCAGCTAACAACAATCAAGAGAGCCCCAAACGAGCAATTAACAAACTTCAACCTCAGATTCCAACGGACTTGGGATAGGATTCCAACAGCAGTAAAGCCCACTGATGAAGGTGCCTTCTTATACTTTCTTAGGGATTTAAATTCTAATATTTCTTTGATGATTAGGTTAATGGGTGGTACAACCTTTCTTGTAGCCTATAGCCTTTCCATAGGGGCTGAGAACCATTTGATTTAGGCTAGAAAAATCACACCTAGGCCACCCATGCCTCTGTATCTAGAATTAGAAAGTCCAAACACTATTCAAGCACCTACATTATCTCCCATCCCTACTCTAAGAAATCAGAGTTCAATTGAAGCCTCTACCTCATCATCTAACAACTCCAAGGAACTCCAAGAGGTCATGAAGTAATTGTAAAACTTGGGTAACGAGTTGGTGACAATAAAGAGGTAGCAAGCTCAGAATATTAGATCATACTAGCCTCAAACTCAACCCAATAGACCTCCATATCAGCCCAATAGGCCACCCATTCAAACTAAAAATTAAAATCAAGTCGAAAATTCCACTAATAGGACACTCCAGCCTTTACAATCCCAATGTTGCATCCACATCTAGAGCTTTGCACGGTAAAAATAACATGGCCCAAGAATATGATTGGTGTTTCCTATATGTAGTCAATCACATAACCAATCAATGTGCTTTAACGGTGCATTAAATTAGGCTCTGATGGTGCAAACCATTGGTGGGCCACAAGAATCTAGCCATGAAGAAGATCAGCAAGTAGGAAGCACCTCAACAAGGGACATCTCCGAATGAAACTACACTTGTCAATTGGTAGGTTGAAGATTTCTGTGGTATAAATCAAATACCCTCTCAAAGTGTAGCAGCCAATACGCGCTCCAAGAAGAGAAACATTGGAGAAGGACAGTCATCCAACTCAAATGGTCCACAGCCCTCTATTACTCCACAAGGTGCTGGAAATCAAAGTGCAGTTCCAAATGTGTAGGGTCAGCCCAAACCACCTTCTAAACCACCTCAAGCGTCGGTTGCAAGAAGCTCGGCTCAGTGAGAGAATAATGTGCGAAGCAAGGGGCAGCAAGGAGATAACTCATCTCCATTCAACATCATTGAGCATATGAAGAAAATGAATATAAACATCTCAATGTGGGATTCATTGGATACCCAGGACAAAGAGACCTATTACAGGCTATTATGGCAAATTGGTCAAAGCATCAAATAAGAAAAAGTTCTTACCAATGAAACTCGGCTGAAGGAAATCATGGAGGAAGGCAAGGTAAAATTTTGAAGCCTCCTCCATTCTATGTCTCATTTATCATAGAAGATAAGTTGGTACATAATTGCATGATTGACTTGGGAGCAAGTAGCTCAGTCATGCCAAAACAAATAGCTGATCAATTAGGGCTTCAATATGAAGTCATCTCTAAGGGTGTAGTGTAATTGGATGGGACAACAGTGACAACGGTTGGAGTAATCAAATATTTGAGCCTCACATTACACGCGTGTCCTAACATAACGGTGTTACAAGATGTGTCAGTCATAGACTTTCCACCACTCTTTGCATTGTGTTTGTCAAGAGACTTCATTGCTGAAATTGGAGGCTATACTTGAGTTGATTAGTCACACCTATTATTTAAAACAAGGTATGGAACTAAGGCTACAATCAAATCTGAGCCTATTACATATTTTCATGTATAACCCCATATGCCAAGTCCAATCAATGCAAATTGTTTAGCATTTGATCAAGAGGATTATCCAAGAACTCGTTTGATCTATACAAAGAAATGGAGGAATATGAACTAGGAGTTTATTGTTTTCATGAAGAGAATCAACCTCTCCCTAGCATCACCAAGCCAGATCACAAGGACAAGAATGAAGTATGGAAATTATTCTTTGATGGATCAAGAAGTAGACAAGGTGTAGGAGGAGGAGCTATGCTCATTTCACCACAAGGTACAAAGTATTACTCGGCTTTCTGTTTCTAGTTTTCTTGCTCAAACAACACAGCTGAGTATGAAGCCTTAATTCACAGATTGCACTAGGCAAGGAAGAAAGGCATTAAGAATTTGCAAGTATTTGGTGATAGTGAGCTGATTTTGAACCAAGTCAGAGGACAAAATGCTGCCAAGAATGATCTGTTAAAGAACTACAAAAATTGGGTATGGGACCTCATTGAAGATTTCGAAGCCTTTAACATCAATTCCATCCCAAGGAAAAGGAATGAAGCAGTGGATAGACGGCAGAAATTGGGGCTGCATTTGATGTTGTAGAAAGTATCAAAAGTGAGAAATATTAGCCTCATATCAAAGTGGTTGTGAGACCAGCTATTCCGGATGACAATACAAGTTGGCAAGTCTTCGAGAATGATCAACAAATTGTTAATTTCCTACAAGAAGAAGTTGAGTTCTCCGCCAAGAATCAAGACAAGTTAGAGCAACAATATGGTGACCAAGTGGTGCACCTGAGAACTAACAAGTTACCAAAATGCCTCATAACCTTGGAGTCAATCTTCAGCCAAAATGATTAGTTCCGGAAGGAGAAAGTGAACATTCAAGTAAAGGGTGAAGATTCAGAGCCTATTTTAGTAGATGAAGGCAAGACATTGCAAATTGGCAAAGTAAGTACCCCACAAGAGAAATCTGATTTTGTTCAGCTTTTTCAAGAATTCCCAGATGTCTTTGCTTGGACTTACAAGGATTTAAGAGGTTTCAACCCAAAGTTGGCACAACATACTATTGATCTGGATCCAAAATCCAAGCCTATCAGGCAAAAGCAAAGGCCAGTGAATCCCCATATTGAACCTCTCATGAGAAAAGAGTTGAACAAGCTGATTGAGGCTAGTATCATCTTCCCTATCAAACATTCAAGTTGGGTTGCAAACTTGGTGCCAGTGAGAAAGAGAAATGGAGAAATAAGATTGTGTGTGGACTTCCGTGATCTAAATAGAGCATCACTCAAGGATCATTATCCACTTCCATCAATGGAACAAATCTTGCAGGTTGTAGCTAGTTCAGAAAGGTTTTCATTGCTAGACGGATACTCAGGCTATAATTAGATAATGGTGAAGGAAGAAGATCAATTCAAGACAACCTTCACTACAAAATGGGGCACATATGCTTACAAGAAGATGTCATTTAGACTATCAAATTTTGGAGCAACATTTCAGCGAGCTATGGATATGGCATTCAAAGGCTTAATCAACAAGATAGTGCTGGTATACCTAGATGATATCACTGTCTTCTCAAAGAATGCAACAAACCATCTGTTCCACCTCAGGAAAGTATTTCAAAGGTGTAGAAGGCTCGGATTGTCATTGAATCTAAAGAAGTGTGTATTCTTGGCACACAAGGGAAAATTATTGGGCCACATTGTCTCAAGGAAGGGATAACAATTGATCCTAAAAGGGTTAAAGCCATCCAAACACTTCCATTGTGACACCACAAGAAATCTCTCCGAAACTTCTTGGGAAGGATAAATTTTTCCTCATATTTGTGCCTAATTTTTGCCACTCTTGTGAAGCCTTTAACAATGATTTTGAAGAAGATTCTTCATTCAAATGGACAGCAAAAGGAAAAGAGATTTTTAGAACATCAAGCATGCAATATCACAAGCCCCAACTCTCATCAACCCAAACTTTTCAAAATACTTCATGTTGTATGCTTTTGGAGGATCATATACAATCTCATCTATTTTGACACAACTGAATAGAGAAGGTTTAGAACAGCCCATAGCATTCTTGGTCAAATCTGGAAGATTATGAATTAAAATATTCTTTCATTAAAAGCATGTCCTTGCTTATCATCAGGTGTTTGAAGAATTTTAGATAATTGGTCTCGAACAATAAGATTCAACTGCTGGTGTCTCATGCTAGTGTTCAAGAATTTATCCTAAACAAGGATTTGAACAAGAAGAAATCGGGTTGGATCACTAGAGTAATGGAATATGACATTGAGATCAAAGTGACCAAACTAGTTCGTGGCAAGGGTTTGTGTGAGCAACTCGCTTCCAAACAACTTTGATGAGTCAAAGGTGAAGAAGATGTTGTTCTGTTACTACAAGATGATCAAGAATAGCTAGCGATGATGCACCCATTCCATGTTGGACTCAATACTTGGTGCATTATCTCCAAACAGGTTTGTGCCCTCTAGAATGGAACAAATCTAAGAGGAGATACTTTAGATTACAAGCCATCCCGTATGTACTCATTAATGGCATCTTGTTCAAGAAGGATATCAATGGAGTTCTATTGAAATGTGTGAATGATCTTGGATCACCCGAATGGTAACCATTTGTCCTTCATGACATATCTTGATACACTGATGGAAAGTCAATGGAATGGCTTGCATAGCATGGATCCATGGGCACCCGAGAGCATGTTGTACGGAAGGTCCAAGTCAAGGATATGGAATGTCATGTCATGAAAAGTTGGGCCTACTTCCATGGGAACTACTATAGTACCCATTGATTCTCATTCTTCATTGTCGTAGGTTGTGATCGTAATAGTCTTGGCTCCTAGATCCATTTCTGAATGGCCTAGTTGTTTAACTAGCTTCAAAGTACAAATGTTTAGACTAGATCCACCGTCCACAAGTACCCTCTTGATTTTGCGATGGGTAACCACCACTTCTAGGTATAAGGGTAAGTTGTGTTTTGGGTTGCTACGCGGGATTGCGGTGCGATCAAAATTAATATGATCATTAGATTCAAGGTGTGCAATCATGGCTTAGAGGTGTGTGGGATCTACATCTATAGAGACTCCTAAATTTTACAATGTTTTATACAAGTATGTTCTTATGGGCTAGTAGATATTTTGAGGAGATCGAGAATGGATATCCTAGCAGGTGTTTTCTCTAACTGGTCTATCAAATTGTATTAACCTTCCTGAGGGATAGGTAAGGGATCTAGTATGATTAAATGAGCATGTCTCGTCCCTACTGTGTAACTCTTTTCTAAGATCTAGATAGTGTTGACCTATTCATCAGATGAGTGAATACATCCTATGAGAGAATCAAAGGGACTATCATTAGTGGGGTAAATATAAGTGGAGTTTTTCCATGATCGGCTTCCTTTTCTTTTTATCTACATGATTAGGAAAAGGCTCTTTGTAGATACCCATTTTCTCATTTGGACCTTGTCCTAAGTCGGGGAGAATCTACGGTGATCTTACCCTCTTCAATGAGGTCTTGTATGTAATGATGCAGTCTTAAACACCTATCTATCTTGTGTCCTTTAACATGGTGGAAGTCGCAGTACTCATGGTCCTTGAACCAACCAAGTTTTGGAGCATCTTTATGGGTATGGTACTATCACAGTTGGATATTCCACCATTTTTATGTTATCTAACTATTTTAGTATAGTAGATAGGGATTCCATTAATGGCGTAAATGTACATTTAGTGGGTGCCTTGGGATGAGGTCCTTGTAAGAGCTTCAAAAGTGGGCCCGATTTGCACATCTTGGACTCTCTTGGAGTCTGTAATGCCATCACCAACAACATGTTTGTTTTTATTGAAGAACTTTGGTTTGTCTACAGATTTTGCCTCATGTTTATCTTTAATTACGGGCTTGAGTGTACCCTTTGCGATGAGATATTTCTTTATTTGACTACCTTTCTCTATGACCTCTTTGAATTTTGAGCCATAGTGCATCTATAAATGGAAGGCTATTTCTAGGTTTAAGTTAGGAACAAATATGATCACTAGTTGTTTTTTCGGTAACACACAAGGGAAACGACTTGCCAACCCTCACCATCATTGTAAAAATCATGTAAAGGTCTCATTGGGTTTTTTCTTAGCATTGCAAAGGTCATTCATCGTGATATCATTTTCCATGTTGAAGGAATAATGTCTTACAAATTTCTCTGCTAATGCAAGCCATGTTGTAATTGACCCTTGGGTATGTTGAAGAACCATTCTAATGGTATTTCCCTAGACTACGAGGGAAGATTCGTATCAGGAAATTATCGTTATATGCGACCTCTTAGAAAGCCATCTAAAAGTCTTTGATGTGATCACAAGGATCATCTTTTCCTTTATATTTTTCAAACTTTTGAATGGTGAAGTGATTTAGGAAGGGTTGTCATAGCATGTCCTTATCAAATGGGTAAGGGCACAACTCTTCATATAATTATTTCCTACTATGGCCTACATTTCCCTCTTGTAGGGTAGTAAGTGTGTCTTTCATCAATTGTAACTCTTTCTGAATGAGTTTTTCTATAGTAGGTGACATTGGTCTTTACGCTTTAGCCACCTTAAAGGTAGTGTCAGTGTATGGATCAAAGTGGAGCTTGCTATATTTCATTTTATTTTTGTCTTTGTATATGTTTCTTCTTGAAGAGCCTAGGTTTGCTAATTTCTGGCTCAGTTTCAAGATCTATTTTTAAAGGATCTCCTCTTCAACTAGAGGGTCCTCTTCTTCATCGAATTTGGGAGGAGGTGAGGCTTTATGCTCAATCTTCACTTTACGTGAAAGTTTTTAGTAAGGTTGTCATGATGGGTCTCCTTCAATAGTGGTGTGATGTTTCCTAGAAGTAGAAGCATACCCCGTCTCAAAGGGGTTATCTATGTCTAAGAGCGATACTCGTTCTTTATTTTGTGATTAATGACCTTGGTTTCTACTTCACATTCATGTGGAATTTTAGCTCCTAATTCTAAGACTCTTGCAAGTACTTGATCTCTATTATAATATAGGAGTTCATCAAATTTTCCTAGGTCTAATCTTTTTGCTCTCCGGAAGAGTCGACTCTTCTCCATTGTGGTCAATTAATGGCTCCACATCCTTGACTTGAGAAAAGAGAGGCGCTAAGTTATTTCCACTAAATGGGAAGGTTTCAAAAGGGTTTTATCCTAAGTCATGTTCATTTTATTTGGTTTCCATCTTCATGATTTTAGGCATTACTAGCTAACATTTGTATGAAGCTTACGTGGATCCTAAATGTATGATTTTGTAAGTCGTTCGAGGTGATGTTTGAAATATTCCACAATGTGTCCTAAATGCAATGCTATGTAGTCATTTTTATCAAAGAACACTCATATGCACACTTAAATGTAATGATCACTCAATTTTTTCATTACCAAGCCTATACCCTAAAATGAATAGTGAAAATATCATATCAATGCGTAGGTCAAGTTAGAATTCTAACAAGGCATAAATATCAAAGTGGTATTGATGTAGTCTCTCAATGAGGTATACTAAAATTAGTTTGAATGTTGATGAAATCTAATTCTTCTAAAAAATGGAAGTCGCGACTAGATATAGCGTAACAACGTTATCTTGATACATTAACCAAGCAAGCAAGGTGTTAGTATCAAGACAAAATTATTGCGATATATATATAAGGCGATATCAATACCTTTTAAAAGACTTAGATGACATCAAAACTAAAACCAAGTAATGAGTATGACAAGAAGTTTTTAATTGTGTGAGCAGCGTAACCATGTAATAAAGGGACTTATATCACATTCTCAAAAAAAAAAAAATGAAAACACGATGTAAGTACCAAGATTGTGCGACTAGAATGTGAGAAAAATTATCAACTCAAGAAGAGACAAATGATGAACCGAACTCGTAGTAGTGAAGACGATCTTGAAATCAAGATCGAAGGACTATCAAAGATATGAAAACGTACCTATGCACTTTAGATGTTTAACAACCCAACCGTAAACATGGATGGGCGTAAACAGATAAAAAAGTGGCAAGTACCATCTTTGATAAGACACACGAGGTATGCTTCCTTCTCACCCCAAAATTAGGAAGTGAGAATGCATGGGTATAGATCAAAAAGATGAAAAATAAACTAAGCACCACTTGGGCAGAGCTTCACCTCATCCGAAGGTGAGAAAGAAGCTAAGCTAAGTGAGACGTCATCTAATTTTTGTGATAAAAGACACTTAGATCAAACTTAAGTGGACTCTTTACCCTTTTTTTTTGAAAAAAACAAGGTTCAAACTCCAATCAAGTCGTCACTTTGTGATGGCTCGACGTGACAAAGGACTAGTAAAGTGGGCTCCAAGATAGAATGGCCTCCCTAATATGTTCTCTCAACTAGGTGTCAAAATATTGTCTAATGTGAGTGCGATTTGCCCAAAGATTCGTAATGACTGATTTGGGAGTATCTTGGTTTTACTGCACCCCCTTTTGATATAATGAGCAACTAGTGTGTTTAGTTGTACTGTCACCAGAACCATGATACAAAAAAATTTGACTCTAACTCACAATGCGTACTAGTCAAGTGGGTAAACTAAGTGGTGGATTACTTTAGGGTTCCTGGAATCACCTCCATTGTTTAGCTTAAGGCATTATGCCAAATGGGTTATGTTCCGAGTTGAGTGGATAGGACGTATCCTTTTCTGAAACATGCAATACAAAGTGTGAAGGGAATCGTGTGTTTTTATCTTTTTAACTTAAATGTTATTTTTAAGTAGCACACCATTTGGCAATCTGCATATAAACACGTGTATTAGAAGTTTTGTGTTTTTTTGACGCCTTTCTTTAACAAGCGTTAGGTCTTGTAGACAATGAGTTTAGTAATTTTCCATTTGCAAATTGATATCAAGAAAGAGAATTTACACTTTGCTTTTGATTCCTAAGATTGCCAAAGGGCGCGAAGGAAGAGCATACACAATGTGAAAATTCCACTAAGACAAATCATATGGAAATTATTTTACCCTTTAGAATCATAGAAAAAGTGTTTTTAAAGTGTGAAATAAAGTTTTACAAGTGCTTTTGATCTCCAAGATCACCTAAAAGGCACGAGGAGAGAGCATACACACTTTACAAGCCTCGTTCAAGCTAAGAAATGAAGACACTTAAGCTATACAAGGTGAAATAACAAAATAAAAATTTATATCTACCTTATTAGTCTTAAAAACCTCAAAAAAATTTAACAAAATGATTTTACAACATGGTGAAAACTTTTCAAATTTTAACACAGACGTCGCACACCCAAGATGACACCAATGTGTCCCGGCCAATGAATACGTAGCCTAACCAACACGGACGCATGGCAAGAAGAAGCGATAGGGGATATAACACCTACGCTAGCCTTCTGAAAAGTATGTTAGGGTTTCGATGCGGATGTGTCTGTCTCAATAGATATGCCTGCAAAATAGAATTAAATAAATCCACATTATATCAAAAATACACTAGTGTACATAGAGAAACGCATATGCCTAGCAAGTGACGGAGATGTGAATATTCAACAGAGACATGGTCAAGTCAAAATGACATATTTACACAGCGGGGTCATATACACCAGCACGTCTAGAGAGACAGAGACGTGTGTCACCCGGCGAGATGTGTATGGTTCAACAGCTATGTGCCTCTTTGAAAAATGACCTGACAGTGAAGAGTACGACTAGACAGGTGTGCACCTATTTTGATGGGGATGTTAGGGTTTCTACGGGGATGTGCCCCTTTAAGACACTTATGTGTACCCCCTGAAAAACCTATAAAACTCACGGATTTTGAAAATTTTCAAAAGTAAACAGGTTATTTGTTAGTCAAAGAGGCCTATTTCTAGTTCAAACCCACAAAATATATGCAAACAAGGGTGATTTAACTAGTTTTAGAAATGGAAATAAGAAAATAACAAGTTGTTTCCTCTAAAAAAACTTATAAGTGAACTTTGAAAAACTTAAAAGACTTCCATTAATGGAGGATGGACATAAGTGTCCCACCGGGCATGCCAAATGTGTTCAAATAAAGGTTGCAAAAGCTATGGAATGGGGTAAGAACACTCAAAAACCCCAAATCTTTGTGCAAAACCAATCAATGGACCATCAGTTAAGAAGTAAACAAGGATTCCTACTTTACATGCATTAGTTTGAAGTAAACAAGAAAACTTAACAAATATAATTACCCTCTATTCTTGAAAGCTTAAATAAGTGAGCCTAATAAGGATCTAAGAAATTAGTTTGTGCTTAAGAGAATGGGATCTCACCATTAATGGCTTCAAGGCCAATGGTTCTTCCCATTTACTCTATGGTGTGTGATGTGTTGCAAAGGATAAATAAAATAGCTCAATAAGATGAAATAAAACTCCTAATCCTAGCAATAATACTATAGTTTATGTTAGAGGGAAGAAGTGTTCTTGTAAATGAGAGGGGGTAGTGGGCTATTTATAGTTTTCCATTTGGGAAAGTGGGAATTTTGGTGCATGTGGGACTAAAGGATAAGTCAAAAGTTAATTAGGGAGTCAAAGTAAGCTTTGACTAGGTTTTAAAAGAAGTTAATCATGGTTTAGGGTAATTAACCTAGGTTAGACTAATTAATATTTTTTAGAGAGAAATTAGGGTTTTGGGAGGGTTCTGAAAGGCCTAATCAATCCAATGAAATATATTGATAGTCCAGGAAGCTAATAGAAGTGGTAAAGAAGAGGATTTTAGCCAAGAAGATGATTTTAGCCAATAATAGGCTATAATAGCCTATTAAATTGACTTATAAGAGGGATAAGACTAGAAGATTGTCATAAAAGGGGAGTTAGATAGATCTAACTAACAATGTGTCGTCAATTTGTGAGGAAGAGAATAGTTAGTGCAATATTAGGAATAATAGTGCAATATTAGGAATAATAGTACAATATTAGGAATAAATGGAACAAAGAGGAGGTTTCATTGTAGGATATGTACAAGCACCAAAATATCTAAGAGCATCTAAATTGGAAGAGTTTATGAGATTAAATTAATCCCTTTTTAATGCTATGGAAAATACCCAATATATTGTTTTTTGAATAGAGAAATATTTGAGTGATGAAGAGTTATCTATGAAAGCACTTAAACTTAAAGAAAAAAAAATAACATACGGTTGAAGAAGAAGATAGATTATTTTAAGGTTTCCCAAGAATGGGTAGTAAGTCTAAGTTAGAAACTCCAAATTATTCTCAGAATTTGAATTTGGAATAACTCGTTGAGTGGATCATTGTATTATAGAAATAGATTGAGTATATATGGAAGCATGAAACATCCCAAGAAAGCCAAGTTTTGTTACATTGAATTGAAAGGTCACACATCCTTATGGTCGGATCATGTATAGATCAAATAAGTACATAGAGGTAAAAATAGGATTAAACATTGGTATAGGGTAGTATAAAATTTAAAGTCCATGTTCATGTTTGTGGATTACCAGTTGATTTTTTTAAAATTTACAATAGAATAAGCTGAGTGTAAGAGAATACATAGAGGAATTTTATAAAATACATATTATATGGAGTAATATTGAGGATGACATTAATAATATATCATTTTATGTGAATGAATGAAGCATACCCATCCAAGATGAATTTGATATTATTTGAGTGCATTTAGTTGAAGAATATTATCATTGTGTATTGAACGTAGTGCAATTTTTTTCATAAAAACAACGAGTGGCATGATGTAAAATAATTTTTCACGTGTGGACATGGATAAGGTTAAAAAAATTAAAATCTTAAAAAAGGTGAAGAAAACACATCTTACTGCAAGGAAGGTACACAGAGAGGAAGAGGAACTCTAACCGAGGTAAAGGATATTATGGATGATATCATAGAAGTGGATTTTAGAAACATGTTTTAAGTGTGAGATAATATGCACAAAAAAATTGAGTACTTTCATGTACATAATAATGGTTCTAGAATAAATTATGTGAGTGTTCAAGTCACACAATTATATGGAAATAGTATTGTGTCGAGTTCATGACATTAATGAGCTATAAACTAGAGAATCTCACATGTCGAGATATTTTTGCTAAATTGAAGAAACATAATAGTCATGTATGATAGAATAATATTCTTAGAACCTCATGCAAGTGTAGAGGAAAATTATATTGAGGTAAATGTTAATAGTGATGGTATTAATAACTTGGTTGCATAAGAGATGGTAGAAAAATGTATTTTGAAGATAATAATGTATCCAAATATCCAAATCCCTACAATTAAATACTTTATTGCTGAAGGGAAATGTGATCTTAATAAATGAGAAATCTATAATGACATTTCATATCGAAATGTATAAGAATGAAGTAATGTGTGATGTAATGCCTATGGATGTAAGTCACATTTTTATTAGTATACCTTGACACTATGATAGAAACATGTATCATGATGGTCATTCAAACACCTACACATTGGTGAAGATAGGATAAGGCACGCTTTGAGGCGTTTGAAGGAAAATACTGAAGAAGTGGAAAATATTTTGCAAATCTTCATGATTTCAAGAAAACAACTCTTGAGATAATCATATAAGGAGAGTGCAAATTTAACATTTGTACTTGAGCTTATGGAAGTTGTATACGCACTAGTAATGGAAGAAGGGACACTTCTACATGAAGTGAAAGAGTTATTGAATGAATTTTCAAATGCCATTTTAGAATATCTACAATATGGATTAAGACCTAAGAATATTATAATTCATCACATGGACTTGATCTTAGTTTTTAGTTTTCAAAACAAAGACACATATAGATCCACCAAAGGAGAATCCAAAATTGAAAAATAAAGTTCATGAGCCATTAAATAAAGGTTTGATTAGAAACAAATTTATAATATTGTGCATATTACTAAAATTTATAATGCCTAAGAATAATGGAGAGAGGAGAATGTGTACTGAAAATATAGTAATTAACAAGTTTGTAATTAAGTATATATTTCTATTGCCATGTATCAACAACATGACAAATTATCCTGGTGTGTGCAAGATTTCATGAAGATATTTTTAGCCAAAATATATCAGCATGTATCTACATAATGGAAGGATATGAATGGAATAATACATATAAAACACAGGAAAGATTGTATGAGTGTTAGGTAATGTCATTTAGATAGAATAACACACCAAGTCCTTTCATGTAGCTCATGAATGAAGTTCCAAGAAAATTTTTGGGCAATTTTTTCATAATTTATCTTCATGACATTTTGATATTGAATATAAAAATGAGGATCATTTTATTCACTTGTAGAAACCACCTTTGCATGGTTATGAAATGAGAAGTTGATGATAAATTTGAAGAAGTTTAGTTTTATGAAATTAACTAGATTGTATGTTTTTGTTTTATATTTCTAAAGAATGTTGAAGATAATTCCATAAAAGATGAAATCTATATTGTACTAGTTGACACTAAGAAGTAAATTTTAAGTATAAATATTTCCTAGTTTGTAAATTTTCTATAGGAATTTTGTTTATAATTTCAAATTTACTTGTGTGCTTATCACATATGTCATGTGGGGAGATAAGAAATAACTTTCTTGGATAGAAAGCAAAGAAGAAATTTCTTAAAATTTGAATAGGAAAGTGATTGAGAAATCAATGTTAGAATTTCCCAAATTTATTTAAGGTCAATTTTTATTAAAGTGGTGTAGCATTTGGCATAGTCTTAAATCAATAAGGAATGCTTCTAACATACTTCAATGAGAAATTGAATGATGCAAAGTGAAAATATTCAATATATGTGTAATTTGTTTCATGATTCAACTATGTAGCTTTGATTCCATATATATTGACCCATATTTCATGATTAGTGGTTAATAAGAACTTATATCTTATAAAAATGAATGATCCACTTGGAAATTGTTATCCAATTTTACTCCCTTATAAAATCGAACAACGAGCAAGCTTGCATTACTACAATGAAAAAAGATTCACTTGTAGAGAAATAACAAATGTGAGGATTCATCTAAAAAAATCCCTCGCATCTCCTAATTGTTGCAGTACACCTAAGGGATCCAAAAATTTCCATAAAATGTCTGGAAGGGATGTAAATTTTCAAGAAAGGTCCAAAAGCTCTTGGGATGTCTCATCGAGCTACTTTGCTAAGGATGCCCAACTACAAAAGGGACCAAGTTTTCTATTAAAGGAAACATCGAGTTGAACAAAGTTGAGCTAGTTCTATGGAAGGCTAAGTGCTAAGGAGGCCAAGAAATTTTTAATATATTCAAGCCAAACAGAAGCACCGAGCTAGGAAAATTGTGGGTGAGTAGTGTACTTGGAGACCAAGTCGTTGTGGGAGACAAGAAAATCAAGCTCACGACCGAGCTCCTCATACATTCCACGTATCAAAGGAAAGCAGATCATGGGAATTGTAAAATACATCAGATGATGAGGGCCTAGATAAATTGTGTATGCTATGGCGTGGGTGAGTTCAAGGATATTGAGCCAAATGAAGGAACAATTAACGTCCATCTCAGGTCATTTTAGTGGGAATCGATCCGTAATAAGGAAATCAAGCTAAGCTCTAGGGAATGAAAGAAAAAGATCTTAAATGGGCTTGAGTCGAAATGGGAAAGCTAGTAAATTTTTCGTGGGGTTCAAAGTTAGCTCAGAGAAACAACCATGACGTGCACCCATAGGGAATGGAGTAGAAGCGTGAGGGTAGCCACATGGTGGCACGGCGCAACACCAAGAAGTTGAAGTGGAGAGGAATCCCTAGAGCATCGTGGGATCGCTACATGGAATGAAGTGTGTCGTGCATGTCACGGGTCAATATGACACACATTCAATGGCCTGAGTTGGTCATGTGGGGTTTGGGATAGATCAGGGATTCATGCGAGCTCGACGCGTAAAGGGAAGTGGTGACTTGACATGTGGAAACAAGGAACAAAGAGCTTGGTGCATAAATGGGTGAGCCCACTATGTTAGGAGTGTTGTCCCACTACGAATAATTTTTCCAAGTTAGAGTAATAAGAATAGAATTAGAGAAACTTTAGCATTAAAGCGAGAAGGTTCGGCAATACATGAAGATAGCCATCTTGTCTAAGCTGGCCGAGCTAGGCACATGAAATGTTTTGAAATTGTTAAAACATCATCCCTGCAAACTAGTCAAATCAACTAGGGCCCCACCAATTAAATGAAAAATAATGTCTAGATATTTTAAAAGATATTCAAAACATTGGGGGAGAAGAGAAATTTATGAAATTTACTTTTCCAGCTAAGGAATTTAATTCTCAGTCCCGTGGGGATAAAGCAAGCCTGACAAATCCAAAATTACCTACCTACACTCAGAAGGCCATAACTGGAGCATTTCTTAACCAAATTGCACAAAATTGGTGTCATTAGAATCATTGCTTTGATCTCGATGCACAGAAATCAAGAAATTCATGTATTGATGAATATTCGAGGGTTTATTTCATAGAAAAAATCCCAATTCAATGAGACAGTTGGAGAGTGGTTAAAATGCATTGAATGAGCATGGGCAATCATTCTTTCTCTGTTACAGGTCATCGACTAGCATGGGGAGTCTTTTGCAAGTACAATACCATTAATTGCACTCATTTATTACATCTTGAAAGTGGTTGGAAAATCAATTTCAGGATTTCACATTTCTCTATTTCTCATTCTATATATTGTAATCTGGGTCTCATTTATGAGAGAGTTAGTCATTTTTCCTTTCTCCCCTCTTTCTTTTCTATTAGGGTATGAGTATGGAGCTCAAGCCTTCTTCCTAAGCTTTTTAATGGCATTTTTCTTGTCTCTTACCTCGTTGTTGTTGCACAGACTGTGCACATTTTGGAGCAACATAAAATGTCTTGTGATGAATTTTGTCCATCCTTTGCATGTTTTTCTTGTCTCTACTAGCCTTCATTCACTATAGGTATATTGTGCATATTTCTAATGATCCTTATAGGGTTTGGAATTTGTGCTTAGTGAGTTTGAAGTAGTGCTCTATGTGAATCTATCTATGGACTACGATGCATTTTGTCTACCCTTTTCATTTCTCACCTTTTTCCCATTTCAAAGCGGTCGTTGGATTCTTGATTAACATCTTCTTTTCGATGCATCGCCTTTGTTAGTTTTGATATTTGTTTCATTTTTCCTCTAATCCTTACCTAAAACTATAGATAAGAGCCATCTTATTTAAAATCTAGAGGTTATCTTAGGGTGTACGTCCTACTTTCCTAAGGTATCCCATGAATCTGACGGTTCATCCACAAAGATAATCATCAACAGTTTTCCTGGCACACTCGGTGGGATAATTTGAAGCACCTTACCACTTCATTTCATCAAGTTGGTGTGTTCTTGGTGAGATTCAGCCTTTAGAGGCACATGCAAAGCACATCTGGTGAATCCATATTATCGAATGACCCATTCTCAAAAAATTACAGGCCCTTTTTTCCATCCATTTCCATTCATCTTTATTTCCATATCTCTCATTTCCTTTCATTCTATGAAGTTGTGTAACCATGACTTCATTCCCATAATGGAATTCACACTTTCAGTAGTACAATCAACCTCTAATGAGCTTCAAAACTCCTCTAGATCAACACTATGACCAGATTCAAAACCACTATGCTTACCCATATGAGCAATGCCAAAACCAGTTTGGCTATGGAACCTATCAAGAACATGGGTATGCATATGATGACAACAAGTCAAAGGGATAATGTTGATCTATTGGAGAAGATCCAAATAATGGGGGCTGGTATGGTTCAGTCTCGGCTACAACACAAATGAAGGCATTCAGGATTGGTTGCAGGCACCTTGTCCATGGGAAGGCCCTTTTCCAAGACACTATAGCCCATAAGAAAAGCTTGATTTCATGGATGAAATGATTCCCCAACTTATACAATGGATTGAGGGTATTGAAACATTTTATAAATGTTTGATAAAACCTTGTCAATGGGTAAGTCAATCACCATCTCTTTATTCTTCTTTCTCTCTTTCCCAAGATTTACCATTTCAACATGGTCATGATTCAAGCCCATTGTATGCTACTCAAAATGTTGAGTTCTCTTCTCCACCTCCTAAACTTTCATCCCACCTCACTTCTTCTACCTTTTTTACTTCCAAGAAATTATCCCCTCCAAATAAATAATTTCCACTTCCTTCTGCATTGTAGATGGTTAAAAAACCCATTAAAACCCAACACAACCCTCCTCTTGTTGTCTCAATTTTATCTTGGGAAGAAAACAATACTAAAATCAGTCAAGGGAAACCAAAAGGAGAGTCCAGTCAAGAAGAAATAACTAAAGATTGGAAAATATGGGCTCATAGTTTCAGGATTGATAAGATCCCCTTGTTGGTTAAACCTATGAAGGAGATGGAGGCCTTGCCATAGGTAGAGTCTGATTTTGTAGAAGAACAAGAAGTAGATAATCATCAAAGGTCGGTGATTCATCTCAGCTTACAAATTTAAAGAAAAAGAGGCAGCCCCAAACCCACAAGAAGAGGAGCATGTGTAAACAAAAGAGGAAAATCTCCCTAAAGTGCAAGATGTTTCAATGGAATGTAGTGACCCTCATTGTCTTGCATGCCTAGAGCTTGTTGCACTATTAGAAGGTTGCATTGATCCACCACATTCATCATCATTAGCTGCAACCAAAAATAGAGAGCTTCATGCTATGGAGGAGAAAAAATCAAATTTTGGATCCTTGGATGAAGAAGAAATCATAGGAAGCTTCTTTCTTTCTTTTAATGATGAAATTTTAGATTCTTCTTCTATCACATCTTTACAAGAATCTAATTTTATGGAGGAGTTTTATCTCTCAAACTTTATGTTTGAGGAGGAAGATGATGACAACATGACCAAATCAGTCATCATTGAAAGGGAAGTTTTACAAGAAGCGAAATTATTTGTAGAAGTAGATCAGCATTCAAATCTTCCTGCAAGAAAGCACCTTCTTCTAGAAAGTCTAAAAATGACTCCATTCATGGAGTTGAGATTCACAGAAATAGGAAAATCAACAGGATCATCCCATTGGTTCCTAAGGCCCCATGCCTAATCAAGTATTTGACTTTATTAGAGCCAAGGAGAAGCCAACACCGGTCATACTCACTTCAAAGCATGAGGATGATCTTCAATATACCAAGGATCAACTACAACACCTCCAACCAAATGATGAATATCTTGAGGAGGTATTCATTTTGTTTACTGATACTTTGGATGGAAGAGTGGAAGGTAATTTTTCACTCTTATTACAGGCCATAACCATTGTTAAATTAATTACATGGCCACACTTTTTACAAAAGGAATTTATTTCTCCCTATCTATTCCAAGTTTTGTTTAGATGTTCCTTATTTTGGTTAGCGTAGGAGTAGGAGTAAACTTTATTTCAGCGGAAGAAGTTCTTGTGAACACTATACATGTCTTATTTGAGGCATGTATGATTTGTCTCTTTTGTATATAGATTTATTTCGTGAATATTTGCTCCAAATCAGGAAGTTCAAAGTCGGTAGTCATCTCCAATCGGGGTAGCCTCCATTTGGAAGAAGAAGAAAATCGGGGAAATTAATAGAGTTTCATGATCTCACGAATTGTGGGTGAGTCAGCAAACCTCGATGGAAATTAGGAATGAGTAATTCAATTAAAACAACTTTCTACTCTCACGAAAAAAAAATTCAAAATCATGCCCTCCAATATTGCAGTAACAAAAATGCGGCCATCGGCGAAATCCTATTGATTTTCTCCAAAATCATCCGATAGAGTTAGCAGACATATAGAGTTTCATATGTGAATCCTTAAACCTCAATGGATTGCAATGTAGGAATGAGTGTAATTCAATTTTAAAACAACTCCAAATCCAAAAAAAAATTAGAACAGTTAACTAAAATTATTTAAGGAGTAAATCCTATTATCTTTATTCTCCAAAATCATGCTGATTACGCCTTCGGGGTTTGGGATCTCATCCCAAGAGAGTGTTTCAGGCCGTGAAAAGAAAGGAATGAAAGAGGGAAAAGAGAAAGAAATGACCGAAATGAATTCCAAAGTAGAAAGGTCGGAAGATTTATGTTTTTGGGTTGGTCAGCCAAACCTACTCCATAAATCAATCTTGATGAGCAAATGACGAGAAAAGTAGGAATCCATCAGATTAAACACATTTGATTTGGAAGATCTAGAAACAAATTGAGCACAAAGTCTTAATATTTGTAGAGTTTCATGATCAAAGTCTTTCTCTCCTCACCTCTATTTTGAAAGTATTCCAATATTTATAGAAGAGAGGAGAAGGAAAGAAGGCAAAAAGGAGCCAACAAATATTTACAAAGATATTTAAAAAGTCAACAATTGATGGGAAAGTTTTTGGATCATCCCATGGTAAACCTGAAGTCATGTGTATGCAACATGCTTTTTAAATATCTTACAAAAATGATGATCCCAAGAAGAAACCACTCTTGTGTAAAATTGTAGGAATGAGTCTAATTCAATTTTAAAACAACTTTATCTCTCACAAAAACAAATTCCAAAATTTTCTTATAATATTTTGAGGGTGCAAAGCATCGAGAGAATTTTGTGTTTTAACAAGCAAACTTAATGGCGACATTTCAAATGATAATGCTAACTCCATGCCCAATGAAAGGATACAGTAGTTGTTCATTCTCATTCTTACACAGATAATAGCCCTTTGTGATTTGTGTTAACAAACTTTATCCCATTTCACGTTCCTTGTGAAATGGTGACAACAAGCATGAAGCTTGCATTACATAAAATGACAAAAGATTCACTTGCAGAGAAATAACAAATGTGAGGACTTATCTAAAAAATTGGGCCCCAAAGATCTCCTAATTGTTTCAATGCACCTAAGTTGAATCCAAAAATTCCATAAAATGTCCATGGAAGGGATGTAATTTTTCAAGAAAGTTCCAAGCATCCTATTTCTCTTGGGAAATGGCTCATCAAGCTGATTTTGGAAAAGCTAAGACTAGACAACTTATAATAAAAGGGACCGATATGTTTGTAAGGAATTTCCTGCGGAAGGGATGTAAAGGAAACATCGGTTTAATAGCCCTTGTGATAAAAAAGATTTCACTTGAAAAGAAACAACTTGCATTCTAAAATGAAAAGAGTTGAGTTGGTTCTATGGAAGGCCAAGCTCTAAGAATGCCAAGCCATTTTTAAGATATTCGAGCCAAATGAAGCACCGATCTAGGAAAAATTAGGTGAGTGGTGTACTTGGAGACCAAGTCATTCCACAGGAGACAAGCAAATTAAGTTCACGGCCAAGCTCCTCAAGAAGCATTCCGCATATCGAGGAAAGTAGAGCATGGGAATTGTAAAATACATCGATGATGAAGGCTTGGATAAATTACACATGTTATGGAATGGGTGAGCTCATGGAGATTGATCCAAATGAAGGAACAACCGACCTCCATCTTGGGTCATTTTTGTGGGAACCGACGCAGCAAGGAAATCAAGCTCAACTTTAGGGAATGAAATAAAAAGAGCTCGAATGGGCTCGAGTCAATATGGGAAAGACAATGAAGTTTCCATGGGGGTCAGGTTGGCTTGGAGAAACAACCATGATGTCGGCCCACTGAGAATGGAGGAGAAGCACAGGGGTTTCCACGTGGTGGCACGGCACAACACCAAGAAGTCGAAGCAAAGAGCAATACATAGAGCAGTGTGGGATCCTCACATGGAATGAAGCACCTCGTGCCCTCCATGGGTCAATATGACACATGTTTAATGGCCCAAGTTTTTCATGTGGGGGTCGTAAGAGATAGATTGGGGATTCATGTGAGCTCGAAGCCCAAAGGGAAGTGGTGACTTGGCATGTGGAAATAAGGAACAAAGAGCTCAGTGTATAAATGGGTGAGCCCGTGATGCGAGGAGAGTTGTCCCAGTGCGAATAATTTTTCAAGGTGAATTAATAAGAATAGCATTAGAGATACTTCAGCACTAAAGAGATAAGGGTTATCAATATAGGAAGATAGCCAGCTCGGTCGAGCTACTTAAGCTAGGCACATGAAATGTTTTAAAAGTGTTAAAACACCATCCTTGGAAACCAGTCAAATCAACTAGAGCCCCACCAAGTAAATGAAAAATCATGTATAGATATTTTAAAATATATTCAAAACATTGGGGGAGAAGAGAAGTTAAAGAATTTTACTTTTCCAGCTAAGGAATTTAATTATTAGTCCCATGAGGATAAAACAATCCTGACAAATCCAAAATTACCTTCCTATACTTAGAAGGCCATAATTGGAGCATTTCTTAACCAAATTTCACAAAATTGGTGTCGTTAGATTCAAGGATTTGATACCAATGCATAAAAATTAATAAATTAAAGGATTGGTGAATATTCAAGGGTGTATTTAATATAAAACAATCCTAATTCAATGAGACGGTTAGAGAGTGGTTGAAATGCATTGAATGAGCATGGGCAATCATTCTTTCTCTATTTCAAGTCATGAGATAGCATGGGGAGTCTTTTGTAAGAAAAATACCATTAATTGCACTCATTTATTGCATCTTTCAAGTGGTTGGAAAAGTAATTTTGGGATTTCACTTTTCTTTGTTTCTCATTCTATATATTGTAATATGGGTCTCATTTATGGGATCGTTATTCATTTTTCCTTTATGCCCCTCTTTCTTCTCTACTAGGGTATGAGCATGGATTTCAAGCCTTCTTCATAAGCTTGGTAATGGAATTTTTCTTGCCTCTTACCTTTTGTTGTTGTACTTTGCACATTTTATGTCTTGTGGTGCATTTTATCTATCATTTGCATGTTTTTATTGTCTCTACTAGTCTTCATTCATTGAGGTATATTGTGCATATTTCTAATGTTCGTTACATGGTTTGGAAATTGTGTTGAATGATTAGACTGTGGTGCATTTTTTCCACCCTTTTCATTGCTCACCTTTTCCCCATTTCAGGCAGTTGGATTCTTGATTAACATCTTATTTTTTGGTGCATTGACTTTGTTAGTTTTTTTGCTTTGTTTCATTTTTTCTCTAACCCTTACCTCACACCATAGAGAAGAGCCAACTTCTTTAAAATCTGGAGGTTATCTTAGGGCACACGTCCCACTTCCCTAAATCCCACGACTGATGATTCTTTAGCAAAGATAATCGTCAACAAAAATCATTACATACAAGTATATAATTAAGAGTTATATACAATAGTGTAAGAACTCAATAAGTGGAGGCTTTATATGTTTCCTAAACAATTTTTTGGTGTATAGATCTTCATGCACTACAATTTATAAATATTGGTAAAAATTAAATCAAACATATGAAAGGAATATAATTACTATAGAGTTACTCACTTTTTGAAGAAAAGAAGTGGTAAGTCAAATAACCTTATTAATGTGTTATGTAAGAAAAATGTTTTGTTGGCAAAAATTAAATTGGAAGTCACTTGATTTGATTTTATAAAGGATTTATATAAGGATGATGAAGATTTCAAGTAAGTATGGAATGCATGTGTAGAACCAAAAAGTGTAGAAAGAACATCTTGGTTAATTTATTTTTGAAATAAGGCTTGTTGTTTAAGGGTAAAACAAATATTTTGAAAGGTTCAATGTGTGAAAATTTGTTTCAAAAAAATAGAGTTGGTTATGAAAAAACTTATGCATAGTTGGATAAGAATCAATTTTGGCATAAACCGAGTGTACATATGCACAAGTATGTGCAAGAGTGTATAGTATGTCAATTGGAGAAAGGTAAAATTTAAAATGCAAGGTTATATCAACCATTTCCTATTCCATGGAAGTCATGGGAATACATTAGTATGGAATTGTATTAGGGCAACCTAGGACACATAAAAGTTTTGATTCCATTTTTGTTAAAGTAGATAGATTTTTCAATATGGTAAATTTTACAACATGTAAGAAGACAAGTGATGCGACACACAAACTTATTTTTTATGGAGATTATGAGGTTGCATGGTTTTCCATGCAACACAATTTCAAACAAAGATATGAAACTACCTAGTCATTTCTAGAGGACCCTAACGAAGAAGTTGATTTTCAAGCTACATTTTAGTTCAATGTAGCATCCACCTATAGTTGGATAGATAGATATTTTAAAAGTAAGTTTGGGTAATCTTGTAATAAGTTTAATTGGAGATAAGCAAAGTAAATGGGATCTAGTATTGGCACAAATAGATTTTACATATAACAATGCAGTGAATATAGAAGTATAGGAAATACATCAAGTATAGATTGTGTATGGTATGGAATATTTATATCCTTATTTTGAATGATATGGTAGAGAATACATAGCATATTCATATTCATTTTATTGGAGGATTCATATGCCAAAGAAAGTGCATGAAGTAGGAATAAAATAATTGATACAATATTCAAGACAAAACACATTAGGGTATACAAGGAATCTTTGGTAAAGTATAATTCAAACATTTTCAACATGGAATATTTATATCCTTATTTTGAATGATCTCTACTTGTCCCAAAATATGTTTCCTTTTAAATGTGTAAATTTATGGCCAAAATGTGCTCTACTAATCCCACATATGTTTCCTTTTAGCCTCCATTTTTCCTCCCTATATTCTTAGATATTGCTAATCTCCCCTTAAAGTCTTCTATATTCACACAAGTTATTACTCTTTATGAGATTGTTCTTTACTTTCTCTACAATTGATTCACTTTCCATTGTATTTCATTTGTAACATGTGATCACTTTTTGATCCTAATTTATTAGGAAAACTTCACTTATATCCTCATTTCTTGCCACTTTCCACCCTCTCTCTATGTGTGTGTTTTTTCTATATGTGTGTGTTGGCGAAAAAGTATTCTCAAAGACTCTCCAATGCTCTTTACCAAATCACAAATCCTTACTCTTCTTCCTCCCAACCTTGTTCACTTGGAAACATGTAGGTATAACATATGCACTATATATTTGATCTTGATATGATGGGGACATTAATTTCAAGGTAAATTAGACTTATATTTAATCATAAAAATATATGATTACTTTATTATTGTTCATATATAGTGGCTAGTAGTTCTTTTATCATTCTTCAAATATATGACTAGCTTTGTTTTATAACCATTATACATATATCTTTCTAGGCTTATTTTTGAATCTTTTATATATTCAGCTTAGGTTAGGATTGTGAATAATTAAATAACTTAGTTTATGAATCACATCATTTCTATAAGGTAGATTTAGAAATTTATTTCTTTCTTTATCTCTCTAAATTGTATTGCATTATAATTCACAAATGACTTAACTTTTCTTTCATTATTTGTAAATCACATAGGTTTGGATTCTTACTTTCACGTAGAAAAGTAGTTTTTATTTCCTTATTTCATTTCTCACTTTTTTATTTCTATATAATGTATAATAGAAAAATTGGTAGTTACTTGATGCCTAGTATGGAATCACTTGTATATGCTCTATGTTTTCTTCTCTTATCTCACTAAGTCTTTTGTGCATAATTTGATTCTTTCATATACATAAGGATAGGAAGAAGACCTCATTAGATCAATGTCAAGGAATCAAAAGACTATGGCAGACCCTTTTGGCTTAACTCCTATTCTTGATATCTCTAAAGACCCAATGCTCCAAGTTGTCTTCCTCAATGTAAACTTTAGAAAACACTAACACCTCTTAACCTTCTAATGCATGTAACGAGTGTAATCGAGTGAAGTTATTGAGAAATGAGAAGTGGGAACCCTAATATAAGGACTTACACCCTATATTCATGACTTAGTTTCATCTGAAGTCATCATCCTAACTAATGACATCAGCTAAAATAATATATGTTAAAACATCGCCAATAGGGTCAATGATGTTATGTGTGTGCAAACGAGAAGAAAATGTAGGAGGAAGGGATGGGGAGCTAAGGAGGACAACTAAATTTGATGAAGGGTGATGTGAGGTGATATATAGTAGTATAAGGTGGTGTGTAGATGAGGGAATGCCACAAATATCTCTCATAACGTGTTGCAAGCCAAGCCAACCTCTCTTTATAGGTTGTTCTAGTGGGCCTAAAAACTGGGATAGTAAGTAAACAGTATAAGGAATGAAGATAGATCACTAGATTGGTCTCACATGCTTGAAAAAAAAATTAAAATACCATAAAGTTCCTTATGACATATTATAATTCTTATTCCCATGTTTTGATACAAATTATCATTGTAAATATATGGTAATTTTCCATAAGTTGATGAGTAATTTTCAGAAGTTTGAAAAAATTTTAAGCATACAAAGAGGCATTTAGGCCCTTCATTCGTTATAGTGCTTTTAGAGAATTTGAGATTTTGGAGCTCTAATTTTTTTGGGGGAAATCCATGGCAAGAGTACAAGGTGAATATAAGGGAGGATGATATGAGTGTGCATCGACAGTCATCCAAGTATGAGTTGCATTTAAAAATGGTAGATAGGACAAAAAGTAAAATTTGAATGTCGAGATAAAATTTACATGCATCATCAACCCTCCCAATTTCATTTTTGGGGTAAAGATCATGAGATGACCAATGGTGTTTTGTTATGGCTGACAAATTTGATATTAAAAATGGTTTGTGACACTTTTGCATGCATGTAAGATGCGTTATGTGCTCTTAGGATAGTTGGTGATGTTTTTCATGGTTGATGATGTTAGTTTTATGGTTGATTATTATTTTATTTTTTCAAGTAAAAAGACAATCTTGGATGAGGCAAATAGTAGATACCTTATGAATACTCAACCTATTAGGCATGTTATCAAAATTGGATTGAGATTTCTTGATTATTCTTGGGTTTTTGTGTATTATGAAGATGTGTGGGATACTACTAGATGTTGATCTACTTTTCATGTTCATAGAGTTTTAGGAGATCCCCATAGACACCTCCAGATGGTTGGTGAAGGGTATGTGGTGGAGATCATATTTTGATTTAGGTTGTCCCCATGGTAAATTTCATACTAGTGATTGATGTCAAGATATGGGAATCTTAGCATAATGTGCAACCACTACAGATATGTACAAGCCACATAGTTACATCATCTAAACGAATATATTTTCAATGCTTATTTTGAATATCCTAAAGTTTGTTATAAGGATGATAGTAACATGCGGTTTGAATCACAAGTTAGATGGAGGGATTTTACTATTTTCAATGGTCATGTGTTGAGAAGTGTTCAACACGAGGCATAATATACATCATAGGTACATGTTTCTAAGTATAGTTATCATGTGACCTCTATAAAGATCTCGAAGAACCTCGCACAAGGAATATGTTTCCAACCCTTAGAGTGTGTTATTTTCTTACATCGGAGAGAATTTTACAAGGGGTGTACACATGACCTATTTAAAACCGTAGTCCCCTATATGGGAACCAAAATTTAATGAAGAACTTTATACAAAAATTCAATTCATATGCCCATAAATTCATGAGATATTTTATATTTATTGAAAAAATAATTCACAATTTTAATTTTCGTACACCAAGCCCAAGGGTGGCCTAAGAAGTAAAAAAATCTCATTAGAAAGGGTAGTACGGAGGACCTAAGGGTATTACCATTGGAAAAAATGTGATCATTTTAATCTCATGTGCGGGGTCTATGAGTCAAAGAGAGCTTAGCAGTTGGACCAATGATCTTATTTGCAATATGGATCTCGTGAATGGTTTATAATAAAATGCCCTACATGCATTCTACATTAGATCACATCCCATTTTCCCCAAGATGGGAAATGGGAGAAAGATCCATTATTTTAGTCTCAAAAAGGGTATATGAGGCTAGATGCAAAGAGAAGGGTGAAAATTGATTAGACCCCCTATTGATTCATAGCAAATCTTTGGCCGACAATGACCTCTATAGTGCAAGAAAGGAGTATAACATAGGTGAAAGGGAATTTTTCTAGGTGGGTAGAGCCTTATGCTTGTTATTGGGTTACATATTAGTTTGGATTTCTCCCCAACCTTACCACTACATTTTCCATATTATAGGGCAAGACATGTCATGGAGTCAGAAGGAAGAGAGTGGCAAGGGCCAAAGACTATGAGTAAATTTGGTGTTTTTGCTAATAGCTTGGAATGTGGATTTCTAGGTTGTATCCCAATAAGAATACGTGGTAGAATATTCTTGGAGGTCACATTCTTAGGATCCCTTGCTTCACCATCTTTCATCTAGCCTTAGTTTATCATCACAAAGCTAATAAGTCTTGATTTCTTTTATTTGTTTTTCATTGTACATCACAGATTTAGATTAGAGTAGCTTTGTTTTAGTTAGTTCAATTTATTTTATTTCACTTCCAACTCTCTTTTTTATTTTTGCATGGCTTGTTTCAATCAAATTTGCAAATTTCAGGGTTAGCTACTTTATAATACAACCTCACACTTGTGTATAATCCATATACTTTCATTAAAATCATGCATATATTTCTTTTCAATTTTTTCTAGCTTGTTTCACTTGTTTTGAGTCATCTCACCGGGTTATTTGAGGTTCATGTATCACTTTTTATAGTGATTTTCTTATACTTCTAAAATCACTAACATTGAGCCCTTATTGTGCATCTTTAAGGTGTTTTTTTACCACATCCATTTCCTAAAAGTAGGTTGCATATCAATTGTTGATGAGAGTCATCTCTCCCATTCACTTTCTTGTTTGAAAATTATTATTTACCCACATAAATTTGAATCTCCTCTTCCAATTTAATGCTTAATTCATTATTTTAAGTCTTCATTATTTTTACTTCGTGTATATCTTCCATCGCTTTCTTTTTATTTGACAAAAAGACAATTTTATCCAAATTTGATAACGTTCATGCTAAATTTGATATACTTTGTTTCAAATCATTTCCATGTGTTCTTTTTATTCATATCAATCATTTTCCATCATTTCAAACATTTTTAGTGATCTTTCGTTGTGTTTTCATCATTGATCACGAATATCACACATATGAGAAAATTTGATTTCGTGTAACATTAACAACATTTACATTTTTGTTGTTCTCACACAATTTCCATTTTTCTAGCATGTTTCTTGTGTCTTGTTTCAATTTTCATAGGTTTTATTGTATTTATTTTCATCTTTCCTTTGTATGACTTGCTTCTTTAGGTTATTTGGGGTGTTTTTGTATCATTATTTTTAATTTTTGTGCTCTCTTGAGTGATTTTTTGCATCTTTAAAACATTTAAATTGTTTCCTACATACTTTTACCATGATATGGTCTATGTTGATCGATTGGTTTTGTTGCTTTAGCATATCATAGCAATTCTACATCACTTCTTGCATATACTATCACAAATCTTAACACATTTTGATTATTCTAGCTTGGACTCACATTGTTTGAATTCCTATTGGATTGGATATTCTTTTTTCAGCGAAAGCATCTTTGCATTGTATTATTAGCATATTTATCTTAATCTATATATCATTTTAACTATTACATTGAGATTTCTAGCTAACTTGCAACATTATTACATTGGAATTTCTAAGTAAAAGAATAAAGAGAAAAATTAGTTATCTCATTTTTTCTCGACAATTTCAAAATTAGTAGTGAGATTTACACATGTGTTTCTTCAATGCATCCAAGATTAATTTTACTTTACAACTTGTTTATTTGTATTTGGTTATGAAATTACTAGAGTAGGATATTTCACTTCAATAGCTAGTTTTCTATGTTGGTGTGTTTTCTTGTTTCCTTTGTCACAAATTGATGTAGATATCCTTTCTAATTTTTAAATTTGTTTCAAAGAGTTAGTGTAATACTCTAAGCACAAGACACTCTTTCCACATATTTCTCACTTTTTCTAAATTCATGTTTATCCATTTCTTTCGATAATATTTTTATATAAGTGTGTCGCTTATTTCTTATATTTCTTCTTGGTCATTTGATGACTACATACAATCAACATCAACCCCTTATAGCTAGGAGGATCCCTCATGTTATGAACCCAAGCCTTTTATCCTCAAACCAAGGGAGCATTGTCAAACAACTCTATCAACTTGTCTTAGGATCCACATGAAACCCTCATCTCCTAGTCCCACAGGTTGCAAGCCCTTAACTTTAAGTACAAGGCTAATGAATACTTTTAAGAACAATGAACTTGTGAGAAAGGACTAGTTATAAGTAGCTCAACAAGGTGATCCAAACCAATAACCAAATCCTCAATTATTTATATTTTTGTCGATTTTCATTGTATCAACCCAGCCCTAAGAAGTCAAGTGGGTGTGATAAGACAAATTATCTTTTAGGTTTATCCTTGTTTACAATACACCCTTATTTGTGATGGTTAGAAAGTGTTAATAACAAATGGACAAAGAATAAGTCATGATTCTAAGAGCAACTTCAGGTAGATATTAGTTAGAGAATTATTTTTTTGCATTCATAGTTAGTGACCAAAACCCATAGCAACCTAGATTTGGTGTATAAGTTGACAATTATTTCGTGCATTCATTTCAACTTGGACATAGTTTGAGAAAACATTGGGTTTATTAAGAATTATTTGTTTTTGTTTGTTCTCTCATTTGTGCCGCTCAAATTTGAGGTAAAATTTCTCTTAGATTTATGGGCCACTTCAAGTGTTGGAGACCACCATGCATAGCTTATAGATGTATTGTTTCATTATGTACATGTAGAGATATTACTTAGATCGGAAGAATAATGTCAATAGAACACTAAAAGATAGATAAGATCATAATATGCAAATACATATGACTTATCCACTTCAAGGGGGAAACCTCCACACCTTAAAATAGGACTCAATTGTTCAATATCATGATTGATTACTTACTAATAGCTCCTATATAAACCATATTTAAGCTATATAAAGAACTCCGCATTGACCATACTTGCTAATATGAAGCATTAAAAATGAATACATGACAAGGAAACAAATTATGTTAGCCACTAGTTGAACATACATAATGGTGTCCCCGAGATTTCACCTTGAAATCTAGGACTAACCCTTTTTTAAAAAATCATTCTTTTCAATGTAACGGGTCGTTTTGTGTTTGTTTTGCCTACAGTTGTTTGCATTGCTCTAAGGTATCCCCAGAGAGTCATAAAATCCAAATTCGACAAATACCCACATGTCAAAGCTCACTCAATCCCTTCGCTAGACCTTGTCTACAAGCATTTTATTTATTTATTTATTAAATAAATAAAGTTCTTTTAAAAATAGATTGAGCTAAAATTGGAGGATTTAGGTTATATAAAGCACTTCACCCCATCATTATTACTATAGAAAATTTACTCGGGTAGAATAATTTTTTGCAGATCAACTTGTTATCACCAAATTACATCACCCTTATGTTTACACAAGTGCATTTACTTGATATCACGGTGTGATTGGATAACATGGGTACTATCTCCAAGTTGTGGGACTTGCTACTTGAGATAGACCTCCAAAGAAAGCTGGTTCTTGCTCCTAAACTACCTACCACAATCTACTCTAATGCAGGTAAGACTATCTTTCCTAATCTAACTTTCTAAGGGACCAAGGAGAGAGAACGCATGCAAATGAAAGCCTTCACTAAAGCGGTGATGCACCAGAAAAGGAGGGGTGTGAGAGTAGTCTTCTAATGTGTGAAAAAATAGAAGTAAAATGCATACTAGAAGGGGTGATAATAGTTCTCCACAATTTGGCAAATGCATTCACAACAATATTTCATACATGCACAATAATAATGAATCCTTGAAAGAGCATAAAGATAGACACAATACACTTGTAATCAAGGTTGAAGGGGCAAGAAGAATGCAAGAAAACACAGCAAGGGAAGATGCATCCACAAACTTATATATTACCCTCATTAAAATAAGGGCCTAGATCACCATGCAAGGAGTACACTACAAGGGCCTATAGCACATTGGCTTCACTGAGTCAAAATTGATCCCAACACTCCAATTTATAGGAAAATGAGAAGCCGGAAAATGGAAATCCTGAAAGTTCTGGAGGTCAAACTTTGACTTTCTTCATTAAATGGAGTGAAATGGCTATTTCGGCAAAATAGGGTCCCCATATGTCCCGAATGTCACAGAAACTTTCATCCATGCATCACCCGATTTAGGCTTACTTGTCCTACGCATCATTGTATGAACTAGCCACATTTTATGAAAAAGGGCCATTGACTTCTCATCATACCAAATTTCTTGATCTACTTATCTTGGTATTGAGCCACAATTGATTTCACCAATTTTGTGCGATTTCCAAAAGTTGTGACCTTTTGTCCCGAAAACTATTTTGGGTCTCATGATGTTTTATGTCAAAATCATTAACTAACCGGAGCTGAATATGTTTATTTTATTTAAATATATCTTGTGGAAAATTGGTTTGATTCAGAGGTCAAACTTTGACTTTCTTCTTGCTTTGCGGCTTTCTCCAAAATAGGGTCCGCATGTCCCGAATGTCCTGGACACTTTCACTCAAAATAAAAACTTCCACATTTTACCGATTTTACTTATCTTGGCTCCTTGTGTGGTGATTTCACCTTTGTGCGTCCCACGCGCATTTTTGTCCCGCGTCCAGGATGAAAATCTCTGCCACACGATAGACTAACTTGGGAAAATTGGCTGAAAAATGTCTAATTTTGTTGATTCCTTTGTATTTCAGCTCCAAACTTTACAACAAACATTGTTATGATTCTGGATAGACTGGGAAAAAAATGTCCTGATTCCTTTGTATTTCAGCTCCACTTCATACAACAAACATTGTTAATGCTTTAAAACAACTTCATTCATTTTAAAACAAGCCTGCGACTTCGTTTTTACATTTTTTTAATTTTTTCTAACTCGTCGGGATTTTTCCTTGGATGGGGAGTTAGAGAGAAGCCAAAAGGGCCCCAAAAACATGATTTTGGGCATTGAATCAATCTACTTTCTCAGGATTGAAGAATCTAATGCATGTTATCAATATTTACCTTGAAGGGTGAATTTTGGATAACACAACTAATTAGAGAAATGTTTTGAGCAATTTCCTACAAGTTCTTTTGTTTTGTTTTATTTCTTGTTGTTTGTGTTTTGGTTTGTTTTCTCCAACAATTCCCATATCCTATTCATTCTTCATGCCAGATGTAGTGTCCTTCACATTTAATAAAATAGATTAAAAAAACATAGGTACGTGTGAAATCCACGATAGAAGTGAATTAAGAAGGTTGTTGGAGAAGAAATTGAGTGGGTAAAGGCATGTGGAATGTGGGGATTTCGACACAACACATGGGCACCCTCAACCTTGATAGACTTGTCATTCTCCTTAGATAATAATACAAACACTTTTATTGGATCCAGAGACTTTACCCATGCCGAAACCCTAGAAAATGTGTAAATTTAGCGAGAAAATGGTTATTTACGGTGAGGATATATGAGATGGAGATTGGAAGTGGATGAAATCGGCATTGGTGTTGTCCAAAGTGTCCGGCCAAATGAAAGAATGAGACAACTTCTTAGGGAATAAATTGATGGCAAGCGTGTACGAAGACATGGTTTTCCCTCACGAGACAATCAAATTGCTTCACGTATGCGTAAAAACAGATCTCCACCTTATCGGTTTACCCTTTCCTAGCGTCTCTAGCCTGTAAAACAAATTCAGTATTGGAACAAGGTATGGACGTCCTGCAAGGCATAAAAGATAGAGATATATCATTAGATGTATTATTTTCTGGTACCCTGTCTCACATGAATGAAAAATGTGGGAGCATATGCATGGCATATGAACTATTTGACAAAGTCTCTTTAAAAATGTGGTTTCATGTAATTATTTGACTGCAGGATATGCTCGAGATGGGTTTGTTGAAAAGGATTAGAAACTTTAAAGAAAATGAGATTGGCAGATGTAAATCTAGGTTTCATATCCTTTTCCAAAAACCTCCCAGCATGCATTGCAATGGGAGATCTAGAGCAGGGTAGTGATATCCATCAAAGCATAATGGTTTGTCGATTTTTTATTTACAAGTGTCCTGGAAGATGTGCCTGCGAGAATGTGGAAGCATGCGTAAGGCATGTGAACTATTCTTCAAAATGCCTAAAAGAAACATGGGAATCCTCATGACAATTACAAGCACATTTGTTTTCTCTAAACGTACACCCATCGAGCATAAAGACAAATTGCAGCCTGAAGACCATAGTATTCATATTAAGCATTTTAAGAACATTCTAATGGCAGATATGGAGTTGGTTTTTCCAAAAATAAGAATCTAATATTAACTCCTATAGACTCGGGTCAATTTTCTTATTTCAAAGTAGTTCTTGTCCGGATGCCTTGACTAGTTCCCTTAAAATTCCACAAGCGATGTTTGGGTTTAAATTTGGCTTCATCGCCAAATGGTTGGCATTTTGGGTTAAGCCTTGGAGGAGGGGAAATAGTTTGGTAATGATATAAGAGAGGGATCCTCCTAATATCCACTTTTATTGCTCGATCCACTTCCTTTGTTAGATGAGTTGGACTTTACAAATATCGAAAACCCTTTTCGGACCCGGTAGTAGTGTGTGTCATGCTTGTTCAGAGCTTCTTTAGCTGATTCATTTTCCCTCAGGCATGGTCTCCCTTACCTTTTCTTTCATAATTTTTTAATTTAGGTTCTTCATTTTCAATATAATAGAAATGTTAAACTACTTAATAATATTACAAATGGATATGTAACCAAATTTAAATAGTGTAAAGAAATAGAACTACACCTTGTGATTGACGAAACTGATTTTTTCAATTTAAACATTAACTATGGTCACTACCATAACCTTAAACAATGATACTAGAGTAACTGAATTAAGTTCTTGTATCGGCGAGAGTTAGATGATGTCGTCAAATTAAAAAAAAATCCTACCTTGCAAAGTTAGAAAAATGCAAATTCCAGAGGCTTGCAAAACAACACTTTGAGCCCCGTAAAAGAGTTGTCAAGTGTCATATGTGTTCCTTGTTATGTAGAGAGTCGCGTCAAGCATTAGCTCAACCTTGTTTGACTATTTGCACTCTCTTTCACCGCTTCTCTAGGAGCCCTGTCACTCCATTTGCACTTTTAGGGAGATTTTAAAATTGGAAAAGTTGGCTTTCGTTTTGACCCTCTGTTTGGTCCTTGAACAATGAAATGCTTGTCTCGACTTTATAAACCTCTCGATATTTTTTCTAAAAATTTCCTAGAACCAATAATTTGGGGAAAACACTCTTCTTGATAGTTTGGAAAAGGCATTTTGTAGGCCTTCGGTCGCACTCTGACTAGGTCAAACCGGACCACCATTACGGCTAGGTGGCTCCGTAAAACTTGTTCTTTGTTTGAAACCAAATTTGTCATTCTTCATCCCATTGACTCGGTGAATTCTCCATATATAGGGAAACTTGTATAAATTTTCTTGTTACACGTTCATCCATCGAATGTTAGTTTTAGATGTGGTTTTTTGAGCCCTCAAGCTAACTTTTGACTGCTTGTAAATACGCCAATTACAACATATGGCCTCATAAAATTGGCCTTCAATCGTAAACCATTCACGAGTTCTGAATTCCGTAAGTTCCTATGAACTCTTAGTATATAGGTGGACACGTAGGATTTCTCTCATCATGAATTTACTTATCAAAAGATAGTTTTGAACGCACTTTCTTAGTCTCCAACCCTAAATTGAATGTTTTTGCAACTAGCAAGAAAACATAAAAAGAAAATTTTAGGACCCCTGTCGGGTTACCAAACGACCGTGGAAACATGTTGACACTTGTAAATAATTGTTTGAAACTCTATCATGTGAATTTTTGTGTGAAAATGAACTTTTGGCAAAATAATGTTTCTCTCTCTCCCTATCTCTTTCTCTCTCGTTGGTTAAGAAATGAAGTGAAATGAAATGAAATCAATACATGTCTCTAACCCTCTCCTTTCAAATGCAAATTATTATTATTTTATAAATGGAAAACTGAAAAAAATTAATTATGCTAGATCTAGGTGGATGTCATGCCAGTGATTTATCATTGATTTCCTGCTCACATGTTTTTGCAGGATGCAAGAAAGATGGAGAAAAGGCATGGTGTAATTCATTGTTTATTATTATAATTTATATAGGTCATTATAGAATGTATATATGTATAATGTATTACCATGTTACATAAAATTTTATATGTGAAATTTGGTAATATGTATGAGATGTTAGTTTTAGGTATACCTTGGGAAATGTGCATTTAATCATAGGTGCAATTTTAATTCATATTTACGTATGGTAAAAGGTGTGTGTGTGTGTGTGTGTGTGTGTGTGTGTGTGTGTGTGTGTGTGTGTGTGTGTGTGTGTGTTAAATGAATTTGAATTTAATATCTTGTAGTGTATTTCAATGAACAATAGACAATTAATTAATTGGGGTGTCATGTTTTCCTTACCTTGAAAATGTAATAAAGAAATTCAAATGAAACAGTCAACCCAATTCATATTTGTGCATAACTAATATGTCAATATTAATCCCTTAGCATAGAAAACTGAGACCTTCGAATGAACCTTACACTTGTGACACCTCCTAGTTTAGGTAAATAAGAGCCCAAGAATGGGTTTATCATCTTAGTCGGTATGTTTAGTGACATCGTCATAAACCCGACAGATAGGAGTGACATGGTCAAACTTTATCTGGAGTAAGTAGAACTAGCACTTCCTTAGTATCCTAGTGGACTACCTTGTCTTCCAAAGTTGGATTTAGAATTAAATTTCTTCATCGAATGATTTTCTTGTGGGATCCAGATGACACAATGGAGCTAGTGAAATAGTTGTACTATTACTTAAACTCTTGTTAATGACCTCTTTAGATCCTCTCAGCTAAATGTGTTATCTTGGCTAGTGAAAGTATAGCACATGGGTCCTTTGCAGAGGCTTTATTGGGTAAATATGTTTTTTCACCTTAATCTGATCTATTATAGGGCGTAGATCCCTGAGTGTAAATTGGAATTAAACTAAACCATAGTTGTTTTGGAGGTTAACTGGTGGGTAGAAAATTGTAAGTAACTCTTTGCAAATGAAATTGATTTGAAAGATGTTGACTTAAGAGAAATCAGGAAACTGAAAACTTGGTTTTGTAATTCCTTGTTATGTCGCTTATGACTTTAAGAATAAAAGAAATTCCTCATGCGAGAATCACAAAATGCGAAACATGGGATCTCACTTTGAAAACAAATCACTTTTGGTTCGTGTATGGTTCTAATGCTTCCAATCATGTACTTCTTTAAGATATTAAACAAGTACTTTCGTAACTCTTTTGTTACAAAGTGATGCCAATAATGAGACCATAGTGCAATGTTAGAGTAAAGCATATAAGAATAAAACAAGATTCGAGGTTAGGAATAATGTCACTCTTGGAGTCCTTGTAACTCAATTAGACATTTACTTGTGTTAAAAATAATATGAATTGCCTTGGTGTGATCTAACTTCGAGAAAAAAGATATATATATATATATATATATATATATATATATATATATATATATATATATATATATATATATATATATATAAATAAAATTTCTTGATGTGGAAATGTTGAATGGATTGAACAAGTTTTTGATATATCTTAACTATGATGGGAAATAAGGATATCGTGATCGAAAAAAATTTGGGAAAAGGTATCTTGAATCTAAATCTGCCTCAAATCCTAAGATTTATGTCTTGACATCACTTAGATTCACTATTGTAGTAAGGGTAAAATTTAAACATTGAATAAACGTTTGAGAAACATAAGCTTAACATAAGAATGAGCGAATTAGGAAATTTTTATACAATTTAAAAGATGGAAAATAATAATGTAAGTTTGGAGATCATTGTAAGGGATAAAGAGCTATTCTAAATGGTCGAACTGTAAGTTGAATGTGAAATTAATTTAAGAACCTATAGGTGGAAAAACTAATGAAAAAATTATCCTTGCATAGTAATGTTCTTGGAATGTTAATCATAACTAAGATGTAATCATGGTAATGATGTGTGTGGGCTTGCCAATCCTTGGGTCCCTTTTCTTGTGGTTGGGTCATTCATTAGCATTCGTTCATTAGGGAAAGTGTGACATCGACATTTATATGGTGTTGGCATGTGTCTATGTGAGTCGATGAATTTTGTAAGTGTCTTATGCGTTGTTGAGTTTCTCTTCTTAGAGCCTTGTGGTGTTGTGTAGTGAGTAATGTAAGTAAAAATAAATAAAATTATCCTAGTATTATTATTGTTGTATTTGTGTGTGTAAAATGCGGGAACTTGGTATTAGAGTGAGGTTCATGCTCTCAAACCTCGGGACATATAGGAGTTGTGATGGTTTTGGATTGTGGTGGTGGTGGAGATTGGAAGAGTAATGTCGTATATGTTGTTATGTGACCAGCGTTGTAATTGTGATATTATGAACGCACATGTTGTGCATGTCACTTAGTGCATAATTGTTATCTAGTTGATGTGCCTATGATCGAGTATTCTCTCTCATTTTTGGATTCAATGAGGAATTCATGTGTGATGTATCACCTTGTGTGTGTAAAAATAATGTTATTGTGGGATTGCAGAGTGTTAGATAATTTTGGCATTATGTGATATGAAGGTGTATTGATGTATTGCATGAGAAAATTGGTGTAAAGTGAATTGGATTGTATCGTATGTCAACACCGTGTTATGATGAATTGTGTGTGTCACCATGTTGTAATGTTAGATGTTGTGTTCCTCATACATATAATTTGTGTAATATGTGATGGTTCATGTCATGATTTAGGGGCATATGGTGAGCGTATGATTCCTATTGTATAGTGATTGTACTTTGGGTGTAGTATGTGGTAATGTGATGTATTGTAACCTATGAAATTTATGATTTTGTTATGCTTGTATATATACCATGCGTAAGATGTTATGGTTAATTTGTGTGAATCACCATTTGTTAGTGATGTAGTTATGTGTTATGTTGTTAGCCCTACACTAACCGACCCCAAGGGAAATCGGTAAAAGTGTATGTTTGGAGTGATGAAATGTGTACGGTTGACCATCACACTGAGCCGAGTATGAGATAGGAAGTGGAGTCTTACATAAGTTGAAAACCCACTTTTGTTTGTTTGGTATGTATGGTGTTTGCTCAACGAATGTGATGCATATTGTGTTTCGCGAACACCTTAGGCTCGGTAGATGGTGACATGTAATCATTTCTCTCTCCCTATATGGTTATCATATGGATTCAACCTAAGTGTAGTTACGACTATGTTGAGCCTTGTGGAAGTGGTGGAGGGATGATTCAGATAGAGATGATGACAATTGTATTATTTGATATGTTATTTTACGAGCTAAGGCTCGATGTCTGAGTGCCAAAACTCATTGAGTACCCCTTTGGTGGTCATGTAAGGCCATGTAGTTATTGTGATGTGTTATTTCTCTATACACGTATTTTATTTGTAAATTGAACATTTTCCTTTTTCCTACTAGAACCAGCCAGTTTTCTCAATTGATATGTTCTTAGATTTTGGGCATTTTATTTGGTTTTTGTACTAACATGTGGGTTTTTGCACTAACATGTGGGTTTTTGCACTAAAAATGGCTATTTGGCCATTTGCTTTACTTAGATTTAAACTCGGTTTTCATGTTTAAAGGTTTTATAGCCTAGCCCCAGGCTTAGGATTTTTTCCACTTGGCATTTGAAATGGATTGTTATGTTGGTTCTAATGTCGTAATGTGTGGAATAGGGTCATGCGATGCACCATGGACTAGTTAACCTATGGACCCACTTCATTGTAATGGGGTATGCACCAAAGAGTTATAGATAACTAGTGGATTGATGAACCACAAGTTATTATGTCACTTGGGTTAGGGGTGTCTAGACTCTATGTGCCTAGGGCCATAGGGTGACCAACCCTTTGAGGGAGGCATAAGAGACTTGAGGGAGGAATAATAGACTTGAGGGAGACATAAGAGATGTGTGTGTGTGTGTGTGTGTGTGTGTGTGTGTGTGTGTGTGTGTGTGTGTGTGCTTTGGGAGGTGTGTGTGTGTGTGATCATGATGCTTTGGGAGGTATATGGATTTGTTATGTGATTCTTGGGAGGTATATGTATTTGTTTTGTGATGCTTTGAGGGGGTATATAGAGTTGTTTTGTGATGTTTTGGGAGGTTTATGGTAGTGGTATTATGGTTTATGTGTACTCTTGTGAGTCCTGGGATATGTCTTGTGATGTTGCTTCCATCTTGACACTATGTAGCTATAATTATGGTTTCGAGTTGTGTGAAACATTTGTATGTGCATTGTTTGGAATTCCATGTTGTTATAATATGCTTATGTTATGTGTACTATTGTGTTGGGTACATTTGTGACAAGTACTATGTGTGTGGATCATGTATGTTCTTTCCATGGTTTGGTTGAGTTCTTGTGATGTGATACAGTCGGAAGTATGTAGAAATATGTCTTGTGGACCATTAGTGTTGTTTTTGGCCTTGTTTGATGTCTTAATGTCAGTTACTATTGGGTACCCACAAACATTAAAAAATAAATAAACTAAAATCTTAAAATAATGAAATACTAAGAGTTTGAGATTAAGAAATACTTTAAAGGAAAAGACAAACTAAGTAATAAAATAAAAGAGAACTGTCAATCTTGATAGAACAATGAAATGTAAAGAGATTGTTAAAACTTTCTTGACTTCCCTATGGTCATGTTCTAATGATAGAAATATTATCCCTAGATAGAAATTTTCATCATTAACTCCCTTCATTGTTTATCACTTTTTCTACACTTAGCGTTATGTCGCATCGAGGACAATGCTCTTATAAGGGAAGGGAAATGTAGTGCCCTTCATATTTAATAAAATAGATTTAAAAACATAGGTACGTGTGAAATCCATTATAGAAGTGAATTAAGAAGGTTGTTGGAGAAGTAGGTGAGTGGGTAAAGGCGTGTGGAAGGTGGGGCTCTCTGACACAACACATAGGCACCTCAACCACAATCAAACCTTTCATTCTCCCTGGACAATAATACAAGCACTTTTATTAGATCCAGAGACTTTAACCACATTGAAACCCCAACAAATGTGTAATTTCAAATGTAGAAAATGGATAGTTACGGCGAGGACATATGAGATGGAGATTGGCGGTGGATGGAATTGGAAGTGGCGTTGTTCATTGTCTAGTCAAATGAAAGAATGAGACAACTTCTTAGGGAAGACATTTATGGCAGTATACAAAATACATGGTTTTCCCTCATGAGACAATCACACTTGCTTCACATGTATGTAGCAAACAGTCTCCACCTTATCAGTTTACCCTTCCCAGTGTCTCCCAGCGTGTGTAAAACAAATGTGAGTGTTGGGAAAATGTATGGACGTCCTACAAGGCATAAAAGATAGAGATATATTGTTAGATGTTGTAGTAATTTCTGGTACCCTGGTTCACATGAATGAAAAATGTGGGAGCATATGCATGGCATATGAAGTGTTTGATAGAGTGTCTTAAAAAATGTGGTTTCATGTAATGCTTTGACTGCAGGATATGCACGAGATGGGTTTGTTGAAAAGGCTTAGAAACTTTAAAGAAAATGTGATTGGCAGATGTAAATCTAGGTTCCATCTCCTTTGCCAAAAACCTCCCAAAGCTGTGCACTACAATGGGAGCTTTAGAGCAGGGTAGTGATATCCATCAAAGCATAATGGATTGTCGATGTTTTATTTACAAGTTCCTGGAAGATGTGCCCGCATAATGTGGAAGCATGTGTAAGGCATGTGAACTGTTCTTCAAAATTGCCTGAAAGAAACATGGGCATCCTCATGACAATTGCAACTGTTTCTCTAAACATACACCCATCAGAGCATAAAGACAAATTGCAGCCTGAAGACCAGAGTATTCATATTAAGCATTTTAAGAACATTCTAATGGTAGATATGGAGTTGGTTTTTCTAGAAAAGAAGAATCCAATATTAACTCCTATAGACTGGGTCAAGTTTCTTATTTCAGTAGTTCTTGGCCGGATGCCTTGACTAGTTCCCTTAAAATGCCACAAGCTGATGTTTGGGTTTAAATTTGGCTTCATCACCAGATGGTTAGCATTTTGGGTTAAGCCTTGGAGGAGGGGAAATGGTGTTGTAATGATATAAGAGAGATATCCTCCTAGTATCCATTTTGATTGCTCGATCCACTTCCTTTGTTAGATGATTTAGACTTTACAAATCTCGACAACCCTTTTCGGACCCTATAGCTGGTGCGCATCGTGCTTGTTCAAAGCTTCTTTAGCCAATTCATTTTTCCCTCAAGCATGGTATCCCTTACCTTTTCTTTCATAATTTTCATAATTTGGGTTCTTCATTTTCAATATAATAGAAATGTTAAACCACTAGATAATATTACAAATGGATATGTAACCAAATTTAAATAGTGTAAAGAAATAAAACTTCACCTTGTGATTGACAAAACTAATTTTTTCAATTTAAACATTAATTGTGGTCGCTACCATAACCTTCAACAATGATAATAAAGTAACTGAATTAAGTGCTTATATCTTCTTGTATTGGAAAGAGTTAGATGATGTTGTCAAATTTAAAAAAACATTTTCCTACCTTGCAAAGTTAGAAAAACACAAATTTCATAGGCTTGCAAAACAACACTTTGAGCCCCGTAATAGAGTTGTTGAGTGTCGTATGTGTTCCTTGTTAAGTAGATATTTATGTTAAGCATTATCTCAACCTCGTTTGACTGTTTTCACTCTCTTCACCGCTTCTCTAGGAGCCCGTCACTCTTTTGCACTTTTAGAGAGATTTTAAAATTGGAAAGTTGGCTTTCATTTTGACCCACCGTTTGGTCCCTGAACAACGAAATGCTTGTCCACCTTCGCAAACCTCTGATATGTTTTCTAGAAAATTTCTTGGAACCATTAATTTAGGGAAAAACACTCTTCTTGATAGTTTGGAAAAGGCATTTTTTAGGCCTCCAAATCATGATCGACTAAGTCAATTCAGCACCAATTACGACCGGTGGCTCCAGAAAACTTGTCGCCGTTTGAAACCAATTACGAGTCTTCATCCTGTTAGCTCTAGTGAATTCTCCATATATAGGGTAGCTTGAAGAAATTTTCTTATTGCGTGTTCTTCCATCGAATGTTAGTGTTAGATGTGGTTTTTCGATCCCTCGAGCTAACTTTTGACCACTAGCAACTAGGCAATTACGATCGATGACCTCGGAAAGCGGCCGCTAATCGTAAACCGTTAACGAGTTCTAAAGTCCATAAGTACCTGTGAACTCTTGGTATATAGGTGGAAACATTGGATTTCTCTCATCATGAGTTTACTTATCGAAGATAGTTTTGAATGCACTTTTTAGTCTCCAACCCTAAATTGAATGTTTTTGCAACTAGCAGGAAAACATAAAAAGAAAGTTTTAGAACCCTTGGCGGGTTACCAAATGACCGTGGAAACATGTTGACACTTGTAAAAAAATTTGAAACTCTATCATGTGACTTTTTGTGTGAAAATGAAATTTTGGCAACATAATGTTTCTCTCTCTCCTATCTCTTTCTCTCTCATTGGTTAAGAAATGAAGTGAAATGAAATGAAATCAATACATGTCTCTAACCCTCTCCTTTCAAATGCAAATTATTATTATTTTATAAATGGAAAATTGAAAAATTAATTATGTTAGATCTAGGTGGATTCCATGCCAATGATTTATCGTTGATTTCTGCTCACATGTTTTGCAGGATGCAAGAAAGATGGAGAAAAGGTGTGGTGTAATTCATTGTTTATTATTATAATTTATATAGGTCATTATAGAATGTATATATGTATAATGTATTGCCATGTTACATAAAATTTTATATGTGAAATTTGGTAATATGTATGAGATGTTAGTTTTAGGTATACCTTGGGAAATGTGCATTTAATCATAGGTGCAATTTTAATTCATATTTATGTATGGTAAAAAGGTTTATATATATATATATATATATATATATATATATATATATATATATATATATATGTATATATAATGTAATATATGTATATATGTATAATATATGTATATGTATATATGTATATGTATATTTATATATATGTATATATATATATGTATATATATATATATATATATATATATATATATATATATATATATATATATATATGTTAAATGAATTTGAATTTAATATCTTGTAGTGTATTTCCAAAGAGAACAATAGACAATTAAATAATATATATATATATAGATATATATATATATATATATATATATATATGTATATATATATATATATGTATGTATATATATATATATATGTATATATATATATATATATATATATGTATATATATATATATATATATGTATATATATATATGTATATGTTAAATGAATTTGAATTTAATACCCTGAACAATAGACAATTAAATAATTAGCATGTCATGTTTTCCTTACCTTGAAAATGTAATAAAGAAATGCAAATGAAATAGTCAACCCTAGTTCAAATTCGTGCATAACTAACTGTCAGTGTTAATCCCTTAGCATAGAAAACTGAGACCTTCGAATGAACCTTGCACTTGATGAAACCTCCTAGTTTAGGTAAATAAGAGCCCAAGAATGGGTTTATCATCTTAGTCGGTATGTTTAGTGACATCGTCATAAACCCGAAAGATAGGAGCGACACGGTCAAACTTTATCTAGAGTAAGTAGAACTAGCACTTCCTTAGTATCCTAGTGGACTACCTTGTCTTCCAAAGTTGGATTTAGAGTTAAATTTCTCCATCGAATGACTTGCTTGTGGGATCCAGATAACACAATGGAGCTAGTGAAATAGTTGTATGTTACTTAAACTCTTGTTAATGGACCTCTTTAGATCCTCTTAGCTAAATGTGTTATCTTTTCTAGTGAAATTATAGCACATGGATCCTTTAGAGAGGATTTATTGGGTAAATATGTTTTTTTAACCTTAATCTGATCTGTTATAGGGCGTAGATCCCTGAGTGTAAATCGGAATTAAACTAAACCATAGTTGTTTTGGAGGTTAATTGGTGGGTAGAAAATTGTAAGTAACTCTTTGCAAACGAAATTTATTTGAAAGATGTTGACTTAAGAGAAATCAAAAACTAAAAACTTGGTTCCGTAATTCCTTGTTATGTCACTTATGACTTTAAGAATAAAATAAATTCCTCATGTGGAATCAAAAATGTAGAAACATGGGATCTCACTTTGAAAACAAATCACTTGTGGTTTGTGTATGGTTCTAATGCTTCCAATCATGTACTTCTTTAAGATATTAGACAAGTACTTTCGTAACTCTTTTGTTACAAAGTGATGCCAATAATGAGACCATAGTGCAATGTTAGAGTAAAGCATATAAGAATAAAATGAGATTCGGGGTTAGGAATAATGTCACTCTTGGAGTCCTTGTAACTCAATTAGACATTTACTTGTGTTAAAAACAAAAGATATCAAATTTCTTGATGAAGAAATGTTGAATGGATTCAACAAGTTTTTCATATATCTTAACTATGACAGGAAATAAGGATATCATGATCGAAAAATGTTTTGGGAAAAGTTATCTTGAATCTAAATCTTCCTCAAATCCTAAGATTTATGTCTTGACATCACTTCAGTTTCACTATTGTAGTAAGGGTAAAATTTAAACATTGAATAAACGTTTGAGAAACATAAGCTTAACATAAGAATGAGCGAATTAGGAACTTTGTATGTAATTTGAAAGATGGAAAATAATAATTTAAGCTTGGAGATTGTATTAAGGGATAAAGAGCTTATCTAAATGGTCAAACTGTAAGTTGAGTGTTAAATTAATTTAAGAACTTGTAGGTGCAAAAAAATGACAAAATTATCCTTGCATAGTAATGTTCTTGGAATCTTAATCGTAACTAAGATGTAATCATGGTAATGATGTGTGTGGGCTTACAAATCCTTGGGTCCCTTTTCGTGTTGTTGGGTCATTGCTAACATTCGTTCATTAGGGAAAGTGTGGCATCAACATTTATATGGTGTTGGCATGTGTCTATGTGATTTGATGAATTTCAAAAGTTTCTTATGCATTGTAGAGTTTCTCTTCTTAGAGCCTTGTGGTGTTGTGTAGTGAGTAATGTAAGTAAAAATAAATAAAAATTATCCTGGTAGTAGTACTTTTTTATGTGTATGTGTAAAATGTGGATGTTACATTGGGTATCAGAGTGAAGGTTCATGCTCTCGAACCTCCAGGACATATTGGAGTTTTGATGATTTTTTATGGTGGTGGTGGAGATTGGAAGAGTAATGTGATATATGTTGTTATGTGACTGTTGTCTAAAATAAGCTCACTCTTATTTTTTAGTCAACTAACCCCCTTTTCCCCCTTTTGTGCTTCAATCTGATTTTTTATGTATTTTAAGCACTTAGGGTTTCCTAAAAGCATCTTCATCAGATAGAAAATTTCTTTCACTTTCCATAAATATAAAGACATCCTTCTAACTCTTCATATTTTGCAAATGGCGGGTCGATGGGCCTTGGAAGGATTTTTTTCCAGAAGCGGGTTGGCGGGCCTGGGGAAGACTTTCCGCCAAATGGGAAGATTGCAGACCAGATCAAGCGGGGATGGGGAGATATCTTGGCACTTTGCACTTTTCACTAAAAAGTGCAATTTACAATACTGAGCCCGTGAGCCCACAGAGGATATTTGCACCAAATGAAGGAAAAAATGCCTAAGGCCCGCAAAGGGACATGTGGTCATGTTTCAAGTCAAAGCAGGAAGGTGGGTTGCTGGAGGCAGTTTGAATTTTTGCTTTGGTTTTGAAAAGGCGTAAAGTCTAAAAATAATCTGCACCTCTACCAACACCCGAGAAGCCACGTGTCGCCTTGTCAGTGCAGGAAGCGGGCCGTCAGAGAAACTTTGGAAATTTTGCAACTTTTGCAAAAGGCGCGGTTTACAATTGTGGACTCGATAACTGCATGGAGATTTTTTCCAAATGCAAAGTTTCAAAGCGAGAGGTAGGTCATTGGAGGAGATTTGGGTTTTTTCGCCTTTGTTTTGAAAAAGTGTAAAATTGTAATGTAGCCCGCACCTCTGTCACGCTCGAAAAGCCACGTGTTAGGCTCTTATCGAAGCAAATGGGTGGGCCAAAATTTTCAAAAGGGCACAATCCTTAAGTGGCATAAAATGTAGAAATCATCCCTGGCCTACTTTGAGTTTTCGAGACCTTGAAGCTCTCAAACTCTTGGGGCATTTTTTACTTAATTGGAGTTAAATCTTCAAACACCATATCTTTTGACTAGAAGCTCGGGTTTGAGCAAGAGAAGACTTTTTGGAAAGGTCTCAACATCCTTTATACCATGGAAGCCTAAAATTTTAATTTTGGCAAGGTTAGGTGGGTGAAAAATAGGAAAACAAATTTCATTCCATTAATACGTGATCTAATCACTTCAACCAGATTAGATTTGATTTGATCTGCCATTCTTCCTTCTTCAACATGCCAAACAGATGTGGAGAGCAAGACTTGACAAATTACAGGTAGATTTATAGGCATTGATGGCTAGTGGTTGAACTTCCAAATTATATTTCCCACCTCCTTTTCTTCTCCTCTCTTCGCTTCATTTATAAAGGTAAGAACTTGGCTCATTGTAATGGTTGGACATTTTGTTTTTGCACCCTCCCTCCTTCTCTAGTATAGAGACGAATTCGTGGGGTTTCAAACCTCCCATTCAAATTGTAATGCAATTTTGTGCCTCTTGGCCATATTAATGCATTGTATCAACTTTTGGAGCGATAATGCATGTCTATGGATAATTTTTAACCCTCTCTTGCGTTCATTGTCTCCTTTCTGATCTCTCATTGCAGTCCTGGTTATTTGTGCATGGTGATTGTATTGCAAATTTTTATGGTTTGTGTTTATTGCAAAGCCGGTGTTTAGCATTCCTTTGGTGCATCACCTCTGTTAGTTTAGGTTTAATTTCTTGCATCTTCTTAACCCTGTCTCCTTGGCAAGTTAGAATAGATTTTAGAATAGATCCTCTATAAATTTTATGTGTGCACCTGAACAGAGGAATAGAACTCGGCCTTCATCCAGAGAGCTCTCTCGATTTCAAAGTCCCACACTTTGAGAGATGCTCCATGTTATGCAATCACACTGAGATTCTCAACCCATCAAGTTGCAGACATTCGGGGTGTTGTGATTTTGCATCAATAGTTTTGGCATGCCCGGTGGGCCAAGAGGTCTCCATTTTTATTGCAACAAGATTGATGTGCACTTGTTTTAAGTTTTCAGCTTGTAAGGAGCTTTGAAATTACACATCTGGTGACTCCAAAAGATGAAAATTCCACTGTTTTCAAGCCCAAGTTTGGCAGATTCATGAGAAGAATTCAGACTAGATCAAGAACTAGAGAAGAAGGATTGTTTGTCTATCTACACTTGTCCCTAGATATAGCAAGGAGAGGAAGAAGATCTCAAAGTTATCCAACTCCACCAAATAGAACTTTTCAACACCTCCACCTAGTATGCCTTTCATTCAATCAACTAGAGTTCTCTGACCAATCAGGATAGCAAATCCCTATCCTTATGTCAATTTCACTGGCAGCATCCCACTTGCTCTCAATGCACAAAATCTAGTTCTAGTTCTGACATTGAAGAACATCCCACATTTCACTGGAGAAAACCAAACAACTCCAATTGATCATATTCAAGACATTACAAATGTCTGTGTAATTCATGAGATTACTGAAATGGAAATTGTTGTAAATTTTTTGGCATCCTCCTTTAAGGGTAAAGCTTTGCAATGGTTCAGAAGTCTAACAGAAGGTCTATCCAAAATTGGGACCATTTGTGCATTGCTCTTCACAATAAATTTGAAGAAAAATGGGGTAATGTCTTTATTGGAACAACTAACAACAATCAAGAGAGATCCTAATGAACAATTGATTGATTGCAACTTTAGATTCCAGAGGATGTGGGATAGGATTCCATTGGCCATGAGACCAACAAAGTTGAAGGTGCTTTCCTATACTTTCTTAAAGCTTTAAATTATGATATTTCCATGATGATTCAATCCATGGGAGGTATAACTTTACCTACATCCTATAACATTTTTATTAGAGCTGAAAATTGCTTGATTCAAGCTAGTAAACTTGCACCTAGGCCACCTATGCCTCTATATCCGAATTAGGAGCTCCAAGTACTAGTCAAGCACCCACATTAGCTCCCATTCCCACTCCAAGAAATCAAAATTCAACTGAAGCTTCTAATTCATCTTCCTAGTACCTCAAATGAGCTCCAAGAAGTCATGAAGCAACTAAAAATTTGGGTAATGAGTTGGTGACACTTAAGAGGCAACAAGCTCAGAATTTTAGATCATATCACCCTCAAAACCAACCCAATAGACCCCATATCAAACTAATAGGCCACCTATTCAAGATACAAATCAGAACCAAGTAAAATCTCCTGCTAATACACCATTCCATCCTTACAATCCTAACGTTGCATCCACATCTAGAGCCTTGGTACTAATGCAAAATAATATGGCCTAGGAATATGACTAGTGTTTCCCATGCAATCAATCTCATACCTAGATCAATGTGTTTCAATGGTGCTTTGAACCAAGCCCTTATGGTGAAAACAACTGGTGTGGAACAAGAGACAAGTTGGGAAGGAAATCAGCAAGCAGGGAGCATCTCAGCAAGAGGCACCTCCAAATGAGACTACACTTGTGAATCGGAAGGTGAAGACTTCTCGTGGAGTTAACCAAGTCCCTTCTCAAAGTGTAGTTGCCAATACATGGTCTAAGAAAAGGAATATTGAGAGGGGTAATCATCAAATTCAAGTGATCCACACCCTCTATTACTCCACAATTTATTGGAAATCAAAGTGCGGTTCTTAATATGCAAGGTCATCCCAAGCCACCTTCTAGACTAGCTCAAGTGCCGGTTGTAACAACCTATGTGAAAGATAAGAATATGCAAGGAAAAGGGAAACAAAGAGATAGCTCATATCCATTCAACATCATTGAGAAGATGAAGAGGACAAATGTAAACATCTTAATGTGGGAGTCATTGGTTATCCCAGGACAAAGAGACCTATTGCAAGCTGCTATGGAAAATTGGTCAACATCAAATCAGACACCCAATCAGCAAGAGATATTGCTTACCAACACAGATCATCCTGAAGGAAATCATGGAGGACAACAGGGTAAAAATTTTAAGCTACCACCATTCTATATCTCATTGATCATTGGAGATAAATTGGTGCATAATGACATGATTGATTCTGGAGCAAGTAGCTTTGTGATGCCAAAGCAAATAGTTGATCAATTGGGTCTTCAATATGAATCCATTTCCAAAGGTGTGGTGCAGTTGGATGGTACAGCAATAACAATGGTTGGATTAATCAAATATTTAAGCCTCACCTTTCATGTATGTCCTAATGTGACCATATTGCAAGATGTATTAGTCATAGACTTGCCACCACTCTTTGTATTGTGTTTGTTAAGAGACTTCACTGCTAAAATTAGAGGTTATTTGTCTATTGATTGGTCACACATGTTATTCAGGACAACGTATGGAGCTAAGGCTACAATCAAATCTAAGCCTATTGTAAACTTCCATATTAAGCCTCGTACACTAATTCTAATCAATGTAAATTGTTCGACATTTGATCAAGAGGAATATCCAAGCACCCATGAAGCTAATACCAAGGTTGGATGTATTCCAAACTTGACCCTTGATGAATGGGTGAACAAGAGGCATGCTTTTGACCCTTACAAAGAAATGGAAGAATTTAAATTAGGATTCTATTGCTTGCATGAAGAGAATCATCCTCTCCCTAGCATCACCAAGCCAAACCACAAGGATGATAATGAGGTATGGCAGTTATTCTTTGATGGATCAAGAAGTAGGAAAGGTGCAGGAGGAGGAGATATGCTTTTTTCACCTCAAGGCACAAAATATTATGCATCCTTATGTTTCAGTTTGCTTGCTCAAATAACACGGTGAGTATAAAGCCTTAATTCGATTGCATTGGGAAAGAAAGAAGAGTATAAAAAACTTACAAGTCTTCAAAGATAGTGAGCTGATTGTCAATCAAGTCAAGGAAAAAATGCTGCTAAGAATGATTTGTTGAAGAACTACAAAAATAGGGTATGGGATCTCATTGAATATTTTGAAGCTTTTAGCATCAATTCCATTCCAAGAAAGAAGAATGAAGCAGCGACATGACTGGCAGAATGGGGCAACATTTGATGTTGTAGAAAGTATCAAAAGTGAGAAATATCAGCCTCATATCAAGGTGGTTGTGAGGCTAGCTGTCCCAGACAACAACACAAGCTGGAAAGTCTTCGAGAATGACCAAAAAATTATCAATTTTCTACAAGAAGAAGCTGAGTTCTCTGCCAGAAACCAAGACAAATTGGAACAACAGTATGGTGACCAAGTGGTGCAGCTGAGAACCAACAAATTACCAAAAGGTCTTGTGACCTTGGAGTCAATCTTCAACCCAAATGATTAGTTCTAAAAGGAAAAGGAAAACATTCAAGTAAAGGGTGAAGATTCAAAGCCCATTTTAGTAGATGAAGGCAAGACATTGCAAATTGGGAAAGTAAGTACTCCACAAGAGAAAGTTGAATTTGTTCAACTTTGTCAAGAATTCCTAGATGTTTTTCATGGACTTATAAGGATTTAAGAGGTTTCAACCCAAGATTGGTTGAGCATACAATTGAATTAAAACCTAAATCCAAGCCTTTCAGATAGAAGCAAAGGCCAGTAAACCCTCACATTGAACCTCTCATGAGAAAAGAGTTGAACAAGCTAATTGAGGCTAGCATCATCTTCCCTATCAAGCATTCAAGTTGGGTTGCAAACTTGGTGCCTATGAGGAAAATAAATGGAGAAATCAAACTATGTGTAGACTTTTGTGATCTAAACAGAGCATCACTCAAAGATCACTACCCACTTCCATCGATGGAGCAAATCTTGCAGGTTGTATCTAGCTCTGAAAGGTTTTCATTGCTATATGGATACTCAGGCTATAATCAGATAATGGTGAAAGAATAAGATCAGTTCAAGACATCCTTCACTACGTAATGGGGTACATATGCTTACAAGAAGATGTCATTTGGACTATCAAATGTCAGAGCAACATTTCAACGAGCTATGGATATGGCATTCAAAGGCTTAATCAATAATATAGTTCTAGTGTATCTAGATGATATCACCGTCTTCTCAAAGAATGCAACAGACCACCTCTTTCACCTCAAGAAAGTATTCCAAAGGTGTAGAAGGTTTAGGGTGTCATTGAATCTAAAGAAGTGTGTATTCTTGGCACACGAGGGAAAATTGTTGGGCCACATTATCTCAAGATAAGGGTTAACAATTGATCCTAAAAGATTTTAAGCCATCTCGAACACTTCCATTGCCACAACACAAGAAATCTCTCCAAAGCTTCTTGGGAAGAATAAACTTTGTTCACATATTTGTGCCTAATTTTTCCACTCTTGTGAAGCCTTTGACAATGATGTTGAAGAAGATTCTTGCATTCAAATGGATAGTAGAATGAAAAGAGATTTTGAGGCCATCAAGCATGCAATATCACAAGCTCCAACTCTTATTAACCCAAACTTCTCAAATGACTTCATGTTGTATGCTTTTGGAGGATCAGAGCAGCCCATAGAATTATTTAGCTAGAGCTTGGAAGATTACAAAGTAAGGTATTATTTTATTAAAAAGAATGTCCTTATTGTCATTAGGATTTTGAATAAATTCAGACACTTGGTCTCGAACAACAAGATCCAACTGCTAGTGTCTCATGTTGGTGTCAAGGAATTTCTCCTGAACAAGTACTTGAATGAGAAGAGAGCAAGTTGGATCACCCGTGTAATGGAATATGACATTGAAATAAAAGTGACCAAGTTGGTTCATGGTAAAGGTTTGTGTGAATAACTCGCTTCTAAACCACATGATGAATCAAAAGGAGAAGAAGAGGCTATCCTGCTACTGCAGAATGATCAAGAGCAACCAGCTAACAATGCACCCATTCCATGTTGGACTTAAGACTTGGTGTATTATCTCCAAACATTTTTTTGCCCTCCAGAATGGAACAAAGAAAAGAGGAGATACTTTAGATTACAAGCCATTCCATATGTGCTTGTCAATGGTATTTTGTTCAAGAAAGAAATCAATAGTGTTCTATTGAGGTGCATTGGGATAGGCCAAATTGAGAGGGTGTTGCATGAGTTTCATGATGGAGAAGCAAGAGGCCACTTCGCTCCTCGAGTAACAGCTCTCAAAATCATGAAAGATGGTTACTATTGGCCTACGATGTTTAGTGATTACTACTCATGGATCAAGAAATGCAAGAAGTGTGCATTCTTCATAGGGAAGGAAAAGTTAGCAGCCCTGACCCCTTCATCCAATTTTAGTAGATCATCCATTCATGCAATGGGGATTATATTTCATTGGAGTGATTAACCCAAATTCAAGTCAATGCCACAAGTAGATACTTATAAAGAATAGACTATTTCACCAAGTGGACTGAAGTAGTGGCACTTAAGGAGGCAAATGAATCCAATATCTTGGATTTCTATGAAGGGATAGTCACTAGGTTTGGATTCCCTGCCACTATCATATCAGATAATGCATTGGCATTCCTTGGTACAAGGATCACCGAATGGGTGTCAATAATGGTGTATACCTCAGCACTTCATCAAACTATTACCCTCAAGGTAATGGCCAAGTAGAGTCCACAAATAAGAACCTACTAAGAATTATTAGAAAGAATCTTGATGAAAATTAGAGAACTTGGCACACAAAGCTCAAATCAGCTCTATGGGTTAATAGGATCACACCTAAGAGATCTACAGTAATTCTCCCTACAAGCTGGTCTATGGGAAAGAGGCAGTGTTGCCTATATCATTAGAGCTTCCCACATTGGAACTCATGAAGCAGTTGTAGTTTTCTGAGTTTGAACCCATTGAAATTAGGTATGCAGAGTTAATGGAACTAGAAGAAACAAGAGAACATGTAAGATGACCATGGAAAAAGATCAGGCCTTAGTCAAAAGATGGTTTGATAAGAAAGCAAGAACAAGGACCTTTCAAGAGGGGGACTTAGTTCTAAAGTGGGATGTAGGTTAGAAAAACCCGGAAGGAATTCCAAGTTTGATGCCATTTGGAGTGGCCCCTACATGGTCACAGGATGTAAAAGTAGCAATGCCTTCCAATTGTCTACATTGGATGGTGAAGAATTGCATATTCCAGTGAATGGAATATATCTTAAACATTGTTACTGAAAATAAAGGTTTCACCCTTGTAAATATTAGCCTAGGATATCAATTCCTCTAAGTGTGTGGTGTCACCTAGATTTCATCCTGAAATCTGTGACCACCCTATCCGAAAATTTTCGTACTTTTAAAATAATGGGTCGTTTGTTGTTTTTATTGCCTGAAAGTTCTTGTATTGCATCAAGATAATCCCAAAGAGCCATATTAGCCCTTTTCGCCAAATACCCAGATGCCCAAAATTGTTTTATTCTGTCGTCGGGATTTGTCTGCGGGAAATTTGTATTTAATTATTTTGAGCCCCGTATGAGGCTATTTGCGCTCTGTTTTAACTCTATTATGAGTGAATATGTTATTATTCCTATGTGCCAGAAGGATTTTAACTTATTTTAAGTTTTGGGCTTTATTTGTAACTTTTGGCAATTTTTCGTGTTTTTGTGGTGTCCCGTTTTGTTTTCTGTGAAATTTCTCTGGAGCAATTCCCTCGCCGGGTAAGCCCGATTTTTGGCCTGGAGCAGTTGGAAAACATATACGCACATTATGCCCGAGAGGAAGTCACCATCGGAGGTCTGGATCATTGGGAAAAAGCGAAGTCGTGCACAGAAAAGCCCCTGCGGGGATGGGCGCATTTTTGGAAAACAAAGGATTTAAGCTGCGATGGGGAAAATATAAGCCGCGGCGGGGGTGGAATTTATTACTGCCTTGCAGATACTTTTTCCCGTGATATAAAATTCACTTAAGCTGCAGTGGGAAAAATAGAAGCAGCAGGCAGGTGGGAATTTATTGCCTACCTTGCAGGGTACTTTTTCCCGTGATATAAAATTCACTTAAGCTGCAGTGGGAAAGTTAGAGGCTGCAGGCAGGCGGGAATTTATTGCCTGCCTTGCAGGGTAAAAATTCCATGGTGAAATAAAAGAAAAGTGACTTAAGTGAAATCACGGGATTTTATTGCCTGCCTTGCAGGGTAAGAATTCCCATGGTGAAATAAAAGAAAAGTGACTTAAGTGAAATCACGAGATTTTATTGCCGCTTGCAGGGTAAATAATCCCATTGTCAAAGTCAAATCACTTAAGTGGATCATGGGATTTCGGGGCTGCCTTGCAGGGTAAAGAATCCCATTGTCAGAAATTCTTAAAAATAGAATTCTATTATGCAAAAAAGTGCGACCCACCTTGGGTGAATAATAATGCATTAAATAAATATTTGTTAATATTTATTCACCCAATTTTGGCACCTAGGCTTGTGGAAAAGTCAACAAAAGCAAAAGGGAATAAATCAATTGGAAATAGAATTCCAAAATTAAATAAATTTAATTTATTTAATGAAGCCCCTTTTGAGAAGGAATTAATACTTTTTAAAGTATTAAAAGATTATATTAAATTCTATTTTCAGTGGCTATGGTCAAAGCACACTGTGGAGCTTGAGTGAAGTGCTGTGTGAAGGATTAAATTGGATTAATTTAATTTATTGGATGGTTGTCCTTAAACATGCTATTTTTAAAAGAGAAAAACATGATTTTTAATTAATTAATTGCCTTTAATTGTTAGGGCAATTATTAATTATAGAATTGTGAAGGTTATATAAGCATGGGCAGCCATATGGGTGAATAATTTAATTCACAGGTAAAGAATTGCAGCCAGGAGGAAAAGTGCGCCCCATTAGAGGAAGGATTTTGTTCAGACAAAGTGCTAACAAGGCTAAAAGCTTCCAGATTTGGCGCATGCTTTGAAGGAGGTTGATCTTTGTCTGCATAATTGTTTACACAGGTGTTACAGGAGCTCATGTGTTGTTGAAAGGATTCATGCTCTCTTTATGTGCAAATTAAACACCATTTTTTTGGGGCAGCAGGCTTGAAAAGTGCAGATTTTTACAATTAAAATTCACTATTCATGCTCCGGTGGCCATTTTTGTCTGAATAAATTGCAGGAATTCATTACAGGTGCTTTACAAAGGAAAAGGAGCTTTTATCAATGTCCAATACATTGAATATTTCCTCCGAATTTGAAGGATTATCCGGATCTGCACCAGTTTTGAAGAATTCCAGTCAAATAAGAAGAAAAAGACATATTCAGACAAAGATAGACAAAGCTATGGCGAAGAAAGATGAAAAAGAAAGCACAACGGAGTCATGCATCACTTCTAAATTTGCACACGGATCTAGGCTCGGAACCTCTTGCTAAATTGATAGACAGATCCAGAGCAGGAAAGACTTCACTCATGCGTGCAGGAGAAACTTCACTCATGCGTGCAGATTAAAAGCAGTGGAATTATTCGAGCTGCAGCTTTTCCATCCATAGCCTGGTTGCCAAAATTTTTTATGCAGGTGTTGATCCATATCCAGATGCAGATGCAGATGCAAATGCATATGCAGATCTAGATCTAGATCTCATAGTTGCAAAAGCTTCTAGCACAAAGGCTTCATCCTCTTGTTTCAAATGCAGCCCATGAAGAAGACAGTGCGTGGGAAATTCCTTCCAAGACCTTGTGCATGTGCTCTCATCTTCCAGTTGAAGCCTTCATTGAATTTTCATTCACCCTGAGTGCTTTCCAGAATTTTTAATTGCTCATATGCAATTAAAAATAAGGATGATGAGTTATCTACGGCCAACCTTGCACTGATGCATGTAAAACAGAAGAACTGCAAAAGCTTCAAGGATAAAAGAGAAGACAATGCGAAGGAAAAATTCCAGCTTGCTTCTAATTCCAACTGCTTGCAATTCCAGCTTGTTTCCAGATCCAGCCGCTTCAAGATCCAACTAATTCCAGCTTGCTTCCAATTCCAACTGCTTGCAATTCCAGCTTGTTTCCAGATCCAGCCGCTTCAAGATCCAACTAATTCCAGCTTGTTTCCAGATCCAGTTTGAATCAGCTGCATGCAGACATGAAAAAGACAAAGTTAGCTTTCCTCTTCCTTCTTCTTTCCTCCGACAAAGTCAGCTTTCCTCTTCCTTCTTCTTTCCTTCGACAAAGTAATTGAGCGATCAATTCAATTATACAACTTAAGTGATTGGTTTAAAAGCCATTACTTGAAGAAGTCAACTACTTGGAGATAGGTGGCGGACGTGCAAAATAGAAGGTTCTATTTTCAGTTGCAAATCATACATGTCATGCAAAGAGGAATTCCAGGAAGGAGATTGCCAGCTGTTTCTTTTTCGACTTCCACATGTGCCAGTTCAACTAAAGCTTCCAGCTTGTAATTGCCCCTCTACATTCTATAAGTAGAGGAAGAACCTTCGGGTTAATCATCGATCAGAATTTGTAAGAAGCAATCTTGTGTTCTAGACTTTGTGTTGAACCCCTGAGAGCCACTTGTTGCAGAGGAATACAAAGAAGCAGGTTTCCGGAGAACTTTGTGTCACGGCGTACTGTGTTTCTTGCTTTTAAATCTTAGATCTTTAAAGTAAACTTTGTGTTATTTTAGATCTGGATCTAGAACTACCTTTGCTTTAGAATTCTGTGTGTTCAAATCTATTAAGTTTCTTCTATGTGCATGCAATTAGCTCTGCTATCTACTAATTGGGATGCACATCTTCCTTATTTCTTCTCTGTAATTCCTCTACTTCCTTCTTCTATAATTTTCCTTTCTTAAACAGCTGCTTACTTGCTGCAGAACTCCTTAGTTATGGTTCATGAACTAAGTGGTTAAAGTAAAACCCCTGATAGATAAAAACACATTTATATTGACAAATCTGACACGGGAGCCTCACCGGTTAAATGAGGGAGATTTATCTCATGACTGCCTAGGTTTGATGCTATGCAGAAAATCTAGCCAACAGTGTGTATGCACATTGTCTTGTTATAGTTTAGGTTTCAATTTCCTAAGTGTTTGTGCACATGCTCTATTTCTTCTGGTGTATGCTTGTATACAATTCATCTCACTCATGGAAGAGACTTGTGGCCACAAGAAATTAAATCTATAGAGTATCCATATTGGAGTAGGTCTGGATGTTTTCATTGCACTCCAATAGATCAGGTTTGTAGAAAATCAAATGAGGGATAATTTTCCAGGTTTCAGACAACTCTCTACTCTCACAAATCTTGAATCCAAGATTTTCTTGCAAAGATAAGAGTGCATGCAGTGGAAGGAAGTTCTAGACCATATTTGAAATTACCAGGTAGATTCCATGCCTAATATATGCTTCAAGACCATAGATCATCTCGTCTAGCAGGCAGATGCCCCCTTATGAGTCACCAAATTGTTGTCTAAAATAAGCTCACTCTTATTTTTTAGTACCCTAACCCCCTTTTCCCCACTTTTGTGCTTCAATCTGATTTTTTATGTATTTTAAGAACTTATGGTTTCTTGAAAGCTTCTTCATCATATAGGAAATTTATCCCCCTTTCCATAAATATAAATAAGTCCTTCTAACTCCTCATATTTTGCAAATGGCGGGCCGGCGGGCCTTGGAAGGATTTTTTGGCGGAGAGCGGCACGGGGAAGACTTTTCGCCAAAGGGAAAGATTGCGGACCGGCGGGGGCTGGGGATGTATCTTGGAACTTTTTGCTAAAAAATGCAATTTACAATTGCGGTCCCGCGAGCCTGCGAAGGATCTTTGCGCCAAATGAAGGAAAAAAATGCCTAAGGCCCACAAAGGGACATGTGGCCATGTTTCAAGTCAAAGCGGGAAGGTGGGTCACCGGAGGTAGTTTGAATTTTTGGATTTTGTTTTGAAAAGGCATAAAGTATAAAAGTAAGTCGCACCTCTGCCGATTCCCAGAGAAGCCACGTGTCAGGCCTTTATGAACTACGGGGAAGCAAGCCGTTGGGGAAACTTTGGAAATTTTGCAACTTTTTCAAAAGGTGTGGTTTATAATTGCAGACTGCGAGCCTACGAGAGGTTTTTTCCAAATGCAAAGTTGCAAAGTAGGAGGTGGGTCGTTGGAGGAGCTTTGGGTTTTTTGGCTTTTGTTTTGAAAAAGTGTAAAATTGTAAAGTAGCCCGCACCTCCATCAATGCTCAGAAAAGCCACATGTCAAGCCCTTATCAGAAGCGAGATGGGCGGGCCAAAATGTTCAAAAGTGCACAATCCTTAAGTGGCATAAAATGCGAAAGCATCCCCAAGCCCACTTTTGGGTTTTTAGACCTTCAGAGCTCTCAGACTCTTGGGCCATTTTTCACAGAATTATAGTTAAATCTTCAGACTGACCATATCTTTTGACTGGAAGCTCAGATTTGAGCAAGAGAAGACTTTTTGGAAAGGTCTCGACATCCTTTACACCATAGAAGCCTAAAATTTTAATTTTGGCAAGGTTAGGTGGTTGAAAATTAGGAAAAATCCTTTCATGCCATTAATACATGATCCAATCACTTCAACCAGATCATATTTGATTTGATCCGCCATTCTTCCTTTTTCAACATGCCAAACAGACATGGAGAGCAAGACTTGACTGATTACGGGTGGATTTGCAGGCATTGATGGCTAGTGGTTGAGCTTCCAAATCAGATTTCCCACCTCCTTTTCTTCTCCTCTCTTTGCTTCATATATAAAGGTAAGATCTTGGCTCATTATAAGGATTGGACATTTTGGTTTTGCACCCTCCCTCCTTCTCTCGGTCTATAGATGAATTTGTGGGGTTTCAATCCTCCATTCAAATTGTAATGCAAGTTTATGCCTCTTGGCCATATTAATGCATTGTATCAACTTTTAGAGTGATAATGCATGTCTCTCGGATAATTTTTAACCCTCTCTTGAGTTCAATGTCTCCTTTCTGATCTCTCATTGCAGTCTTGGTTATTTGTACATGGTGATTGTATTGAAATTTTTATGGTTTGTGTTTATTGCAAATCCGGTGTTTAGCATTCCTTTGGTGCATCACCTCTATTAGTTTAGGTTTAATTCATTTCATCTTCTTAACCATGTCTCCTTGGAAAGTTATAATATATTTTAGAATAGATCCTCTACAAATTTTATGTGTGCACCTGAACAGAGGAATAGGAACCGGCCTTCATCCGGAGAGCTCTCTCGATTTCAAAGTCCCACACTTTGAGAAATGCTCCATGTTATGCAATCACACTGATATTCTCAACCCATCGAGTTACATACATTCGGGAAGTGCTTTGTGATTTTGCATCAACAAAGTGACCGATGTCATAATTGTGATATAGTGAACACACATGTTGTACATATCACTTAGTGCATAATTTATATCTAGTTAATGTGCCTATGATGAGAGTATTCTTTCTCCTTTTGTGCATTCAATGAGGAATTCGTGTGTGATGTACCACCTTGTTGTGTGTGAAAATAATGTTATTGTGGATTGCAGAGTGTTAGAGAATTTTGGCATTATGTGATATGAAGGTGTATTGATGTATTGCATGAAAAAATTGGTGTAAAGTGAATTGGATTGTATCATGATGTCATCATTGTGTTGTGATGAATTGTGTGTGTCACCATGTTATAATTGCAATTGACTATATGTTGTAATGTTATACATTGTGTTCCTCATACGTATAATTCATGTAATATGTGATGGTTCATGTCGTGATTTAGGGGCATATGGTGAGCGTATGATCCCTATTGTATAGTGATTGTACTTTGGGTGTAGTATGTGGTAATGTGATGTATCGTAACCTATGAAAGTAATGATTGTGTTATACCTTGTATATATACCATGTGTAAGATGTTATGGTTAATTTGTGTGAATCACCATTGTGTTAGTGATGTAGTTATGTGTTACATTGTGAACCCTACACTAACCGACCCTAAGGTAAATCGGTAAAAGTTGTATGTTTAGAGTGAGGAAATGTGTACCATTGACCAGTCACTCAAGCTGAGTACGAGATAGGAAGTGGAGTCTTACATAAGCTGAAAACCCACTTTTGTTCATTTGGTATGTATGGCACTTGCTCAAGTAGATGGTGACATGTACTCCTTTCTCTCTCCCTATATGGTTATCATATGGATTCAACCTAAGTGTAGTTACGACTATGTTGAGCCTTGTGGAAGTGGTGGAGGGATGATTTAGATAGAGATGATGATAATTGTATTATTTGATATGTTATTTTACGAGCTAAGGCTCGATGTCCTGGATGCCAAAACTCATTGAGTACCCCTTTGGTGGCCATATAAGGCCACATAGTTATTGTGATGTGTTATTTCTCTATACGTATTTTATTTGTAAATTGAACATTTTCCTTTTTCTTGCTAGAACCAGCAATTTTCTTGATTGATATGTTCTTATATTTTGGGCATTTTATTTGGTTTTGCACTAACAATGGCTATTTGGCCATTTTCTTTACTTAGATTTAAACTTGTTTTTCATGTTTAAAGGTTTTATAGCCTAGCCCAAGGCTTGGGATTTTTTCCACTTGGCATTTGAAATGGATTGTTATGTTGGTTCTAATGTCATAATGTGTAGAATAGGGTCATGGGATGCACCATGGAGTTGTTGAACATATGGAACCGCTTCATTTTATTGGGGTGCACCCCAAGGAGTTACATATAACTAGTGGGTTGTTGAACCATGAGTTATTATGTCACTTGGGTTAGGGGTGTCTAGACTCTATGTGCCTAGGGCCATAGGGAAATCGACCTCTTTGAGGGAGGCATAAGAGACTTGAGGGAGGCATAAGATACTTGAGGGAGACATAAGAGACTTGAGGGAGGCCTAATAGTGAGGGATACATAAGAGATGTGTGTGTGTGTGTGATTGATGATTTGGGAGGTATATGGATTCGTTATATGATTCTTATGAGGTATATGTATTTGTTTTTAGATGCTTTTAGGGGTTATTAGAGTTTTTTTGTGATGTTTTGGGAGGTGTATGGTAGTGGTATTATGGTTTATGTGTACTCTTGTGAGTCTAGGTTGTGTCTTGTGATGTTGCTTCCATCTTGACACTATGTAGCTATAATTATGGTTTCGAGCTATGTGAAACATTTGTATGTGCACTGTTTAGAATTCCATGTTGTTACAATCTACTTATGTTATGTGTACTATTGTGTTGGGTACATTTGTGACAAGTACTATGTGTGTGGATCATGTATGTTCCTTCCATGGTTTGGTTGAGTTCTTGTGATGTGATACGATGTGGAAGTATGTAGAAATATGTCTTATGGACCATTAGTGTTGTTTCTTGGTCTTGTTTGATGTCTTAATGTCAATTACTATTGGGCACCCACAAACATTAAATAATAAATAAACTAAATAAATAAACTAAAATCTTAAAATAATGAAATACTAAGAGTTTGAGATTAAGAAATACTTTAAAGGAAAATACAAACTAAGTAATAAAGTAAAAGAGAACTTCCAATCTTCATAGAACAATGAAATTTAAAGAGATTGTTAAAACTTTCTTGAATTCCCTATGGTCGTGTTCTAACGATAGAAATCTTATCCCTAGACAAAACTTGTCATCATTAACTTCCTTCATTGCTTATCACTTTTTCTACCCTTAGTGTTATGTCGCATTGAGGATGATACTCTTATAAGGGGAGGGAAATCTAGTTCCCTTCACATTCAATAAAATCAATTAAAAAACACATGTACGTGTGAAATCGACGGTAGAAGTGAATTAAGAAGGTTGTTGGAGAAGTAGGTGAGTGGGTAAAGGCGTGTGGAAGGTCGGGCTCTCTCGACACAAAGGCACATGGGCATCCTCAACCACCGGTCGGGACTGTCATTCTCCTAGATAATAATATAATCACTTTTATTGGATCTGGAGACTTTACCCACGTTGAAACCCCATCAAACGTGTAAATTCAGCAAAAAAATAGATAGTTGCGGAGAGGACATATGAGATGGATAGTGGCGGTGGATGGGCTGGAAGTGGCATTGTTCAATGTCCGGCCAAATGAAAGAATGAGAAAAATTCTTAGGGAAGACATTTATGGAAGTGTACATAAGACATGGTTTTCCCTCACGAGATAATCACACTACTTCACGTATGCAAAGAAAGAGTCTCCACTTGATCGGTTTACCCTTCCCCGGCGTCTCCCAACCTATGTAAAAAAATGTGAGTGTTAGAATAAGGTATGGACATCATGCAAGGCATAAAAGATAGAGATATATTGTTAGATGTTGTATTATTTTCTTGTACCCTGGCTCACATGAATGCAAACGTGGGAGCATATGCATGGCATATGAACTATTTGATAGAGTGTCTTAAAAAAATTTGGTTTCGTGTAATGTTTTGACTGTAAGATATGCACGAGATGGGTTTTTTGAAAAGGCTTAGAAACTTTAAAGAAAATGTGATTGTCAAATGTAAATATAGGTTCCATCTCCTTTTCCAAAAACCTCCCAGTGTGCACTACAATGGGAGCTCTAGAGCAGGGTAGTGATATCCATCAAAGCATAGTGGTTTGTCAGATGTTTTATTTATAAGTACCCTAGCAGATGTGCCTACATAATGTGGAAGCATGTGTAAGGCATGTGAACTATTCTTCAAAATTCTTGAAAGAAATGTGGGCATCCTCATGACAATTGCAACTATTTCTCTAAACGTACACCCATCAGAGCATAAAGACAAATTGCAGCCTGAAGACCGGAGTATTCATATTAAGCATTTTAAGAACATTCTAATGGCAAATATGGAGTTGTTTTTTCCACAAAAGAATAATCCAATATTAACTCATATAGACAAGGTCAATATTTTTATTTCAGGAGTTCTTGGTCCAGTTGCCTTGACTAGTTCCCTAAAAATGCCACAAGCTGATGTTTGGGTTTAAATTTGGCTTCATTGCCAGATTGTTAACATTTTGGGTTAAGCCTTAGAGGAGGGGAAATTTTGTTGTAATGATATAAGAGAGGGATCCTCCTAGTATCCACTTTGATTCCTCGATCCACTTCCTTTGTGAGATGAGTTGGACTTTTTAAATCTCGACAACCCTTTTCGGACCACAGTATTGGTGAGCATTGTGTTTGTTGAGCTTCTTTAGCTGATTCGTTTGTCCCTCAGGCATGGTCTCCCTTACCTTTTCTTTCATAATTTTTGTAATTTAGGTTCTTCATTTGCAATATAATAGAAACGTTAAACTACTCGATAATATTACAAATGGATATGTAACCAAATTTAAATAGTGTAAATAAATAGAACTACACCTTGTGATTGATGAAAGTAATTTTTGAATTTAACCATTAATGACGGTCACCGCCATAACCCTAAATGATGATACTAGAGTAATTGAGTTAAGTGCTCTTATCTACTTGTATCGGTTAGAGTTAGATGATGTCGTCAATTTTTTTTTAAAAAAAAACATTTTCCTACCTTGCAAAGTTAGAAAAATGCAAATTCCAGAGGCTTGCAAAACAATACTTTGAGCCCCGTAAAAGAGTTTTCGAGTGTCTTATGTGTTCCTTGTTATGTAGAGAGTCACATTAAGCATTAGCTCAACCTCTTTTGACTGTTTGCACTCTCTTCGCGCTTCTCTAGGAGTCTTATCACTCCATTTGCACTTTTAGAGAGATTATAAAATTATAAAAGTTGGCTTTCATTTTGACTCATTGTTTGGTCCCTGAAAAACGAAATGCTTGTCGACCTTCGCAAACCTATGATATTTTTTCTACAAAATTTCTTAGAACCATTAATTTGGGGGAAAACACTCTTCTTGATAGTTTTGCAAAGGTATTTTATAGGCCTCCGAGTGCAGTTTGACTAGGTCAAACTGGACCAATTACGACCGGTGGCTCCGAAAAACTTGTCATTTATTTAAAACCGATTACGCCTTCTTGATCTTGTGGACTCTGTGAATTCTCCATTTATAGGGGAACTTGAAGAAAAAAAAAATTACACATTCATCCATCGAATGATAGTTTTAGATGTGGATTTCTGAGCCCTCGAGCTAACTTTTAACTGCTTGCAACTAGGCCAATTCAGAATCGATGACCTCAAAAGCTGGTCACCAATCGTAAACCATTCATAAGTTGTGAATTACATAAGTTCATGTGAACTCTTGGTATATAGGTGGACACATAGGATTTCTCTCATCATGAATTTACTTATAAGAAGATAGTTTTTAACGCACTTTCTTAGCCTCCAACCCTAAATTGAACGTTTTTGCAACTAGCAGGAAAACATAAAAAGAAAGTTTTAGAACCCTCGTTGGGTTACCAAACGACCATGGAAACATGTTGACACTTGTAAATAATTGTTTTAAACTCTATCATGTGACATTTTGTGTGAAAATGAACTGTCAAAATAATGTTTCTCTCTCTCCCTATCTCTTTCTCTCTCGTTGGTTAAGAAATGAAGTGAAATGAAATAAAATCAATACATGTCTCTAACCCTTTCCTTGCAAATGAAAATTATTATTATTTTATAAATGGAAAATTGAAAACGATAATTATGTTAGATCTAGGTGAATGTCAAGCCAACGATTTATCGTTGATTTCCTACTCACATGTTTTTCGCAGTCGCAAGAAAGATGGAGAAAATCCGTGGTGTAATTCATTGTTTATTATTATAATTTATATAGGTCATTATAGAATGTATATATGTATAATGTATTTCCATGTTACAGAAAATTTTATATGTGAAATTTGGTAATATGTATGAGATGTTAGTTTTAGGTATACCTTGGGAAATGTGCATTTAATCATAGGTGCAATTTTAATTCATATTTACGTATGGTAAAAAGGTTAATGTGTGTGTGTGTGAAATGAATTTGAATTTAATATCTTGTAGTGTATTTCCAGTGAACAATAGATGATTAATTAATTGGGGTGTCATGTTTTCCTTACCTTGAAAATGCAATAAAGAAATGCAAACGAAATAGTCAACCCTAGTTCAAATTTGTGCATAACTAACACATGTCAGTGTTAATCCCTTAGTATAGAAAACTAAGACCTTTGAATCAACCTTGCACTTGTTAACACCTCCTAGTTTAGGTAAATAAGAGCCCAAGAATGGTTTTATCATCTTAGTCGGTATGTTTAGTGACATCATTATAAACCCAATGAGATAGGAGCAACACGATAAAACTTCATCCGGAGTAAGTAGAACTAGCACTTCCTTAGTATCCTAGTGGACTACCTTGTCTTCCGAAGTTGGATTTAGAATTAAATTTCTTCATCGAATGAATTGCTTGTGGGATCTAGATGACACAACGGAGCTAGTGAAATAGTTTTACTATGACTTAAACTCTTGTTAATGACCTCTTTAGATCCTCTCAGCTAAATGTGTTATCTTGGCTAGTGAAAGTATAGCACATGGGTCCTTTGCAGAGGCTTTATTGGGTAAATATTTTTTTCACCTTAATCTGATTTGTTATAGGGTGTAGATCCTTGAGTGTAAATCGGAATTAAACTAAACCATAGTTGTTTTGGAGGTTAACTAGTGGGTAGAAAATTGTAAGTAACTCTTTGCAAATGAAATTGATTTGAAAGATGTTGACTTAAGAGAAATCAAGAAACTGAAAACTTGGTTCCGTAATTCCTTGTTATGTCACTTATGACTTTAAGAATAAAATAAATTCCTCATGTGGAATCAAAAATGCGAAACATGGGATCTCACTTTGAAAACAAATAACTTGTGGTTCGTGTATGGTTCTAATGCTTCCAATCATGTACTTCTTTAAGATATCGACAAGTACTTTCGTAACTCTTTTGTTACAAAGTGATGCCAATAATGAGACCATAGTGCAATTTTAGAGTAAAGTATATAAGAATAAAACGAGATTCGGGTTAGGAATAATGTCACTCTTAGAGTCCTTGTAACTCAATTAGACATTTACTTGTGTTAAAAATAATATGAATTGCCTTGGTGTGATCTAACTTCAAGAAAACAAAAGATATATATATATATAAATAAAATTTCTTGATGTGGAAATGTTGAATGGATTCAACAAGTTTTTGATATATCTTAACTATGATGGGAAATAAGGATATCATGATCGAAAAATGTTTTGGGAAAAGGTATCTTGAATCTAAATCTTCCTCAAATCCTAAGATTTATGTCTTGACATCACTTTAGATTCACTATTGTAGTAAGGGTAAAATTTAAACATTGAATAAATATTTGAGAAACATAAGCTTAACATAAGAATGAGCGAATTAGGAACTTTGTATGCAATTTGAAAGATGGAAAATAATAATGTAAGTTTGGAGATCGTTGTAAGGGATAAAGAGCTAATCTAAATGGTCAAACTATAAGTTGAATGTGAAATTAATTTAAGAACCTGTAGGTGGAAAAATGACAAAATTATCCTTGCATAGTAATGTTCTTGGAATGTTAATCATAACTAAGATGTAATCATGGTAATGATGTGTGTGGGCTTGCCAATCCTTGGGTCCCTTTTCTTGTGGTTGGGTCATTGCTAGCATTCATTCATTAGGGAAAGTGTGGCATCGACATTTATATGGTGTTGGCATGTGTCTATGTGAGTCAATGAATTTTGTAAGTGTCTTATGCGTTGTTGAGTTTCTCTTCTTAGAGCCTTGTGGTGTTGTGTAGTGAGTAATGTAAGTAAAAGAAATAAAAATTATCTTGGTATTATTACTATTTTATTTGTGTGTGTAAAATGCGGGCGTTACACTAGACCTTTCTCTAGGCCTAGGGTTTTGAAAATTTATCCAGTATTTTTAATTATTAATCTATCTAAAGGTGATCAAAGCTCATGATTCTTTTAGGAGATTACAAGAAGTTACTTGGTCCAAAAAGGTGCAAAAATGGATCTTAGGAAAATAAGGAAAATATTTCCATCAATGCGTAGAGCTCAAGAAAATATGCACTTTTAGAGAAAATGGCACCTAAAATGGAGCCACTTGAGTGAAATTTATGGCACTTGTAAGTTTTTATTGCTACATCTTCCTGGACCCTTTCCAAAAATTGAAAAAAATATTCTATATTTGTGTTTTCTTCACCGCAAAAACAAAATTCATGCAAGTCGCACTTTTTGGGAAGAAGCTTTCTTCCATGCAAGTCACATTTTTTGGAAGGAGGGCTTTTAAGTGCCAATGGGAATTTTTGTGGTGGAAGGAAGGTGGGAATTTGGAGCCTTCTGGATGGTTGTTTTTTCCCATCATTAAAGTTAAATCACTTAAGTGCCAATGGGAATTTTGGTGGTGGAAGGAAGGTGGGAATTTGGAGCCTTCCTAAAAGGTTGTTTTTTCCCATCATTAAAGTTAAATCACTTAAGTGTCAATGGGAATTTTGGTGGTGGAAGGAAGGTGGGAATTTGGAGCCTTCCTGGAAGGTTGTTTTTTCCCATCATTAAAGTTAAATCACTTAAGTGAAAGATGGGAATTTTGGAGCTTCTTGGAAGGGTAAAAATTCCCACTTCCTTGCCTTCTTATTTTTAACATGAATTCTAGCTAAAAAGTGTGACCCATTCTAGCATAGCTAAATGCCTAAAAGTCAGCTTTTTTAAAAAATTGCCAATAAGCATCCAGTTTTGGCACCTAGGGTTGGAAATGATTCCTTTTTATTATTTTGTCTATCTGCATGTTGATGTGAGTGCACAAGTGAATAAAATAATATTTTTAACTTTTTGGCATACAAGAAAAGTCTAAAAATAGAGGGCAACAGGCTTTATAATCAGATCTCGGTGAAGAAATTAGATATCCATGTTATGGAATGCATACTTGTCTCGAATTATTTGCATGAATACTTCACTGGTGCTCATATTGGTGAAAAGAAGATGAATTCAATGTCTGATACATTGAATATATCTTCAGAATCAGAAGAAGAAATAAATCCAGCTCTCATAATTGTAAAGGCTTCCAGAAAAATTCATCCTCTTGTTTCTAACGCAGCCCAAGTGGAAGTCATTGCATGGAAAAATTCTTCTAGGAGATTGTGCATGTGCACCCAATCTTCCAGTTGAAGCCTTCATTAAATTTACTTGTATTTTCCTTCACCCAGAGTGCTTTCCAGAATTTAAAATTGCTCATATGCAATTAAAAATAAAAGATGATGAGTTTTTTTGAATTGTTTACGGAAAGCATTTTACTAGTGCACGATTTAGAGAAGAACTCGCAAAAGATTCAAGGATAAAATGAAAGGTAGGTTAGTTGTTTCTAGATCCGGTTTGGCGAGAATCAAAGGAAATGATTCAACAACATATGGGAGAAAAAGGCATCTCAAATTCAATGAGATATCATTCGAGATCATTCATTTCATTTCTAAAGTGAATGAAGAAGAAGTGCAATATAGGTTGGATTAGCATGCAAAGTATCCAAGAAGAACAAGACTAAGAGTGTTACATATTTCTTCTAATTTCTTCTCCTCTTTCTTCTTCTTTCTCTTATTTTCTCCGACAAAAAAAAATAGCAATCAATTAAAATTGTAAAACTTAGGTAATTGGCTATAAAATTTGTTACTTCAAGTTCTTTGGAAGAAGTCAATTACTTGGAAGTAGGTGGTAGACATGCAAAATAGAAGGTTCTATTTTTCAGTTATAAATCATGCATTTCATGTAAAATAAATTCTAGGAGAAATATTTCCATTGCTTCCCTTTTCATAGCTTCCACATGTGGCAATTCGTTAAAAAAGCTTCCTATTTGTAATTGCCCTCTATAGACTATAAATAGAGGAAGAGCCTATGGGTTAAAGGATCACAATTGGTTAATCATCATTCTTGAGTTTCATACTTTGTGTTGCAGCCCTTGATGTCATTTTTCTGAAATCTAAGGAATTGAATTGATTCATCCTCTCATGTTGCATCCCTATTATCCACATTATTCCACTTGATCATATACTTGTTAAGTACCCTCTTCTTAATCTTCTTAGTGCACATCTAAAAGAATTTTTCAAGATCCAAAATGGTTTGACCATCTAACTCAAGTAACTTTATCTGGGCTAAAACATTTTTTACACTGACCTTCTTCAAACAAGATACATGATTGTCTTGTGACATTGGAAAATTATCTTTAAGACTAGATATTACCTCCTCATTTTGTTGACCCATTCTCTTTAAGGCTAGAAAGTACCGGAATGATGGTGTTGACCCATTCTCTTTAAGACTAAAGAATACATTATGATGGTGTTGAACTTGTTCTTCAACTACTCAAACCTTTGGTTGGATCCTAAAAAATGGATGGTGAATGGTCACTAGTAATCAAGAGACCTTTTTTAAGAAATGTCTTTCGTAGGTGGCTTCACTATTGGCATATCCCAAAAAATAATGAATACTTTTCCACCCTTACCTACAAATCCATTAGTATGTGTGTGGTTTTATTATTTCATTGGAAATAAAATGCAATAGGAACTTTTGATCCCTTGTTGAGAATCTTATACATTTGATGAGATATTCCCATATGTGATGACTTAGTGTGCAACCCCTCAACTCAAACCTTTTTCCTTATGTATGAAAATGCATGAACAATTCTTGAAAATTTAACTACTCCCAATACAATAACACCTACTTTCATGTGAATGAAAAATATAGGACTAATCAACTCGTAGTCACTCATAATCAATTTTAAATTATGGCATTTTCCTAAATAACTAATAGTACTACCATTTGGAACCATGACTTGAAATTATGGTGTTGGATAAACAAAGCGAGTTCAAGTGTGCATCCATCTTATCATTGACAAAGTTGTGAGTGCTTCCCAAGTCAATCAATACAATCATCTGTATAATGTTTTAAAAAACCCACTACCTTGAGATTTTTTGGTTTGTTAATACTTCAAAGCACGTGACAAGATATAGTGAGTTCAGGAATCTCCTAACTCAATCTCATCAACAACCTTTGCTACTTGCTTTTCATTTTCTTCTTCTTCATTGATTCCTGCAATGTAGGAAAAAAATTCAACAAATTTATGTTCTCAATTGTATTTGTTGCCACAGTTGAAACGTAACCATTTTTCCTTCTCTTCAATTTGTTGATGTGTTATCCTAGTCGATTGCGAAATGATGGCATAAAAGAGTTGTTATCTCAGATGCTAAAAAAATATGTTCCCACTCGTGTTGACCATTTCTCTTTCCTCTTTCTCGCATGGAAATACCATGGACTCAAATACTAAAATTTGACTAAACATGCAAACATCAAATTGAATGATATTTTTTATCCCATCTAAAAATAAGTCATTAAATTTATCATCTATGATGTCATCCGCCTGACAATGACAAGTTTTGCAATCGCTGCATATAATCTTTGACAAATCTTTTTGACACAATTTAGCCAATGAGGTGAATTATTTCTATGTTACATTGTTACGGTCGTTCATTAGTAAACATTCACCAAGCAATAGTAAGGCCCTTTTTCTTCTTTGACTCATAACCATCAATACCAAATGAACCGCTTTGGTTCCAAATACAAAAATACCATTACCACATTTTGTGCACAAGGAGTTCAATGCAAATCAAATTTCTCCATTTGATTGATCCATGTGACTGGGTCCATCCCATCAAACTTGTTCATCTCCAATTTTGGCAATATATTTTGAACCCCTATATTCAAAATAGATGAGAGTTAAGGATGTGCCAAATTATAATTTTGGTTTCTTGAAGGCCCCATCTAAGCAAGTTGATAATTATTTACTAGTGGTTTTTTACTAGCCCAATAAGCCATAAGTTCTATTTTCATGGTCAAGCTCTCAAAACATTTACTACAAACATTTTCCAAATAATTATTGCAATTTTCGTTAGCATGTGGCATAAATTGTATTCAAGTTAACTCATCATGTGGTCAAATGAATGAAACCCTAGGATTGAATATTCAATGAGTCTTGGTTCTAGGCCAATGTCATGGGTATTTGCTTCTGGGGTGTTTTTACCCTTTCTTTTGCCTCTAATTTTGGGTCCTATCATGGTGTAGGGAAATGGGGTTTAGGTTACATCATTATGCTTTAGGAGTTAGGGTTATTTTGGTCATACAAGTACAATTAAAAACAAAAAAGAAACTCTAAAAATTATGATAGCTTTTTGAAAATGTAAAGAAATCAAAAAAAATCCACAAATTGTAGTTTTTAGAGAAAATTTGTAAAAAACCATGAAATAGAAATAACTTTTACAAATCATATCAAACAAAAATAAAATTTAGAGAGTATCCTATTGAAAGTATGTCACAAATTCAATATAACAATTGTAAGTAAATGTGCAATTGTGTGAGTTATAGGTTAAATGGAAAATTAGGGTTTTGATGTAATTTTGGTCTTAATCAAATTCATACCACTTGTAAGGATCGAAGAATAACAACAATCGAGCACCAAATAACATCAAAAGAAAGAGATGATATCATAATATAAAAGTATATATGACTTAGTCACTTGAGGGGCAACCTCCACACCTTACAACAAAAATCAATTATTCAATATCATGGTCAAATATTCACTACTACCTCTTATACTATATACTTATGTTATATAAATCACCTATCCCAGACCTACTACCAATGTGAAGAATTATAAATGAATATATGACAAAAAAATAGATTATATTAGCCACCAATTGGCCATACATAACCCGATACATTACATAGGTTAAGGGCATAGACATACACATCTTTCAAGTGGTGATTTGTTGGTTGCTTGTGTCTTAAAGAGATTGTTTATTGTGTTGTATGAAGTGATGGTGTAATGAGGAGGAGGAGAGAAAAAAACATAACAAATAATGGCATACTAGTTATTAGAATCAATTTCGGTTCTACTATATGTGATACAGTCCATAACAATTATGACATGAAAAAATTGCACATAGATTTTGTCAAAGTTGTATGTGGAGACAAAACTTGAACACACTCTATTTACTTGGCTTGGTATTGTAGGATTACGATCTCAAAGGCTTACGTCCTAAATTAGTGTTTTCTTTCTCTCTGCACTTGTATCTAGTAGAACTCCATGTGTGTGTGACAATCACATTACATATTGTTCATAGCCGTGTGATTTCCATTAACTTTTCAAAATCAACATGACTTCTGGAAAAATTTATAAAAATGAATGCAGTTGGTGTTATTTTTCAAGCAACATTGTTGATAATATAATGAACAAATGTATTACAGTGTCTTTTTGAAATCCTACTCAAGATATATGGGATATTTTGCTAAACTCAAATGACGTTGTCATATATTTAAGTATATAGAGCTTGCACAACGCAGTATTATTTAGACAGTGTAATCACATCTGTTAAACATCGTGTGTTTGAAAAACTCAAACTTAACAAAATACGTAGATACCAATCAAAAGTTCAATAAGAAAGGGTAAAACTACTAGTGATTACACTTTATGCTAACTTACATTTCCCTAATAAACCGACTATAGACAAATATGTACTTGTTATTATTATTGTTAGTATGATGTTTGAAAATAATTAACATAAGTTGTTTAGGATTCATCAATAAGAAGTCATTAGCATCTTGGAAATCCTTCTCTTGCCATCAAGAGCCAACCCCCAATAAGTAATTCGTCATAACATAGGAAGATTCTAATACAATTCTACCAAGTCAGGCTCCAATTCTAGATACTTGCAGCATTATACAGCCCTTGTATCGACTTTTGAAAAGATTAGACACCGAAATTTCTTATTTAGAATCATGGATGCTCTGTTAATTTTGGAACTTCCAATATGCTTAAAGATCAACACTTCCACCAAGCAACCATCGTGAGTTATGTAAACTTGAGGAACAAATAATTGGAATCAGCCCACAGATATGTAACTATCCATCATGTTAAGGAGCATATCAAGGAAAATCCATCACATAAACTAGCATAAACAAAACAAAATTCATATAATTTCATAAACATAAGGAAAATACCAACAATATAGCCTTGCTGCCACAAGTACAATAATGGATTTCAGAAGTAATGGAGAATTCAAAATTCACTCAGAAATCTATAGTACGGTTTCTACAATTACGGTTGTAAAAATGAAAAGGAAAGTGTACTAGATTATAGATCTTTAATACTTGCTGCATGTGGAAGGAGGGAATGTAGTCACTATTTCAGTTAGTTCAAGATTGTTAATTACTCGAAACAATGATTATTTTCACAATTGAAAATAAGATGTAATGTTTAATTCATATTTTGACAAACAACCTTACTTCATAGCTTGACCACATAGGTTACGCTATGAAAATTTAACTATCTTGTTAATAATTTATGTTACAATGACTTTATTAATAGGAAATATATACCAAGTTATAAATTAGAAGCTGAATTCTTAATTTCCTTTGAGAGATTTCCTGAAACAAGGAAAGCAGACTATTGGAACAAGTAGATTATTCATTGATAAGTCGGTGGAAAAACTTTCAAGACACATACAATGCCTACACAATTCATAAAAACTAAAATATTTCAGCATGTATAAAGGCAATAACTTAAAAGAAAACCTAAAATGACATGGTCATAGAATTATTGCATACGAATAGAACAAAAAATCCATGAAAATGACATGCAAGTGTAAAAATCAATTAAGCACGGACTTAAGTGTCATTTTTATGCACCCTCCAGAATGAATCGGCATTTTCTAATAAATTAGTTGTAGCATAATCCTGAGAGTCTTTGAAATACAAGTGCTAACAAAGGTTACATGGGTGCGCAGTGCAGGGGTATGCAATGTTAGTGTATGCATCACCCAGTGCGTACGAAATTATGATAAATGTAACTGATTTGCTAGGGGTGTTAGCATTCTTTGTATGTGTCTTGGGTGCAGGCGCGTCTCCACTGAGGCCCATATTTGGCCTGGTACGCACACCCAGAAACTCTTGGTGCTAACTTAAAACTGGCATATAGCTTGTAAAAGCATTCATATGGACCCCTTACAAACATTGTTCACAGGAATTTCTTCAGTCTCTAAATATGTCTTAATTTTCATATTTTTGCCTATTTAATAGCATCCATCATAAGAATATGATTATTTAAATGTCATTTTCATGTAACTTCAGGTTCTGCCAAGATAATCAAATTTTGTAGCTGACGATAAAGTAATTTAGTGCCCCTGAGAACCAATTTAATTTTTGTGGTAATTTGACAATGAGTTACAGAATAGAGCATATGTTTTCCTAGTTGAAGGTAACTAGGATTTGACAGTTAGCAGAGGGTTTATCTTCATGCTCATTAATCTTCAATCTGGATGGAAAAGAATCTTATCTGGATATAGCAAGAAATATTACATTCTCTTTGCATGTCGATATCCCTTCAGAACCTTTGAAGCAAGGAACATCATGGTTTTCAAACCCATGTTTACTACTGCTTCATTTTTTAGTTTTTTTGGATGTATATTAATTCTAGAGTTGTATACAAGTTATCAAACGACTAATCATGATCTTAAATTGCATGTTAATACCCCTCTTGATCCAAAGTCAAATATGAATAAAGCTAAAATTCTAAGCAAGAAGTATGTTCAATAGTTAACCAATATGCAAAGGCATCTGCACTTTTTTTTATAGGACACTCAGATAAATTAGAATTGCACCATACTCACCATATTTTGCATCCCCTTCCTTATATGACCATTCATTAGATTTTATTATTAGTACTATTACTAGTATGTCACCTTCATATTCAATTATTAATTTTGTTGACACCAATACACTTCATGCTTTTGTTTCGAAAACAATATAAATTTTTGCTTTCATTTCTCAACATCCTATACACTATGGTTTTCAAAATGTGTGCACTTTTAAGTTACTTGGTTTTCTTGGATACACTAAAAAAAATAACCTTTGGTAGTATGACCAACTTCGACATGTTGTTATACCTCTCACATTCATCTCTAATATTATGGCCATCCCTTTTTAGTTATTTCCTCTCTTGGCTCCTATCATATGCATCTAGGTTATTCTTGGATGCATACTTATAAGGCCATGACATCTATTATGCATTAGTGTTTCAATTTTTAACAATCAGAAAGTGGTCATTATTATGGGTATTTAAGCCTCAAATACCTAAGTTACTTATTTAAAAATATATAGTTTCTACTTCTATGTCTACTACATCTAGATATAATTATTCTAATGATCATATCCCTCCTAGGCCTCCTACTAGGTCTCATATTGCACATTTTTCTAATAACGGATCTTTATGTCCTAGTCCTCCTACTAGGTATCCTATCAAGTATATATTTATGCTCATGTATCTTTACCTCGTATGCCTCCTACTAGGTATCTTATTGCACATGATTCTACTAGTGACTTTTAATCTCCTTTACTCTGTTATGTGTCATAATTCTCATGCTTCTTCTAGCGGGTCTTTCCATCCTAGGCCTCTGTTAAGTCCTCTATCGTACATTCTACTCCTAATGGTTCTTTCCATACTACATTTCCTATGGAACATACCATGGATTATACATAGGTTATACATGACCATACTTCTTCTACTATGAAATATTTGAATCCAAATCCTTCTTAACCTTATGGATCCACCTCATTTCTTTATGAGGTCCTTATCAAGTAGCTCTTATGCTACTTCTTTCCATGTACATGGTTAATTTCAAAAGTACAAAAACCATTCAAATAGTTTTAAATATACCAAATCACGACCTATGTATGACTTGATTAGATAGCTCTTTACTTTAGATATGTTGTTTTTCTTATTTTTATAGATAACATATGTTTCTATATATTCCTTACGCACATGGGTTCATGAGGTATGTTGATCTTGATGAAAGGAATAAACTAATTAATAAAAAATGGTAGATGTGAGCCTAGTCCCTTCCCGGTGACTCTAATCATTTGGGGAAATCTCCTATATTATTTAGCTCCATTTGTTTTGTTTCCGTTATTTTCACTTCTTCTTCATCCTTAATTACTTATATCATGTATTTGTTATAGTTTGGGATAATATGGCTAACACATCTATCTTGTGCATTTATAACCTATATTGTTCTATGTGATTTTTTGTTATTATTTTTTCGCACTTGATTGTTATATTACTTTCTTAAATTATTTCATGATTGTCGACTACTTAATGTACATGGGTGAGCACCTTGATTATTTTTTGACATTGTGGGTGTCTCCTATTTTTGGTTTTATGCCTAAATTGTTTTTGTTCATTACTTCTTTGTATGTGTCATGTGTGCCTTTACTTCGAGTATCTTGCAATACAGTGGTGTCCTTTGTTTGTGGATTTATGCCTGGTATCACTCCTTTATATATTATTGCTTATGTTTGCTTGATTTAATATTTTTTTGACTCTATGCTTGTTTTCTTCTATTCCCATTTACTATTGCTACTCTTGCTTATGTGTGTTGTGTGTTTCATGTTTCTTTCTTTATACACCATTGTCTCCACCATGTGTACCCATTTTAAAGGAAGTGAATGTGATCTTAATGGTTCCAACACATCATCTCTTCATGTGATTATAATGAGAAGTCCAATGTGTAACATAACACTTAAAACTAAACTTTCAAAAAAACATTTCCTATAAAGCACATTGGAAATCCTTCCATTATATTTACAACTTATGGAACTAATTCATAAAATATCTAATAGTTGGCATCAATAAAACAATCAAGCATTCTTCTACTAACCAAGATTTGAGTGCCTCCATTTTATTAATATCATACCTAGACAAGAAGAAGAACACACCTACAAGTGCTAAAATAGAAAATTTCCACACTCATGTCAAGAAGAAACGAAAGGTTGGTATAATTGATCCCTCCATTGGAGTAAATTTCATAATGGCCCTACCCTTCCCATCCATCACTAGTATTCAAGATGATATGAGGAATATCACACATATGTACATCATCCATAAGTCAATAAATATATTTATCATTAAAATACAATTATAGAATGGGAAACCAAGAAACACAATCCAAAATAACCATATATCTTAGACCCAAAGAAATTAAAATCCCTCAAATGGAATCGTGCATAGAGGGGAATAACATCCATAAGAAATAAAACATCTAAGGCCAAAATAATGCAACCCATTACCTGGTTTCCATTTAATAATTTGAAGTGAAAGAAGGGATCATTTTTGTCTACCAAGTAGATGGAAGTGCTTCAGTAAACTCCAAAATCATTTCTTGCTTATTATTTTCAATATAATAATTTCCATGAATGGTAAAACACAAGTGGAGAAAATCCCCATACCTCTATTTCACTTTTATTTCCACTTCCATGATGATAATGATCAAAATACATTTTTCTTCTATAGTAATATAAAAAATTAATATTTCCAATCAAGCACTGAAGTCAACTATCATCAATTTGTAACCCCATCCCATTCATTATAGGCCTTATAATCAAGCTCCCAAACTTCTAATAACTAGAAACATTAATGATAGTGGTAGGAAACATTTGTAGGAGCCATGTTTGGTTCCTTCATCTCACCACTCCTTTATTCATTCTCTCCCTTAAAAAAACCCTACAACTATTAGTAGAGCTCCTTGTGAAAGAAGAGTGGAAAAATTGGAGTAGTCAATCACCATAATGGTTTTGTTAAACTTTTCAACCTGGGAAGGTAAAAAAATGGTTACTTAATTTCTTCTTAACCAAGGGGTAATATCATACCTAGACAAGAAGAAGAACACACCTTGCAAGAAAATTTCCACACTCGAAAGGTTGGTATAATTGATCCCTCCATTGGAGTAAATTTCATAATGGCCCTACCCTTCCCAATCAAAGCAAGATGATATGAGGAATATCACACATATTATCAATAAATATAACATATTTAGAAGAAACCAAGAAACACAATCCAAAATAACCATATATCTTAAACCCAAAGAAATTAAAATCCCTCAAATGGAAGGGGAATAACATCCATAAGAAAGAAACATCTAAGGCCAAAATAATGCAACCCATTACCGGATTAAGATATGGTTCCATTTAATAATTTGAAGTGAAATGATCAAGTGGAGAAAATCCCCATACCTCTATTTCACTTTTATTTCCACTTCCTTGATCAAAATACATTTTTTTCTTCAAAAAATTAATATTTCCAATTGCACTATGTGTAACCCCATCCCATTCATTATAGGCCTTATAATCAAGCTCCCAAACTTCTAATAACTAGAAACATTAATGTTAGTGGTAGGACCGTAGGAGCCATGTTTGGTTCCTTCATCTCACCACTCCCCATTCTCTCCCCAAAACCCTACAACTATTAGTAGAGCTCCTTGTGAAAGAAGAGTGGAAAAATTGGAGTAGTCAATCACCATAATGGTTTTGTTAAACTTTTCCCTCAAGGTAAAAAATGGTTACTTAATTTCCTTTGGGGTGGTCAATTCCCAAGGTCAATGTTATCATAACATATTTCCAAGGTGATTAAGATATTAATAGTGGTCCCCTTAATATTAGAAATGATCACTTGTAACCAAGTGTATATGCTACACAATAACATTAGTATAACCAAATTTCCATCAACACATATGGTTTATTAATACTAAATTCTCTTTGAAGGATCTTAACAAGAAATCAATGCCTAGCAGGGCAAAGTACACCCCCTAGGTTAATGATTATTCTTTTTCTCCTTTCCACAAAAATGTTCTTTAAAAAAATAGTCTCAACTACCTTGTCAAAGTTTCATTAGTGGGTCATATCAATACCTTCATTTACAAAAAACATGCACATTATACCACACAAGTCACATTACGAACACAAAACAAAATGCAATGCAATATTATCATAGCATGATAATGCAAAAGAGAGACCGAGAGAGAGAATAAATTTGTCTCGATTGTCGAAGGATATGAATCTTGTATGGGCTTCCTATTTCCATCATGTGGAGCTCAATATATTTGATTTTCATTTTTTATTCACCTACCAAATAAATAAGGATCAAAATGATATGATGAATTCAAGCCAAATAAGAGGATCATAATAATGATCAACATAATATAATAATCACAATATACTTCTATATCACTTTTGAGCAGATGATCCTCTTAAAATTCCTCTAAGGCCATGAAAATCATATTATTATTAAAACCAAGTACACATATGCATATGACTAAAATAGTATTTAATAATCCATAATGCCAATGTCATGAAAAAATCACAATAAACGTCAGCTAACGCCGTTATCCAATAGCTATAGCAAAATAAGCATGCATCCTCCATAGGGAGTGATACAACATAAAATTAATAATGTCCAATAGTGTGCCCAAATAGGCACTTATTAATGTTTATCAAGATTCCAAAGAGTGTGATATTACACATTGGTCCATAACCATCCATCAGGGAAAAGAACATAGTACGGTATGGCACTTTACTAGACGCTTCCATCACGGGGTAAATTATCATAAAATTCCAACATTATCATATTCTTAATAGATTTTATAAACTTATTGTACAAATTCAAATAAATATGACACAGTTCATAGAAGAATATAGGGACATGAGTAGTACATTCCTTCTCCATTACATTACCGAGATGTAATTATAGATATATAGGGTGTGAAGGAATGGGCCTTCTTATCCTTTGTATTACTCATAATTTACATAACCAAACTTAGTTATACAACACATGGTGGGGGCATGGTTAATTCATTCATTTTTACCATGTACTATATTTACAAAATTTGGCCAAGATCCATGTGCAAGGGTGTGGTTTATAAGGTAGGAAGATATCAAAGTAATAAGTTTTTGTGGGTTTTTCTTACTTTCCTCTATTTATTTGGGTGGTTATATATCATGGTGGTTAGATACTTTATACACTACTCTTCCATCTTAATGGGGTTTTCGTTGTAACCCTACTCTTTGGTGTTGGGTCATGCATGATCGATTTGTCTCATATTCTTTTTTTTTCCTTTGAAAAAAATTGGGGGCTGATCACCCCAACCAATCAAGTAGCCCAAAAACAAATCAATATCTCCAAATTACATCAATAATGGGAGCTTCTCCCTCTACAAAATGAATAGGTTTATTCCTTCCATGTTTAGCATATTTTCCCTTTACTTTGTACAAATTAAATTTTTCAACTTTACATGAATTATTTACATTTGAGGTGTAGTTCAATTTCTTTTATAAACATTAAATACACTCTATGTTACAAGTTTTGGCATAAAATGTGCCAACACCAACACAAAGTAAAACAACAATAAATCAAATACAAAGTTTTTGTGAACACTCAAGTTTGATATTCCTTTATTTACACAATTTTAAATTCCACACTTAAAGTGGGAAATGTAGACACTCCAATTTGGTAATTTATCTTTTAGAAATGATAAGTTTGGATTTTTCCCCATGATAAGACAAATGATCACATTCTAATCTCAATTGAAAAAAATATATCTCTCTCATGACTTTCTCATCTCTATACATTGTTTTTTCATTCATATAGGAAATATTAATTATCTAAAGTAGTAATCCATTTGCAATCATCATCCCAAGACTTTAGCTCTTTCCTTACTAGTTACATGTCTAGTATAATACAACATAGTTGTAGGTTATACTATTGTTATTGACGACCTATGTGTTCCCATACCTTCACATCGATCAACTCTTTTTCTAATTTTAATAGCTTATGTGGGTTAGTTTGTCTCCCTAGGCTATCCATTATGTGAATGTTTAACCTATGGAAGCATATATAAGCAAGTAAATTACACTTTATAACTCGCTTGACATTCTCATAAGATCCAATTGTAAATATCAATACTAGATCACTCAAGGATCTCTTAAATATTATAAAATTAGTTGCACATCAATTAGAGCATAGACCATGTAGGTCTAAATCACTCAAACTAAGTTCAATATCTAGATTCCATCATTTCTAAGTATTCAAAGGTCCTAGAGCCATGTCTTAGAAAGAGAAATTCATTCCAAGAATTTTCAAAGGTATTCAAGGGATAAAAGGAATTATTCTAAGCATATTAAGCACACAACATTGCACTACTACTACATTGGGTACATTTTCTACTCTATAGTTAGCCCACTATCTTTGTTTCAAGATACACGAGGGCACCAATAGGGAATTGTATTATATATGCATGCACACTTGAACTTATATTAGGAGAACTACATTAGGATTTCTCCCACTTGAGGGGATGTAGTGTAGCACTTAGATTGGTTTAAAAAGGGTTGACCTCTAAGGGTAGTCCAACCTCACCACACACAAATTTCTCCTTATGTGGTCTAATGTACTTACGATGTTTGATGTAGGTATATATGGTTTCTATTTGTTATAAATAATTATAGGTGTTTTCAAATTTGTTTGGTCCTTAGTGACAAAATATGACACTCATTTCAAGGAAAGTGAAGGGAAAGTGAAGTGTATAGCCCCACTATGCACACACGCAAGCAAGACCATATAGAAGGATCTAATATCGTAGAACGTCCCAAGAATGGTTGTACAATATTGCACATGAGTAGTTTCCATTTATATATTTAGAGATGAAGAATTTATATGTACCACTCTATGCAGCTAAGTACTTATCCCTTTATGTGTTGTAAGAAATTGTTACATCGTTATATCATCATTTATTTTATTAATAGTTATATTTGGATATTATGGTTGTTGGTGAAATATGTTTGTGTTATAAATTATGTGTTTCCACCAACACTCACAAGGCTAAGTCCCTCACTTTGGGTATGGGGAGTCTCCCATTATTAAATGTAAACTATCATAATTATGTGGGGTGGCCAATGGGTCAAGGATCACACAGAACACTTCACCGATCATGTGGCAAAGTGTTTGTACGAAGTACAAGGGAGTAATTTGCAGCGATGAGGGATGAAGGAAAGAAATTAGGAAATATAGATTTATTATTGTGAGTAAGTATAAAAATGTGATCCATACCCAACATTCCAAAACCCTAACTTAAAGACACATGTTACTTCCTCATCCGTGAGCAAAACGTAACTACCATGGTAACTTAGTTACCAAGTAACTTGCTTCCAAGCTTATTTCTTCACACAATTTGAATTTTCATCCATTACCAAATCCATGAAACCTAAAAATACATGAAAAAACACCTTATGCTATGTACCTTGGGATATAATATTATAATGTATATGGATTGATGGAGATGCCGACATGTGGCACACATCCCCTTATCTTATTATATCATTCATTTATGATTTATTATGCTTAGGAGGTCGGCCTCAGTATTGGCCATAGGTTAGAATGGTATATATAGGGGTTAGAAGGTTGTAGTTAATCATCATATTGAGTATTGGAGTGTTATTGTATGGTTTGGAGGTTACCCCCTCGAAGTGGTATTGGAGGTTGCCCCCTCGAAGTGGAAAGGCTATTATATGAGCATATTGTCATCATTTATATATATTTTTGTGTTCTCTCATGTTATTCTGCTGTATATGTTCTGATTTATACAAGTAATATCCTTACAAGTGGTATCAGAGCAATGATTTCGGCCAAAATTAGGGCAAAAACCCTAATTTTTTGTTTCGAGTATATCTTGAAGAGGGTATCGAATTTTTCCCAATTTTTGCATCATAATTTGGAAACACTCTAAGTCAAAATATCTAAAAAATCAGCTCCATTGGATCTGTTTTACGGATGTTATTGGTGTTTTAGGTTTTTTCATAAATTTACTTTTCAGAAGCAAATTGTGGTATTTTTTAGCAAAATTTATATTTTCGGAAAGCTCTTGAAATTTCAGTTAGGGTTTGTTCTTTGTGTTTTTATCCATCTGCCGAAATATTTTTAGAATTCTGAAAACCCTAGTTTTGTGGATCATGGGGATGGTAGCTTTTTTTAGAGATGGCAGGTTGATGCTAGACATGATAGGATTTCATATGGTGGTTGGATGATCGAGCTTGGCGACAAGTGTGTAATAATTTAAAGCACACTCATTATATGGCTTCTTCTTATGTTTCGAGGACGAAACATGTCAAAGAGGGAGGCAATGCTATGTACCTTGGGATATAATATTATAATGTATATGGGTTGATGGAGATGCCGACATGTGGCACACATCCCCTTATCTTATTATATCATTCATTTATGATTTATTATGCTTAGGAGGTCGGCCTCAATATTGGCCATAGGTTAGAATGGTATATATAGGGGTTAGAAGGTTGTAGTTAATCTTCATCATATTGAGTATATGATGAAGTGGTATTGGAGGTTGCCCCCTCGCAGTGGCAAGGCTATTATATGAGCATATTGTCATCATTTATATATATTTTGGTTTTCTCTCATGTTATTCTGTTGTATATGTTCTGATTTATACAAGTAATATCCTTACACCTTACATGTTGCCCAAAACATTCCATGTCAACCATGATTGTGAAAATGGAGCTTTTCCCATCACTCCTTAACGTAAAACCGATTGCATCAATGTTTTGACGGGTCATTCTTCTCCGGGAAAAATTGTGATCACTGAAGCTTCAAACCTCCATTAATGGATTCCATCATAAAGCATCGGCCCGAAATCCTTCATCCTGAAATTTTCCTTTTTGATTTGCAAGAGTTCTAGTGGGCGGAGCACGGGATCACAGTCTGCAGAGTTGGATGTTAAAATAATGATTTTGATGCAAACCGACATTATTTTTTCCAATTAATAAAAATATCATAAGCATTGTAAGCTCGCATTCTAAAATAGTAAACATCTCAAATTTTCAAGCTCCAATTACTTAGCACATCCGAAAACAATGAAAAATTGAAAGCAAGGTAAAACATGTAATTTTCCCAAAATAGTAGGTTCAAAAAAAACAACCTACTAAAAATAGAAACTTCCTAAAATGGTAAATAATCATCAACAGAGGTGAATTGAGTGTTCTAGAAGATTCAGAAGATACAATTTAAACAAAAAGGAAAATTTTCCCAAAATAGCAGCTCTGGTCCTACCTGTCAAGAATAGAAAGTTTTAGTTTTTAGTGCAGAAAGTTGTAGTTGGCTCCATTTTCACTCATCTTACTAATTTTTTCCATCATCACAGGGTTGTAAGGTGGTTGCATAGCTCAAAAAAAGTAAATAATCCCTCCACAAGGATCCTGGAGCACCATTCTAATCACAATCGTGTCAAGAAACAGGACAGAGCATATCGAGGCACAACAGGTGAAAGTTAGGAACATGGTAAGGCTAGAAAATAGGTTGAATAATATCAAGAGATTCATTCAAATTCAATTCATCAAGAGGATGATCATCAAAAACACAATAATAAGGATTCTTCATGAGTAAGGAAAGAGGTCGTCTCGTGCAATGTGTGCCTTGTGAAGTGTTTCTATACGCTTGATCCATGTTCGATAGGAGCTCAAATCTTGCAAATCAAGATGCGGGAATAGTTTGCGGTGTTTCAATGAAATGTAAGAGATAAAAAAAGGGACTCATTCTCATTCATTCCTTCAAGTTCCATTTAGGATTAGTCTTTCTATCAAGAAATGTCACATATGGGTAAGTGCACCAAGTTGGGGGCCAAAAAGTGAACAAGAAAGTGAAAATGAGCAAAACATGATCGTGTTTTACAATAACATCGAGTGCACTATGTTTTCGTAGGCTTGGGAATTCACGAACCTAAAACGTGTATGCGTTATAATGGTTACGCGTTTCTAGAGTTATGAAACATGTACGCGTTTTGAGCTATATGAAGTTTAGGAGGGCTGAAGGAGCCATATTTACTAAAATAAATGTTAAGTATAAGATTTCTTTTATTATTTCTTTATACTTTTATTATTTCTTATTTCTTATTTATGTATAGTAAATAATAAAAGTATAAAGAAATAATAAAAGAAATCTTATACTTTAAATTTATTTTAGTAAATATAAGAAGTTAGGTTACTCGCACTTTGATGGAAGTAGTCCCATAGCTCGACAGATTCTACAATCCAAGATATTTTTTAAATCTAATCAAGTTAGTACTTACTCATTTTTAGAATTTCAAAGAATGACCTAAAACTTTCAGGCCATATATATTGTATTCGGTCTTTATTTTGTGAAAACATATAGTCGTTTTGTAAGTTTTTTGACCTTCGGGTTGGATTTTAGCCCTACCACTACTTGAATTGGTACTAATTTTGAAATTTGGTCCATAATTCACTTTAGTGACCACGAATCAACTCTATGATGTTTGTTTACATCTTACTAAAATGAGATCCTCACTTTGTAGATAGAGGATTGCTCCCGAATGGGATTCGTGTCTTATGGAAAAAATGAGGTGATTGTAATGTGCGTCCTCATTAAGGTTTGATCACTCTACTATGTGTTGAATTAGTTTTTACGAATAATACCAAGTGAATAGAATCAAGTGAACTCAGATGATTACTCATTCTTAGAAACATGGTACTCCATGTAAAGATCATCCCTTCACCTTTTCTGGCTCTAAAATCATCCTTTCATGGAATCAAATTCAATATTATCATACGTGTATTTTCTCATATGTATCTCATGGAGATAGACGATGACTTAATATTTCACACATGATGGTCTTGGATATCTCGGTGGCATGATTAGCTCATTTTATCTTGTTATTTAGAGAGATTTGGGTACAATGACATAGTCGGGATATGATGATCATCAAGTCACTCCTTGAGTTCCACATTTCACCTTTAAATATTATGAATCCTTCACAATTCAATTTATTGGCCAAGATTAAACCTAGGTGTAAGCTTGTTTATGGTACATGGACACCTTTTTTCTCAAGTTGCTTCTCATGGAAATGGGGTTCCTCCTCCAGATAAGGGATGAATCCTTGAATGAAATTTGAATATGAGTTACATGTTCCTGACCTCCATACTTCACTGAAACAATACAAATCACATTGTACGATCAATGAAACTATTATAAAAATATAATTTTACCTGCAACTCAAAATTTAGGTCTTACTTCATTTTGAACTTAGAGGGCAGTGAAGAGTCTTGCGATAAAGTACTAAAGAAATATTTAAGCCTTGAATCAATGTTGATTATTCCACCTTATATAGTATTCTAATATCCTTCAAATTCCTATTTTTTTCATCTTCAGTCTTCCCTGAACTCCTGGAATCATCCTAATAAGTTAGATTTTATCGTTTTAGCTTTTATTCACTGCACTTTGAAAACACAGTATTAAACAAATTGCTCCGAATGAGATTTTTATTTTAAACTTTCCTAAATTTACTTAGAAATATTGATTATCTCTAAAATCACCCTCGGATGCTTTATATTTTCTTTAAAACTTCTTAAGGGCGTTCAATTAGCTACGTAATGGCCAAAATGGGCTTTTAGGCATTGAAGGAAGTAGTCTCTCATCAAAAACAAATGGGTTAATCAATCACCTTAGACATTATTTTGTACACACCGAATGATCTTATTAGGACTTTCCTTTGGGTCAATATTTATGATTTAGGGTTTAGGGTTTAGGGCTTAGGGTTTATGTTTTAGGGCTCGGGGTTAAGGGTTTGGGGTTTAGGGCTCATGGTTCGGGTTTTAGGCTTAGGCTTTATGGTTTATGGTTTAGGTTTTAGAGTTTAGGGTTTATGGCTCAGGGTTAAGGGTTGAGGGTTTAGGATTTAGGGTTTATGGTTTAGGGCTTAGGGTTCAAGGTTTAGGTTTCATAGTTTAGTGTTTAAAATTTAGGGTTTAGGGTTTAGAATTCGGTGTTTAGGTTTTAGGTTTTAGGGATCGGTATTTATGGTTTGGGTTTTAGGGTTTTAGAGTTTAGGGTTTAGGGCTCGTGTTCGTGGTTTAGAATTTAGGGCTGGGGTTGAGGGTTTAGGGCTAAGGGTTTAGATTTTAGGATTTAGTGTTTAGGGTTTAGGGTTTAGGTTTTTTGGCTCAGGGTTTGAGGTTTAGGGTTTAGGGCTCATGGTTCAAGGTTTAGGGTTTATATTTTAGGGTTAAGGGTTCAGGGTTCAAGGTTCAGGGTTAATGGTTTAGGATTTAGGGTTTAGGTTTAGGGTTTAGGGTTTATGGTTAAGCATTTAGGGTTTAGGGTTTAGGTTTTAGGGTATGAGTTTAGGGTTTGGTGGTTTAGGGTTTAGGATTTAGTGTTTAGGGCTTAAGGTTTAGGGTTTATGGTTTAGGGCTAAGGGTTTATGGTTGATGGCTTAGGGCTTAGGTACATGGTTTAGGGTTTAGGAATTCATTTTTAGGGTTTAGGGTTTAATGTTTATAATTTGGGGCTCATGGTTCAAGGTTTAGGGCTTAGGGCTCAAGATTCGGGGCTTAAGGCTTAGTGTTTATGGTTTAGGGCTCACGAGTAAAGGATGAAAGTTTAAGGTTTAGGGCTTAGGGCTTAGGTTTTAGGGTTTATGGATCATGGTTTAGGGTTTATGGTTAAGGGCTCAATGTCTATGGTTTAGGATTTATGTTTAGGGTCTAGGGTTTAGGTTTTAGGATTCGAGGTTTAGAGTTTCAATTTTAGAATTTAAATGCTAAAAGCTTTAGGCTGAATGCTGAAATCTTGAAAATTACCTATGTAATGACTAGATTATACTATTAAAAACTATCTCCTAAATCATGACTCACGGAGATGTGAGACTAGTTCCATAAGGTGCAGAGTGACCCTAATTTCTTATATTTACTAAAATAAATTTAAATTATAAGAAATAATAAAATATAATTTTATTATTTCTTATACTTAACATTTATTTTTGTAAATAGATGCATGTCAAAAGCACATATAATTTATATACTCTATGGAATGCGTACACATTATAACGCATACGTGTCTCATTTATTATGCCCCCAAACCAATAATTTACAAGCTTGTAATTGTCTTGGTTTCCCAAACCTGTGCCTTAGACTGCAATAGCATAGAAACCTACATGTTTTGACAAAATATGCAAAAAATCGCCTTCCATCATGTTAAATCCTACAAAAATGTTCTCTATCTTTCTTAAAACTTTGTCTTCAACGTCAAGAAAAGTATCCTCTTTCTAAATATGTATTTTTTATATATTTTTCTGACTATTCTAAGGTTTCTATTTATATTTATTTCAAACTATGTCTTTTATACCTCTATTTTTAGTGATTGTAAATGATTTTCTTTTGTTGTGTATCTTTTTTTCGACTCATCGAAATTGAATAAAAAACTTTTAGGCACAAACTAGGACTAATTCTCTACATATTAACAAAAACTAATTTTCAAAATATTTTGAGGTAGATAGGGGGGCACGATCAGAGCTCTGTTATTTTTCAAAATTTAAAATTTCTGCACTAGAAAAATCATTAAAAAAATACTCACTAAAAAAATATAAAACAATTATAGCACAAACTAGATGCTCCTAGCTATCTTTCTACCACATGGTTTTTAAAAAAACTAAATAGTGCTCAAAAACATGTGAGGGGCACGAAAGTCACTCTACTATATTTTTTAACAAAAACATGAAAACCTAGTTGTATTTTAGTTATTAGACCCAATTAAACATAACAATTTTCAATAAAATTTAGTAGCTTAGAAAATAGACTCAAAATTCTACGATTCATGTTCCTACAACATCTTCCAATTTTGAGTGTAACTATTTCAAATAACTCACACAACCTAAAGATTTTTTTTTTTAGAAAAAAGCGTCCACTTAAGACCCCCTTTTGGGCCCCCAGATTGGTGCACTTACCCGTACTTCCATGAGAAACTTGGCCTAGGATGTGTATGAGTTGATCTCATCTAAGAAGTGTTCTAGAGCCAACAAAGGAAAAGGTATGATCTTCGTTCAAATAACCATAGTCATAGGAATGAGAAATCATCTCTATTTCATCCACTCAATAGTGTTCATAAACACTTACCTCAAACCTTGTGGTGTGGTCATTGCCATCTCCTCATCTCATTCCATCCAGTGTCCACTTCTCGTGAATTCTATTCAAGGGCCATCCATTTCATCCGAAATGTGAAGGCCTATTTCGATAAATGAGGGGCAAAAATCAAGAGGTTTATGCCCCATACGGTTGGTTTATGATCACTAATGACAATTTGGAAATATTTAGGAGCAAAAAAGTGACCCTCACTCTCATTGAGAGATCAGAAACAATCTTCATAAGTAATGCCTGCCATCTCAGGCTCACATCCGGAAAGTCTCACAATAGTGTTCCTAAACACTCATTCGGTTGTCTAAAGTATCAGTGCATCTTGCAGAGAATATTTTGATCACCATGCCTCAAAAGTAAATTATTCATCCATGTAGTAATGCATCATTCTCTCTCTCTCTCTCTCTCTCTCTCTCTCTCTCTCTCTCTCTCTCTCTCTCTCTCTCTCTCTCTCTCTCTCTCTCTATATTCTAATTTTCAATTGAGGATGTACTTTTGCTATTTTGTCATATTCACTTAAGTGACACCAAAATATTTGTGAAATGTAAAATTTCTCTCTAAAATTATAATAGAGGTACTTAATTTGTCTATCCTAAGGTAAATTGAAATGTCACAAGTGATGTAACATGGAGATTCATGTGGGGGGTAGATGAGTTCAGAATTTTACAATGTTATAAATTGGAATGGTTTCTCCATTCCAAAGGATCTGGAAAAAGTTAGTTTTTCTATAGCAATTTTAAATTGTTGTAAGTTGTCGAGATTTGTATCATCATTACAAAAGAAATAAGAGTTTCATTTCTTCCATCTCCTTTGCTTATTCTTTCCTCTTTTATCTCTCTATTCTAAAAATTTGCAAGCATAGTGATCTTGAATAACCAAGAAGGAACTTCGTATCCTTGATTGATGAGTCTAAATAATTGTGTGTCTATGGTTTGTTAGCATTGCTAATTTCTTACATCATTGTTTTCTTCTAAATGAATGTGGACCTATTTTGGTTATTATGTGTGAAATATGCTAGTGCATACTCACAACAATAACCATTTCTTTCCTAATTTCTTTCCTTTACCCCTCATCGTTGAAACTTCCTCCCTTATACTCTGTATAAGTACTTTTCCAAGGGCTCAAGGAAGTGTTTATGTGTTATACGTAACACCCGCATTTTCTCCACATAAAACTCCGAGAAACCCGAAAGCAAACAAGAAAAATTATGGAATAATGTTTTTGAAAGGTTCCAAGGCCTTAGCTCGAATTTTAATTAAATCCAGATTACAAAATTTTAAACTAATAATTGGCAGTCGGGGCAAAAATAATAATTAGTTACCATTGGCCCAACCCTATTAAAATATTTTGATTTGATTTCCCTATTAAGTTTCGTTGCTTAATTCAAATATTAATCCATTTTACTTTTTGCTATTTAGCCCCAAGGGTCTTATTAAATCTATTTATTGAATGGTCCCAAAATTAATTCAACATTTTATTAGGTAAAATTAATAATCTCCTATTTTAAAATAAATCAAATTAACATGGTTTAATACCTAAGGTGTCAAGGGTACCCAACATGGTCTAACCCCTTAGGCCCCATTTAGCATTACACACACATCTTTTAATAAAAACATTCCCACTTAAATACCCATCACTTAAGTGATGTAGGGTGCATCCTACACCATTAGATCTAATCTTTCCTAACCCTTAGATTTAGGTTTGGCAAAAGAAACCCTAGATATCCTTATGGGTTCTCTTATATTCATTTTCTAACTCTACTCTCTCATTTCTCTTGTTTTGTTTTACAGGTTAAGGAGGAGAAGAAAGAGGAGCCATGGAGGCCATTAGAGAGGATTGGAAGCTTTTCTTTATTAGAATTTTGTGCTTAAGACATGGATCTATTCATTTCCCCTTTGTGGGTATTGTTTTCTCTTTTGTATTTATTTATTAGAAGTATTTTACTTACAGATTCAAAGAGTATACTTTGTGGGTATACCCATTTGGGAAAAAACCCCAAACCCTACGTATTCAATTTACAATTAAACATGCTTGTATAAATGTATATTTCTCTTGTAAAAATCCTTTTGCATATACAAATTAACATATATAGATAAATATGTATTATGTATATAACATATAAAAATACAAATATATATATATATATATATATATATATATATATATATATATATATATATATATATATATATATATATATGTATGCAGTCGCAGACGAACTTATGCATAGGCCGCAAGCTTTAAGAAGTGGCCGCATTTTTTTGGCCAAAGTGTGGTTATTATTTATGTTTGCATAGAAATGGGTTTAAATCTATTTGGGGGGAGGGGCACCGACGGGGTGGGGGTGGGGTCGGCACGCCCTCCCCAACCTTTATTAAAAACTTAAAACATAATCAAAATGGGTCGTGATCCAATCTATATCCCTTTTCTTTTTTTTTTGTTTTATTTGATTAAACAAATGTTTATACTACGTTGATATAAAGTTTTAGTATTTTAAAATAGCTTTGACCACTAGCATTTACATAATAAAAAAAACTTTATTAATTTTTTTGTTTGTATGAACTTTATAAAACAAAAGAAATTTCCTTATATTTTTGTTTTTAATCTTTTGGTTTCTTAATTAGAATTTAATAGTAATTTTGCCTATATATATCTATATATACATGTGTGTGTGTGTGTGTGTGTGTGTGTGTGTGTGTGTGTGTGTTTCTTTAATAATATTAATATAATGTGTGTCTTGATGTGTTGAAGGTAGTCAAATTTATAATATTATAATATAATGAAGTCTTGATTTTGAATATATATTATATATATATATATATATATATATATATATATATATATATAATAATTAATTAATTAATTAATTACAAATCAAGTTCGCCATTAAAATCTTGGGAATCACAAATAGAGTGAGGGAAGTTACACATTGCAATTGCAACGTATTAAGAGTAAATATTTTCTTTTCCTATACTTAAGCAACTATAGTAGAGCATATTTTTGTGTATTTGTCAACTCTAACAATTTACCACATTCCTATTCATTTATATAAATATTTTAAGGGTTTAATCAATTGTGGTTCATCCATTTGCTTAATTCAAATCCTATTGCAACAAGGAGGACATTATACTATAAAAGCAATTTCATATATTCCTTCTTATACATCATTTGAATAGGAGAATAATAAACATACCCAAATGAAATTTATCTCATCCAAACCGGATTGCCAATAATGTCAAAATGATCAACACTCCCTTTTCATTCAACTTAAATAACATTCATACTTAAAGGATCTTTATTTTCATTTCAAAATAGTTACAAGGTTCCCATTTTGATAAAATAATGCAAGCCATAATAAACCATTTACAAGAATCTAACCAATGGGTAAGATTACATCCAATTTAGTGTTGGTAAAATATACAAGTTGTAAAGCCATAATAGATCAAATTTCAACTCCACATTCCTTTTCCCAACAAGAGCACTTCTTCTATTGAGCTCCACCATCTCATCAAGCCATGCACACAACAAAATGGGGGAGTAGGCAACACTCTCCACCCAACCAAAATATCCAATGAGAGAGAGAAGCCTTCTCCCTCATTGGCCTCAAGCCCCAACAAGGAAACAATGAGGGCCATTAGACAACCATGGAAACTCAAAAATGGCTTCCACACACACATTCAATCAAGACAAACAATGAAAAACACAAAACCAACTTTACAACCAACCAACAAATCTCAAAACACAAAGGCTTCATGCTAAAGTCATGGAGGAGAAAGGAACATCGGGGTTCTTCTTATGCCTCCCAAGGGCGTGGGTGTCCACCTATGAGCCCCAAAACTCCATCACAATACACACAAAACTCTTATGCCTCCCTCCAAAAGATACACCACTCTTATGCCTCCCTCAAGAAATCAACACACTCTTATGCCTCCCTCACTCTTATGCCTCCCTCAAGAAAATAAGAAAAACACAATTCATATTTATCAACAAGGTGGAGATCCCAACCCAACTCCCTCCTAAAATACCCATTACATTTCTCTTATCCTCAAGTTTTACCCCCATTTCCATTTCTCCCACAACCTAAGAATCAAGTCTATTTCCAACAAGCATAACCAATGTAACAATCAACATCTACACATAAGAGCACAACAAAGTAACAAGGTAAAAACAAAGGTAGAGATCTACCTCACAAATGAAGAGTATCAATACACAACAAGCTCCAAGCCTTCCAAATTCCTAAGCAACCACCATCCACTCCAAGCTCCATTCTCAAGCAATCTCTCCAAAATTACAAGCATTCCCAAAAAAAAAGAGCAAGTAACCCCCAAATCTTCACACAAAATGAAATAAATAGAAAAGAGGGAGATGGAGATGATGTGGCTCCATGTAGGATGCCACATCATTTCTTCTCCATCCCACATCACCAAGGTCAAACCCATACCCCAAAGCATAATAAATTGGTGGTTGGGAAAATACCACCCTCTTACACACTCAACCCAACCCACACCCCTAAGGACAACAATTAATTACCCATGTAAGAAAAGTGCAATGAATTGCCCTTTTCCTTCATTAAAACACAAAATAGGACCTAAAATAAGTCCCTCACATCATAGGCTAGGTGGGTGGGTCAATATAAGAGGTGTGGGACAAGCTTAACTTGTCCCACAAGTCACCAAAATGGCCTAGAAGGTCAAAATCCGAATTTCACTTAAGAGATAGAGTACAAACTACTCCAAAATAAATTAAATTCATTCTCATCCAACACACATTAAAGCTACCAACTCACATTTATTCCCCCTTTTGTCACATCCTAATTAACACTAGTTAAACAATTTTAATTAACTTAAGAGGGGTGTTAAACAATAATAATAAGGTGACTCCACATACTAATAAAATACAATACTCATAATTAATAAAATCAACAAGACAAAAACACAAACTTACCCAAGGTCACTATTGAGGTCACCCCCAATGGGGACCTCCAAACAATCAACAACAATACACAACATACAAATACACGAGTTGCCATGGTGACCTATTGCCAATACCCCACATTCCTTCGTTGTTGGTCTCCTATCCCCCGTAGTTTGTTGTGCTATAATTTCCTACAAAATCCAACAATACCTTTCTAGCCTCGTGGCCATATTAATGACATCGAAATAATAAAACACATGCATATATACATAACAATTTACATCATTAAATATCATAATTAAACATTAGATCACAACACATTCTCCCAATATATATTGTTTCATTATGTACATGTAGAGAAATTACTTAGATCGGAAGAATAATATCAACGAGAACACTAAAAGAGAGATAAGATCATAATATGCAAGTACATATGACTTAGCCACTTCAAGGGGGCAACCTCCACACCTTACAATAAGACTCAATTGTTCAATAGCATGATCGATTACTTACTACTAGCTCCTATATAAACCATATTTGTGCTATATAAAGCACTGCGTTGACCATATTGTTAATATGAAGCATTAAAAACGAATACATGACGAGGAAACAAATTATGTTAGCCACTAGTTGGACATACATAACCCAATATTTGGCATACGTTTAGGGCATAGCATGCCCCCTCCCTTCAAACTAGTCCTCAACATTGATGATCTCTACCTATAGGCACGAGGAGCCTTCATCCTCTCATGTTGCATCCCTATTATCCACATTATTCCACTTGATCATATACTTGTTAACTACCCTCTTCTTAATCTTCTTAGTGCACATCTAAAAGAATTTTCAAGATCCAAAATGGTTTGACCATCCAACTCAAGTAACTTTATCTAGGCTGAAACATTTTTACACTAACCTTCTTCAAACAAGATACATGATTGTTTTGTGACATTGGAAAATTCTCTTTAAGACTAGAGAGTACCTCCTCATGTTGTTGACCCATTCTCTTTAAGGCTAGAAAGTACCTAGGTGATGATGTTGACCCATTCTCTTTAAGACTAGAGAGTACATCTTGATGGTGTTGACCTGTTCTTCAACTACTCAAACCTTTGGTTAGATCCTCAAAAATGGATGGTGAATGGTCACTCGTAATTAAGAGACCTTTTTCAAGAAATGCCTTTCATAGGTCGCTTCACTATTGGCATATCCCAAACAATAATTGAATACTTTTCCACCCTTTCCTACAAATCCATTGGTATGTGTGTGATTTTTTTATTTCATTGGAAAAAAATGTGCAAAGCAGAACTATTGATCCCTTGTTGAAATCTTGTGCATTTGATGAGATATTCCCATATGTGATGACTTAGTGTGCAACCCGCAACTCAAACCTTTTTCCTTGTGTATGAAAATGCATGAAAATTCTTGGAAATGAAACTACTCCCAATACAATAACCCCCGCTTTCATGGGAATGAAAAACATAGGACTAATCAACTCATAGTCACTCATAATGAGTTTTAAATTATGGCATTTTCCTAAATAACTAACAAGTACTACCATTTGGAACCATGACTTGAAATTCTAGTGTTGGATAAACAATGTAGTTCAAGTGTGTAGCCAACTTATCATTGACAAAGTTGTGAGTGCTTCCCAAGTCAATCAATACAATCACCTTATAATGCTTTCAAAAACCCACTACCTTGAGAGTTTGTGGTTTATTAATACTTCAAAGCACGTGACAAGATATAGTGAGTTTGGGAATCTCCTAACTCGGCCTCATCAACAACCTTTGCTACTTGCTCTTCATTGTCTTCTTCTTCATTGATTCCTGCAATGTAGAACAAATTTTCAACAAATTTAGGTTCTCAATTGTATTTGTTGTCACTGTTGAAACATAACCCTTTTGCCTTCTCTTCAATTGGTTGATGTGTTACCCTAGTCAATTGTAAAACGATGACATAAAAGAGTTGTTATCTCGGATGCTAAAAATGTGTTCCCACTCGTGTTGACCATTTCTCTTTCCTCTTTCTAGGATGGAAATACTATGGACTCAAATATTGAACTTGGACTAAACATGCAAACATCAAGTTGAATGATATTTTTATCCCATCTAAAAACATGTCATTAAAGTTATCATCTATGATGTCATCCACCCGCAATGACAAGTTTTGGAATCGCTGCATATAATCTTTTACAAATCTTTTTGACACAATCTAGCCAATAAGGTGAAGTAGTTCTATGTTACACTATTGTGGTAGTTCATCGGTAAACATTCACCCAAGTAACCGTAAGGCCCTTTTTCTTCTTTAGAGCTCATAACCATCAATATCAAATGAACTACTTTGGTTCCAAATACAAAAAAACCATTACCACACTATGTGCACAAGGAGTTTGATGTAAATCAAAGAAATTTTCCATTTGATTGATCCATGTGACTGGGTCCATCCCATCAAACTTGTTCATCTCCACTTTTGGCAACATATTGTGAACCCCCTATATTGGAAATAGATGAGAGTTAAGGTTGTGCCAAATTAGAATTATGGTTGCTTGAAGGCCCCATCCAAGCAAGTTGAGAATTATTGACTAGTGGTTTTTACTAGCCCAATAAGCCATAAGTTCCATTTTCATGGTCAAGCTCTCAAAAAATTGCTACAAACATTTTCCAAATAATTATTGCCATTTTCGTTGCGTTAGTATGTGGCATAAATTGTATTCAACTTAACTCATCATGTGGTCGGATGACGAAAACCCTAGGATTGAAGATTCAATGAGTCTTGGTTCGGGCCAATGTCAAGGGTATTTTTTCCTAGGGTATTGTTACCCTTTTATGTTCCTCTAATTTGGGGTCTTGTCATGGTGTAGGGAAATGGGGTTCAAGTTACATGACTTATGCTTTAGGAGTTAGGGTTATTTTGGTCGTACAAGGAAAATTACAAACAAAAATCCCTTTAAAAATTATGACAGCTTTTTGAAAATGTAAAGAAATCAAAAAAAAATCCACAAATTGCAATTTGTAGAGAAAGTTTATAAAAAATCATGAAATAGAAATAACTTCTACAAATCATATCAAACAAAACTAAAATTTGGAGACGAGCCTGTTGACAATATGTCACAAATTTAGTAGAACAATTGTAAATAAATATGCAATTGTGTGAGTTATAGGTTAAATGAAAAATTAGGGTTTTGAAGCAATTTTGGTCTGAATCGAACTAATACCACTTGTAAGGAAATTACTTAGATCAGAAGAATAATAACAATAGATCACCAAATAACATCAAAAGTAAGAGATGAGATCATAATATACAAGTATATATGACTTAGCCACTTCGAGGGGGCAACCTCCACACCTTACAATAAGACTCGATTATCCAATATCATGGTCAAATACTCACTACTACCTCTTATATCTATACTAATGCTATATAAATCATCTAGCCCGGCCCTACCACCAATGTGAAGCATTATAAATGAATATATGACAAAAAAAGAGATTATATTAGCCACCGATTGGCCATACATAACCCGATACACGACATAGGTTAAGGACATAGCAATACACATCTTTCAAGTGGTGATTTATTGGTTGCTTGTGTCTTAAAGAGATTGTTTATTGTGTTGTATGAAGTGATGGTTGAATGAGGAGAAGAGAAAAAAAACATAACAAATAATGGCATGCTAGTTATTAGAATCAGTTTTTGTTCTACTATATGTGATACAGTCCATAACAATTATGACATGAAAAAATTGCATGTAGATTTTGTCAAACTTGTATGTGGACACAAAATTTGAACACACTCTATTTACTTGGCTTGGTATTGCAGGATTGCGATCTCAAACACTTACGTCCTAAATTAGTGCTTTCATGCCCTCTGCACTTGTATCTAGTAGAACTCCATGCGTGTGTGACAATCACATTACATATTGTTCGCAGCCTTGTCATTTCCATTAACTTTCAAAATCAACATGACTTCTGGAAAACTTTATAAAAGTGAATGCAGTTGGTGTTATTTTTCAAGCAACATTGTTGATTAGATAATGAACAAATGTATTACAGTTCCTTTTTGAAATCCTACTCAAGCTACACGGTATATTTTGCTAAACTCAAATGATGCTGTCATATATTTAAGTATATAGAGCTTGCCCAACGCAGTATTATTTAGACAGTGTAATCTCATCTGTTAAACATCGTGTGTTTGAAAAACTCAAACTTAACAAAATACGTAGATACCAATCGAAAGTTCAATAAGGGTAAAACTACTAGTGATTACACTTTATGCTAACTTACATTTCGCTAATAAACCGGCTATAGACAAAGATGTACTTGGTATTCGTGTTGTTAGTATGATGTTTGAAAATCATTAACATAAGTTGTCTAAAATTCATCAATAAGAAGTCGTTAGCATCTTGGAGATCCTTCTTTTGCCATCAAGAGCCAACCCCAATAAGTAATTCGTCATAACATAGGTAGCTTCTAATACAATTCTGCCAAGTCAGGCTCCAATTCTGGATACTTGCAGCATTATACAGCCCTTGTATCGACTTTTGAAAAGATTAGACACAGAAATTTCTTATTTAGAATCATGGATGCTCTGTTAATTTTTGCAACTTCCAAGATGCTTAAAGATTAACACTTCCAAAGCAACCACTGTGAGTTAGGTAAACTTGAGGAACAAATAATTGGAATCAGCCCACAGATATGCAATTATCCATCCATAGCAAGGAAAATCCATCACATTAACTACCATAAACAAAACAAAATTCATATAATTGCAGAAACATAAGGAAAATACCAACAATCTAGCCTTGCTGCCAAAAGCTCCTTCACAAGTACAATAATGGATTTCACAGGTAATGGAGAATTCAAAATTCACTCGGAAATCTATAGTAGGTTTCTACAATTACGGTTGTAAAAATGAAAAGGCAAGTGTACTAGATTATAGATCTTTAATACTTGTTGCATGTGGAAGGAGGGAATGTAGTCACTATTTCAGTTAGTTCAAGATTGTTAATTACATGAAACAATGATTATTTTCACAATTGAAAATAAGATGTGATGCTTAATTCACATTCTGACAAATAACCTTAATTCATAGCTTGACCACATACGTTACGCTATGAAAATTCAACTAGCTTGTAGAAAATTTATGTTACAATGACTTTATTAATAGGAAATATATACCAAGTTATAAATTAGAAGTCGAACTCTTAATTTCCTCCGGAGAGATTTCCTGAAACAAGGAAAGCAGATTATTAGAACAAGTGGATTATTCATTGATAAGTCGGTGGAAAAACACTCAAGACACATACAATGCCTACACAATTCATAAAAAAACTAAAATATTTCAGCATTTATAAAGGGAATAACTTAAAAGAAAACCTAAAATGACATGGTCATAGAATTATTGCATACGAATAAAATAACAAATCCATGAAAATGACATGCAAGTGTTAAAATCAATTAAGCACGGACTTAAGTGTCACTTTTATGCACCCTCCAGAATGAATTGGCATTTTCCAATAAATTAGTTGTAGCATAAGCCTGAGAGTCTTTGGAATACAAGTGCTAACAAAGGTTACATGGGTGCGCAGTGCAGGGGTATGCAATGTTAATGTATGCAGCACCCAGTGCGTATTTAAATCATGAGAAACGCATCTGATGTGCTAGGGGTGTTAGTATTGCTTGTATGTGTCTTGGGTGCAGGTGCATCTCCACTGGGGCCCATATTTGGCCTGGTGCACACACCCAGAAAATCTTGGTGCTAACTTATAACTGGCATATAGCTTGTAAAAGCATTCATATGGACCCCTTACAAACCTGTTCACAGGAATTTCTTCAGTCTCTAAATATGTCATAATTTTCATATTTTGGCCTATTTAATAGCATCTATCATAAGAATATGATGATTTAAATGTCATTTTCATGTAACTTCAGGTTCTGCCAAGACAATCAAATTCTGTAGCTGACGATAAAGTAAGTTAGTGCCCCGAGAACCAATTTAATTTTTGTGATAATTTGACGATGAGTTGCAGAATAGAGCATATGTTTTCCTAGTCGAAGGTAACTAGGATTTGACAGTTAGCAGAGGGCTTATCTCCATGCTCATTAATCTTCAATCTGGATGGCAAAGCATTTTATCTGGATATAGCAAGAAATATTGCATTCTCTTTGCATATCAATAGCCCTTCAGAACCTTTGAAGCAAGGAACATCATGGTTTTCAAACCCATGTTTACTACTGCTTCATTTTTTAGTTTTTTTGGATGTATATTAATTCTAGAGTTCTATACAAGTTATCAAACGACTAATCATGATCTTGAATCGCATGTTGATACCCCTCTTCATCCAACGTCAAATATGAATAAAGCTAAAATTCCAAGCAAGAAGCATGTTCGTTATCGAACCAATATGCAAAGGCATCTGCACTTTTTAATAGGACACTCAGATAATAGATTTCTTAAATAAAGCATGCAAGCGAGATAAAATTTTAATATAATTTTTTTTTTAAAAACATCACAAGTCCAATCCCAACATAAGGAGTTTAGAAACCACACAGTTGCAAGTGACTAAATATTTTGCTGCACCCCAAAAGGTATCCTACTAATCTTAAACTGTGTTTACTAGGGATCGTTTTAAGAATATCCATGGTCATCTTGAATCTCACATCGTAGGGCACACAATTCCTTATGTGAGAATACTATAAAACATAATTTTGATCACTCTAAATACCATAATAAGATAAATGGCTTAGTAAAGGAATGTCACAACTTTCCTATATAAGTTGAATAATAATTGCACCACTTTCCTAAGGAACCAAGCCAAGATCGAAAAGATTTTCAAACACAAGGATAAATAAAGTGAAGGTCAAGGTTGGAGTACAATTAGAGATCTGGATGGAATTATGCTGAAGGATGTAGTGAATGAGTCGATGCAACAGCCTTAAAAAGTTAGAGATAAGGAGGCCTAACACCAACACATTCAATGTTCACATAGAAACAAAGGACATTTGCAAACTGGATGAGGCCTTCCTTCCGTTCTCGTTGACCCCACAACCTCTACATATCTCTTGCTGCATGTATATATAGTCCCCACTGCTGAACTGACTAAAGTGATGCCACGCTATCACTATAACCTCTACTCTACTTTAGTGGAATTAATTATATCAATGGAAACTACAATGATATGGGGCTGCATGAATCATATGTAGTAAGAATGTGGCTATCAACCATGTTGATAGTTGCATACGAATATAGAGTAGGCATTGAAGCCCATATATAGATAGGGCCCATACAGATATATAGGCAAGGCAATAACTGCTGGACAGTACGGAAAGTTCTCAACCTGCTAAAAATAGATGCACTGTTAACATATTTAGAGGACTTCCTAAAAATAGACACACGAAAAGGTTATTTAGATGAACTGCTAACAATAGACATGAAATGGGAAGAAGTGTTAATTCTAGACAAATTAAATTTTAGCTAGGACACTTCAGTTGAGAAAAGCAAAGAAAAGTAAAAGGGTTTGAAGAAGTTATGTAGACGAAAAATTCCAGCAACCTAGGGTTTCTTTCACGTTTCCAACAAGCATTTAAGCATTAAGGATCCCAAGGCCATTTAAAAAATCATAATTCGGCAGAAAAGCATATCAACAAGGTCTAGAGTCAATGAGATGGGATCGCTAGGGTCTTTTGTGGGTTGCCAGGATCCGACAGGACTGTTTATGTGAAACTGAAAGCTGTCCATTGGCTATTGCAGGCTTCAGTGAGATACAAGGAGTGGTATGGGCCACCGGAAAGCAACTGACCGTCCAAAAAGTGTTTTCATCCACTGAAAGTGAGACTTAGCTCCTTGGCCCATGTCACTTAGTTTTTGGAGCAAGGAAGCCAATCCTCTAGGACCCCATACCAACCACGTCACCTCCCAAGGTAACTGTTTGGAACGTACGAGGGAGACACCCAACAGCCCAAGCGGTCATGGCACACCTGATCATTTGGGTCATCTAGGGAGGTTCTTCTTTGCCTAATTCAGTTCCAGTGCTTCGAAACATGTAGAGAGGACGTCTTTTTTGGTTAAACATTTAAATTGGAAAATTGGAAGAGGAATTTGGGCCACTACTCAGTTCATATTCTCAACCGGTACTTTGGGTGTAGGTTGGTTGGCAAGGTTTGGTTTACTCTTGAGCTCAGTCATGAGGTCAAAACACAAGAGGTACAAAAATTTGAACAATATATAGAGTAAATGGAAAAATAAATCTCCTTACGGGCTTCCCACTAGGGGCATTACACAAACTTGGCATTTGGCTTGATTCAGACCTTCAAAAATACCTTTGTCCTCACCCTTTGTACTTATTGGCCACAAAGGGCATTGCATTTTTGTCATAACTCCTCATTCCGGGCAGCTATTTAAAGAAGGTATCAAGTCTAGTGATCCCATAAAGTGATGTAGAAGTTAAATGAGTCCAGAATTGAAATCTTGGGATTGGACCAAAGGTGCACTAGTAAACTGCTTGGATTAAAAGAATTTGACTTGGAATACCAAGATTCTCTAGTAGGCGACAAGTGGTCCTTTGTTATTGGTTAAGTACACCAAGAGCCCCAAGAATCTCCAAATATAACAACCATTATCATTCATGATTGAGTTTTTTCACATCAAATGGACAAATTTAGGCCAGAGATTCTGAAATGTATGGACATGAAGGGCAAGACAGTAGCTACCAGTAGTGAGCCACCCAAGAAGAATAAACAGATGTTGAAGAATTCTCCAGATGATATTGCTAGGTGTATGCCATGGAGGACTTGGGTGAGGCATTACTGGTGGTCTCATAATAGTCACACACATCGCGGTGCATTAAGGCACAAGAGGTTCATGCCATCACCGTGCCAATCTTCTATACTAACCAGGTCAGTGAAAAAGTTGAAACCTATTGATCGACTTCTTTAAGAAATGTGGCCAAGGAAGAAGGTAAAGATGTCATTATTCAATACAAAGGACAAAATAATATTTGTTGTTCACTATCAGATAAATCAAGAGACTACTCTAACAATTAATTTGATCTTGGCAATTAATTAAATAGATGGTGAACAATTTCACTATCAAATAAATCAAGAGACTACTCTAACAATTTAATTTGTAAAATTAAATTAATTGAATAGATAATGAACAATTTCACTATCGAATAAATCAAGAGACTAATCTAACAAATCAATTTGCTCATACAAATTAATTGAATAGTGTAGATATGGAAAGTGGTTTAACATTACCAAATGCACTAAATTAACCATGAGTTTACTTCCTAATAGATCAATAAATCAGACTAAATTACATAAATAAGGGGCAATCTAGACTATACGAAAATATAGAATGATTAAAGTACTTAAGAAATTAGGATTTAGAGCAACAATACAATGGATCCCACAAATCAGGATTCAGTCTTCAATGACATGAGGCAGAAAACAGGTCCAGTCAATGATGCACATCAAGCTCTGAGTCCCAGGCTACCAAAGTGATAGTGACCACTTTCGTAACGGTCACATAACTGGTTAAGCAGAATTGTAATGGCTACAATACTAGTCTTTTCGAGGCAAGGGCGAAATTGATTACACAATTGCAATCATTATGCCCTAATCTTTAGAAACCTCGCTTACTTCTCCTAGTCTTCATGAAATTAATCTCCTTCTCCAAAACCCTAATCTGGCCTCCAGATTTGCAAAATGGGTCAGCGAAACAAATGTGTTTTGAGGTTTGTGCTAAACTGAAAAAACTTGAGCTTCCTTGATATTTATCAAAACTCTCAATTGGAGAACAAATTTGAAATCATCATACAATTATAAAGCATTCAACAAGAAGTCTTGTGTAGTGCAATGGTCACTAGCTTAAAATCAAATTTGGGACCATAATTACAAATAAATTCAATGTAATATCCCCTTTTTCGAATCGATCCAATTGAAAAGTTTCTTGCCCATTCTTCTACCCATGGTCAAGAAGAAGATGAACAAGGAAGCCCTTATATTATATTTAGGTTTTCTTTAATTAATAGTTATATATTTTTTTGTATTTCCCTTCTTAAGCGGAGTCAGCTGGGTTGGAGAGCTTTTAATATAAGCTTAAAGATGAAATAAGCTTCTAAAGGAGGTTGGTCTTGGGAATCTTCCCTTAGGGACTCTTGACGCCACCACAAGGTTATATAAGGGATCGCATAATCCAAACAATAACCCTGCATCAATTAAAGTGAGGCAGCTTAAGGGAGTCATAACTTTTGCACCGTAAATTCCAATTGACTCCATTCAAAATGCGTCGAAAAGCTTGGAACGTGTAGAATATGGTGAGAGGGTGCAATACTTTGTTCAGCAAAGTTTGACTCCCAAAATCTGATTCTAAAGGCCTCAAAATGCAATTTTTGTAGTGTTGTCTAAAAATAGTAATTTCGTGAAATTTTCGCATATGTAATTCACGAGAAGATGAACCACCTTGTCTCCCTCGAGATTGGTGACCTTCCACATTCTTCTAGATGTCTCTTCATATTTCTAAAAGTAGTATATAAGTATATGTAACCCACAAGGAAAAACACACATCTCCTTGCAGAGATAGCTATTGTAATCGCAATCTTCTGAGCAATATACATCTCTTTTCAGAGATAGTTTTACCGTTTACATTTGGCACAATTGTTATTATGTCCTTTAATCCCAAACCCCTAAGTTTTGGATCATTGCATAGACTCATTTTTGGCATGTTTTTGGCTAATATACTTTTATCTCTTTGGTTCTAGAGCTGATTGCTCTATTCCAATCAACTAAGGGGTGAAAATCCATTAGCGTGGCAAGCAAGGAGGACGAAACCCTTCCTGTTAAAGGTTGGAGAACGGAAACTCTTCCTTGTTAAAGGTTGGAGAACAGAAACTCTCCAATTTGGTGGTGTTAAGGACTTCTAAGAAGACTATTTTTTTGGTTGGGTAGCTAGGGCATTGAAGGAGAAGAATATCAAGGGTTCTCCATCACTTTTGGCACCCTCTCCTAGGGTGGCGACTTGGGTAGGAGTGTGTTTGGGTGCCTTCTAGGGCACGTTTTGGCATTCCAAGTTGATATTCAGACTTCTCTAAATTTATAAGGCCAATCTATTGCTTATTTGGTGTTTATTGGGGTTTGAGAACCTTACTTTCAGCCACTTTTAAGAGTTGTACTTTTGTTGTTAATTAATTAATTTCCAGCTATGTTTGTGATTGAGTTTTAAGTGATATTTGCCCTAAAAATATTCTTAAAGTGTTTCTCATATTGTAGATGATGTTAATGGTGATGTTTTGATAAATTATTGTTCTTTCATAGCTGTTCTAAAAATCAGTTCGTTTTGCACTATTGTTCCATTTTTCAGTTGGTTATAAAAATCAGAATATACTTCAGTTTGGGATTGTGTGATTTCATTGTTTTTGTGATTCAGCCCTAGAAAGGGACATTACAGTGGTATCAGAGCTTTGGTCTTCCCAGCCTTAGGGTTTCATGCAAGAGGGCAATAAGGGTTTCATTTGCTATCAAAGGAGAGAGAAGAAATCAGACCAGCCAAGAGAAGAGGGTAGTATGGCTCACCAAGATTCACAGGAAGCCAAAATTGACAAGCTCATTGAAGGGCAAGTGAGATTGGCGGATACTATGGACTTGTTGGCCCTAACCCTTCAAAGATTTCATGAACCTAGGGTTCATAATGGAGAGGGCAGCTCATCCGGAGCAAATACTTCACAAGCAACCCGAAGGATCAGCTCATGGATCAGCCACTAGACCTACTTTCCTTCCAAGGGAAGAAACCATTCCGGAGGTGGGAACAAGGCACTCTACAAGGGGAAAAGCATTGCGGCAAGTTATGAGGAATACATGGCCCTTCCAAGAGAGATCCGGGAAGCAATTTCACTTGCCGAGTTCATTGGTGTAAGCAAAGGAAGGTCTAAGCCGGAGCCAAGACAAAATGCGCCACAAAAAGAGGTTCAAAATGCATTGGGTAAGATGTCTTTCTCTATTTTTGATGGTTCTAATAAGGGGACAGCCTGCATGGATTCAAAAATTGGATACATATCTATCTTTGAGGCCTATGATGGAGGATGATGTCATCAAATTTGCAACCCTTCATCTAGAGGGGATTGTTCATGAGTGGTGGTGTAATGTCCCTTTCCAAATGCTCGGAGGCCTAGTTGGCCTATTCCACCCTTTTTCCTTATTTATTCCCTTGGGAAGCCGGGGCGTAGGGGATGTAAAGGGAATATTTGGACCCTTATATACATTAACATCATAATTTTACATTAAAATGTTTTTTTAATGCACTTTATATTATAATTTCAATTTGAGGTGTTTTAAGTCATGGCTTATAACTAAAGTGAATTATTAATTATTATTTTATAAAGTGGCGTTGGAAAAAGTGGAGGATTAGTGTTTTAAAGGAGTTATAAGGATGACTTGAGGATTAAAATAAAAGTTATGTTCATTTGTTATTTTCTCTGGAAAAAGTTTGGTGAGCTTGCATGTTCTTTTCTTTTGCTCAAGGAGTGAAATCCTTGGGATCCCTAGTTTCGGTGCAGAGGAGACTTTGGACCCTAATTTGGAAGGGCTTTTGGTGAGAGAATTGATACTCAATCCCTAGTAGTTGCATTTACATGTACCAAGGATTATATTCACAATACTCACAATTAATCTAGTATTGGCCATACAAATTGGGAAAATATCATAGGTTTATTTTGTTATAAAGTGGGCCTTGAAGGTTGATGCCATAGTTGATTGCCACATCACAAGTTGTTGGTGATTATTGAGTGCACGGCGACCTTTGGAAGGAGTTCGGGTGTTCTAAAGGGTTGCGGAGCAGTCTACCATCATTGTAAATATAAGTCTTCTACAACTTCAGTGTTAATACATTAAGTTTGATATCCATCCACTATTGGGTGTTGCTGCTTCAGAGGTATTAATGCAATTTTAAATAGAAAATCATATCTGTTATTTTTGTTGTACAACTCAACCATACTCAATTGTTCAAAGTAATAATAATTTCTGAGTTTAATATTGAATGCATGCCAGCACCGTGGATCACTACACTCAGAAATATATTACTAGCAGCAGTTGTATCATTTAAGAGGTCTGAAATTATTAATCTAAACACTATATATTGAAATGTTTGCTTCAACTGGATGTATGGTAAATGTTTGTTAAAATGTCTTTGCCTTATTCCTTGTTTTTCTAACTTTTTATGAGAGTGTCAATGACATTTCAGTTTAATAGAATGATTGTCAACTGTTTGACGGAATGACACTATGCAATCTTTGAATATTTTCATGATTATGTGATGGATTTATGATCATTGTCATAGTTGTTCTAAACATTGTATGCGAACTGTTTGACAAAATGCCTATGAGTTAATAGTCGGGAATTTTTGCAAGTTTGGAACAATATCTCCTGGTTGGGGATATTTCAGTGGTATCAAAGATGGTTTTCCTCCCATCCCGTGGGGGTTTGAATAGTTTCATACAAAAAAAAATCATATGTAGTCCAAAGACAAGTGTGAACAAGTATTATCTAAGAAGACGGCCATAGAATCCTCCTGTAATACAAAGGGAGTCCACTGAGTCTAATTTCCAGTTGGGGGCAAGATTGAAAAGATGGTTGAGGATAGAGGAAAGGAAGCGGTGTAGGTGATCTAATGGTCAATTGAAACAGTGCTCATAAATATGGTCAAGCGAGCGGGAACAAACAAATTTATACTTGAGTCACTTACACATAATTGAGTGTACGCAACAATGATGGTGGAGTTGTAAATGGAGAAACAAGTCATACTACCCCTCACAGGACTCATTCATCTAGTGTGTTGCCGAGACCATTTATGCCTACCTTCTTAAGAGGCAAAGCATCAACTTGACCAAAGTAGCCGGAGGAACTAGAGGATATGGTGTTTTGGGGTACCTACTGGCGATTGGGGTTGATTTTCAAGTAGCTATGCCTTTTCCTAATTATTGCGGGTGGAAGTCTAGCACTAGACCACGACAAGATAGAGGTGGTCCTAATCAAGATATGCGAGAGATGTTTGGGAACTCTTACCCTCCCAAAATTTGATAGTTTGTGGAAGTGCACAACGAGGGCATGGGTCTAGAAAATTTGGACACATATTTGGCGTTGAATCCCATGCATGAGAAGAGGCGATTAAGTTTTCTACCCTTCATCTGGAAGGAGAGGCACATGATTGGTGGCACCATGGGTTGGTAACCCAAGGACATGGCTTCATTAATATGTATGGAGAGTTCACACAAAGGCTGATAAACAGGTTCGATAAGAAAGATCCTGAGATGTTTTTTAGAGAGCTGACACATTTGAGACAATTCGGCACACTTATGCCTACATTACGGAATTTAAGAGGTTGTCAGTCATGGTTTCAGATGTTCTTGAGAAACGATTGACCTCCTTATTTATCGAGGGATTGATAGAGCCTTTACGGGGTTAGGTGAAGGCATTGGGTCCACTTTCACTACAAGATGCTATCAGGAGAGCACGGGACTTGGAGTTCTCTACTCCCAAGACAAGATTTCCATTGAAGTTTCATGCTAAGCCTTTTCCATATAAGCAAGACAAGGGACCTGAATTGTCGAAGAATCCTTACATGACAAATGACGCAAGAGATGAGATGCGGAGGAAGAAGCTATGTTTCACAAGTAAAGACCCATGGGAACCGGGACATAATTGAAAGGGAAAGGAAAAAATGCACTACATTGAGGTGTTTCCGGAAGAGGACAGTGAGGCTTCAGATATTGATGTGCCTGATAATCACAAAGTGAGCATAGTGAGCATGAGGAGTTGGATCCTACACAAACATAGGAGCCCACATCGGAGGTACTATTGCTACATTGTTTGGTACTATGAGGTACAATGCATTCTGTGGTTCGTGGTGTACTTCAGGGGCAGCATGTAATATCCTTTGTGGGATACCCCTTAAAAATGCACAAAATATTGAAAACTTGCAGCCAAATAAAATACTGATTTATGCAGATTTTTATAGTGAGGATAACAACTAAATAAAAACAATATCTTCCAAGATATCCACTCGAATCACTTGAAAAATTAAAGAGAGCTTGATATTATTATAGAGGACATAATAAAACTGTTTTTGGGAATTTTACACAAGTCAAATTGTCGCCAGAAAATTATAGAATGCCCTATGCAGGCTGGACAACTTCAGAGGTCCATGACCCTCTAAATACAAGAGCAAAATAAGGGTCTTTGGAAATAACAATGGTAGATATAGGAAATAGTACTGCCACCTGCAGATCTGAAACGACCGACTGGACAAACCCCCAAATAGAGGCTGCAAGTCGCCTCACTAGGAATGGAGTCGGGAAATGAGGGAGGCGCCTTCCACATGCTGCCACGCCCAGCCTAGATGGCCACCGTGAGTCTGATCTAGAGCCCCTCTGATTGTCTTTCCCAAAAGCCCCCAAAAATCCTCGAAACCCTTCCTCTGAACCCTCGGAAATATCTTTATAGCACGGCCTAGAAAACGGATCCAAGATGACAGACTACGGTAGATCTCTCACTGCCGAAAAATGCCTGCTAGCTAGGGACAGGTCTCTCACCACCGAAGCTAGGGTCCTATGGGATTTGACTCCACAAGCTATAAAAACGCAACAGCAGTAGCTGCACGAGTAGAGGCTAAGAGTATGCGACAAAAAGTGCCTTTTCTTCCTTCCCCGTCTCCATATATACTTTTCATTGGCAAACGAGCCCCCATAACCCTAGTCGCATTTTATTCCATGGAGGGGCCACTAACATGAAAGTAACTATAGTTACTTTCTTCCTTTTTGAGCCGCCACGTCCAAAAGTGACCCCCAAACGCCAAACTAGGATATTAAAACCACGGGGCCCCCTTCCCAAAAGCTTCCAGCGTCCACACCCCCCTGGGTCTGACCACGTTTTGGACCCGACTTGGCCCTTGGGCCATTTGGCGTAGAAAAAGGGGACATCACAAAAAGGGGACATTACAGATCCTCCCTTCCCAAAATTTGCTTGTCCTCAAGCAAACGCAAATTAGGATGCTGCAAAATCTGCTCCCCCTCCCAAGTAGCATCCTCAGTGGCAATCCCTTCCATCGCACCAAATACTCGGTGATTACTTTGCTCCTGAGCCCCCTCTGTCTCATTTCAATAATGGCTTCGGTTCCAACACCAACTTCCCTTCCTCATCTAGTGGTGGTAGCTCTGTAGATGGTACAATATGCGGTCGAGCGCCTTCTTAAGGCATGAAACATGGAAGACATTATGTATCTTACTGTGCTCGATAGCTCTAGCTCATATGCCACTGCCCCTACTCGACGAACCACTCGGTACGGACCATAAAATCGTGGTTTCAATTTCTGCACGCCTTATACTACCGGTGAGGACTACCTATATGGCTATAAACGTAGGAACACTAGATCCCCACCTCAAAAGACCTCTCTATCCTGTGCCGATCTGCGTATACCTTCTGTTGATTCTGTGCCTTTTGAAGATTCTCTCTGAGAGCCTTCAGAATATCCTGGTTCTCCTGTAACCAATCTCGAGCTTTGGGAGCTCGGCTATCTGGTAATACCAAATCTACAAATGCCCTGGCGTCGTACCCATACAGGGCTCGAAAGGGGTCATACCTATGCTCATCTGGTAGGTGGTATTGTAGTAGTACTCGCCCATGTGTAACCATTTAATCCATGCCCAGTTGGTGTCCTGTTACATAATTCCGCAAGTAGCCTTCTATCCACTTATTGACTATCTCCGTCTCGCCCCCATCATACGTGGGTGGTAGCTAGTCTGGGGTCAACTCGACTCGTACTTGATAGTCTAAAGATCTCTGCAGAAGGAAGGTGCTCATGAAGATCTTGTCCCTGTCACTGACGATGTTTTTAGGCAACCCATGTAGCCTAAAAATACCGGTATAGAAGATCCGGGCCACATCCACTGCCTCGTGCCCCTTGGGTAGGGAAAAGAAATGAGCATACTTAGTTAACCGATCAACTACAACATAAATGCAGCTATGCCCATGCACCAAGGGAAGCCCAGTGATAAAGTCCATAGATATGCTTTCCCATTTCTGTTCGGGAATGGGGAGAGGCTGAAGTAATCCTGTTGGGAAAGAACGCTCGGATTTGGTTTCTTGGCAAACCAGACACTCTCTGACATGATTAAGGACATCGTCCTTCATTCCCTTCCATGCAAATCTTTCCCTGATGAACCTGTATGTTTTGAAATACCCCGGATGTCCAGCTAGTGGTGTATCATGTATTGCATGAAGGATCTTCTCCTTCATTTTGGATCCTGGTACAAGGAAAATCCTATCCTTGTAGAAAATGAGATCATCCACTACTCTGTATCGGTCGTCCTGTATACTACCATCCATGATCTCACAGGAAAACTAGTTTTTGGAGTACTCAACAAGTATATGAGCCTTCAATCCGCTGAAATCTTAGACATCGAACTAAGCATAGCGGTGAGGTAAGGCCTCCTAGATAAAGCGTCAACAACAATATTATTCTTACCTCTAGTGTACTCTATGTCAAAGTCATAGGTTTGCACCTTGTTCACCCATCTTTGTTGGCGATCGTTGAGCTCTTTCTATCCCAGGAAGAACCTCAAACTGTTGTGATCCGTACGAACCACAAATTTGCTGCCCACAAGGTATTGTCTGAACTTGGCCAAGGCATGCATGATGGCCAACATCTCCTTGTCGTAAATTGAATACCCTCTCTCCACGGGTTTCAATTTCCGACTCTCATAGGCGATGGGATGCCTATCCTGCATGAGAAACTGCCCAACACCCTCTCCTGATGCATCACACTCTAGAATGAATGGGCGGGAGAAGTCTGGTAATGCGAGGACGGGACACGAACTCATCACCTCCTTGAGGTGATCAAAAACCTGTTGTGTTGCGTCTGTCCAAGCAAAAGCCCCCTTCTTGGTCAAATCGGTCAATGGAGCAGCCAATCGAGAGAAATTCTTCACGAACCTCCGGTAGTATGTGCACAACCCCACGAATCCTCTCAATTGTGTCAATGTCCTAGGTGGCGGCCAATCCAGGATTGCCCGTATCTTCCCTCTATCCACCTTCATTGTACCCCCACCAATTACATATCCCAAGTAAAGAAGTTCGGTCATGCCGAACTCGCACTTAGAGGCTTTCGCATATAACGAATTAGCTTCTAATATCCTCGATATCTCACCCAGTGCACGATGGGTCCTCCCATGTATCTGTTGTAGACTAAAATATCATCAAAGAAAACCAATACAAACTTCCTCAAGTGGCGGTTGAACACATGATTCATGCAAGACTGGAATGTAGTTGGAGCATTAGACAATCCGAAAGGCATCACCAAGAATTCAAAGTGACCGTAATGGCATCTGAACGTTGTCTTATGCACATCCTGCTCCCTGACTTTGATCGATGATATCCGAACGCAAATCTATTTTAGAAAAATAGATTGCACCATGTAGCTCGTCGTCAATGACTCATCGATGCGAGGGTATGGGATACTTGTTCTTTATTGTCTTCTTATTTAAGGCCGGTAGTCCATGCACATCCATAAGGTCCCATCCTTCTTCTTCACCAAAACCACCGAAGAAGAAAAAGGGTTGGAACTCGGTCTAATATGCCCCATATCCATGAGCTCTGTATAGTCTTCTCGATCTCATCCTTAAACCGTTTGGGGTGACGGTAAGGAGAAGTGACCACCGGTCTAGCATCCTCGAGCTCAATCACATGCTCAAATCCCCTATCTGGAGGTATGCCTAGAGGTATGTCACCAAACACGGCACTGTGTTTGTCCAATAGGCCCTGTATATCCACATGGTACTGTTGTTGTCCCTCCTCTGATTTCTTGGTCGAAACCAAACAGTGTATTGCCCAATCCACCTCGTCGTGCCTATAGATCCTCTCGATCCTCTTGGCCGTAACAACTCGGGGTGCCCCTAAAGATAAGCCCCTCAAGATCACATTCCTCCCTTCGGACTTAAACTTCAGCTCCATCATTTGGAAGTTAGTTCGAAATTCACCAAGGGAATGGAGCCCACTTTGTACCCCCAAGCACTATGTTGGTCTCTCAATACCAATAATATAGAAATCATTAGTAACTGTATAGTTACCCATCGTGATGCTCAATTGGGGAACCCGTCGTGTGCATCTCATAGAATCTCCATTGGCTACAACCACGTTGAAGCCCTCAAATTCCTCTGTCTGTAACCCCGCCTCTCAACCAATGAGGCATCAATAAAGTTGTGGGTTGCCCCACTATCAATGAGTACCACCACTCGTTGTCCCTGCAAAACTCCCCTAACTTTGAATGCCTTGTACCTCGGGGTACTAGACAATGTGGCGATAGTCTCACGGGGAAAGTCTCGCTATCCTACTCCACACCCGCACCATCTAATGCCTCATCATCATCATCCTCTAATGGCTGTGTGTCAACTCCTCGTCACCATCACTCTCCTCGAAGACCTCTATGTATTGGGCCCTCCCTCTGCCCTTGCAATCATGTCCTGGAACCCAAGGTGCGCGGCAATCGAAACATAGTTTCTTTCGCCTCAATTCCTCCCTGTCCTCACTAGCTCCGAATGGTCTCCAGGCTATATCCTTCCTAGGTAGAGGTACCTTCGGCTGCGAACCCCCGGTTCTTGAAGGGAAACCCTTAGGCTGCACTCGAAGTGGAATCCTCGACTTAGGAGTGGATAACTCCAGGTCACGAGCTCTCTTAATAGCCTCATGCAACGAAGAAGGCTCAAATGCCCTCACAAATCTAGCGAGAGCATTTGTCAAACCTGTTGTGAATAGGGAAATCAACCTCATCTCTATAACATCAAGTACCATGACCGATAGTCTCTAAAAATCGGTGATGTACTGATCCATGGAACCGAGTCGCCTCAGATGAGTCAACTCTCTAAAATACCTGTCGGGGTCCCTCTTATCAAATCTGCTCACTAGCCTCTTTGTGAACTCTACATAAGTCGTGATGTATAGGTGTCCCTGTGTAATCAACCCATGATGCCACCAATCATGAGCGTCTCCCTCTAGATGTAAGATTGCAAACTTAATTGCATCTTCCTCCCGCATAGGATTCAAGTCGAAGTATGTCTTCAACTTCTGCACCCAAGACTGTGTAGTACACTTCTTAGAACCGTCGAAATGTGGAACAAAAATCTGTCCCAACCTCCTTTGCATCTCTGGTACTGTGCCTAGTAATCTCTCCTAGGCTGCTACCAATCTTCATTTTGCAATATTCCTGGAATGGCATGTTGTCACGAAAGCCATCACTTAAAGTCTGGTACCTTTCCCAACAAGACTCCTCATCTACAACCTCCCCGGCTACCATACCTGTGAAACTTTTGGATCCTTCAAGAACGAAGGTTCGTGAGACCCAGAGGCATGGTAGAAGAATGGGGGGACCGCTGTCCTGAATGTCCACCCTCACCTCTTTGACCATATTGTCCCCTGTTGCTATTTTCTCCTCTTTCCACATGGGTATCAGACATGTCCTGTGCTAATCTCCCAGTGAGCTGGCTCAAATAGAGATTGGTAGTCTCCTATTGCTTTACCATGTTCGTGAACAATTGTTTCATCAGCTCTACCCCTATATCCTCACTGTCTTTGTCCCCCATCTTTCAGTCCCCAACAGCTAGAGAAAGCAAAGCCGCTCTCGATACCACTAAAATATCCCTGTGGGATACCCTTAAAAATACACAAAATATTGAAAACTTGCAGCCCAATAAATTATTGATTTATGCAAATTTTTATAGTGAGGATAACAACTAAATAAAAACAATATCTTCCAAGATATCCACTCGAATCACTTGAAAAATTAAAGAGAGATTGATATTATTATAGAGGACATAATAAAATTGTTTTTGGGAATTTTACACAAGTCAAACTGTCACCAAAAAATTACAGAATGCCCTATGCGGCTGGACAACTTCAAAGGTCCGTGACCCTCTAAATACAAGAGCAAAATAAGGGTCTTTGGAAATAACAATGGCAGATATAGGAAATAGTACTGCCACCTACAGATCTGAAATGACCGATTGGACAAACCCCCAAATAGAGGCTGCAAGTCGCCTCACTAGGAATGGAGTCGGGAAATGAGGGAGGCGCCTTCCACGTGCTGCCACGCCAGCCTAGATGGCCGCCGTGAGTCTGATCTAGAGCCCCTCTGATTATCTTTCCCAAAAGCCCCAAAAATCCTCGAAACCCTTCCTCTGAACCCTCTGGAAATATCTCTGTAGCACGGCCCAGAAAACGGATCCAAGATGATAGACTAGGGTAGATCTCTCACTACCGAAGAATGCCCTGCTAGCTAGGGATGGGTCTCTCACCACCGAAGCTAGGGTCCCTGTGGGATTTGACTCCTGTAGTAGAAAAAGCAACAGCGGCATGAAAGCAGCATTTGCACGAGAAGAGGCTAAGAGTATGCGACAAAAAGTGTCTTTTCTTCCTTCCCCGTCTCCTTATATACTTTTCATTGGCAAATGAGCCCCCATAACCCTAGTCGCATTTTATTCCATGGAGGGGCCACTAACATGAAAGTAACTATAGTTACTTTCTTCCTTTTTGAGCCGCCACATCCAAAAGTGACCCCCAAACGCCAAACTAGGATATTAAAACCACGGGGCCCCTTCCCAAAAGTGACCACGTTTTGGACCCGACTTGGCCCTTGGGCCATTTGGCGTAGCAAAAAGGGGACATCACAGAAAGGGGACATTACACGTGTTGATCGATAGTGGGGCAACCCACAACTTCATTGATGAGGCATTAGTCATGCAACAAGGGCTACGAGGTTGAAGACTTTGAGGGCTTGACATGGTTGTAGCAAACGACTTTACTTATGACATGCACCAAGCATGTCCCGCAAATCAATTTATCATTGGACAATCGACGGTGAATGATGATTTTTGTGGTTGGTATTGGGAATACCAACGTTGTATTGGGTGTTCGGTGGCTACATTTGCTTGGGGAATTCACTCGGAATTTCCAAACTATGGAGTTGATATTCAAAGCAAATGGGAAGCATGTGGTGTTGTGGGGAATGTCCAATGGAGCTCCGAGAGTGGTTACGGCCAAGAGGATGGAGAGGACATTCGGGCATGGTGATATAGTGGCGATTCATTGCTTGGTTTCAAGAAGAACACGGGTAGTGCTTAAGTAGGATTACCACATTGACATACTGATCTTTGTTGGATAAGCATAGTGGGGTTTTTGGTGAGATGCCCAAGGAAACCACCTAATAGAGGGTTTGAGCATGTGATAGAGCTTGAGGAGGGGGCCGGGCCAATTATCACTTGCTCCTTATCATCATCCTCGGCGTTTTAAGGAAGAAATCGAGAAGACTATCAAAGAGTGGCTCGACATGGGACATATCAGGCCTATTTCTAGTCCATTTGCTTCTTGATGGTGTTGGTGAAGAAGAAAGATGGGACTTTGAGGATTTGTATTGATTACCGTGCACTCAACAAGAAGACTATCAAGAACTGGTATCCCATTCCTAGGATTGATGAGTTACTTAATGAGCTACTTGGAGAGGAGTACTTCTCCAAAATCGATCTACGTTCGGATACCATCAAATTAGAGTGCAAGAGCGGGACATACACAAGACAGCTTTAGGTGCCATTATGGACACAGTTCTTGGTGATGTCGTTCAAGTTGACTAATGTTCCATCTATATTCCATTCTCGGTATGAACAATGTGTTGTCCCGCCACTTGCAGAAATTTGTACTAGTGTTCTTTGATGACATTCTAATATACAAAGACAACATGGGAGGATCATCTTAGACACCTTGATGAGGTTTTGTCTATTATGGGAGCACAATCCCTTTATGTGAAAGCTTCCAAGTGTGAGTTTGGAATGAGGGAAGTCCTCTATTTGGGATATGTGATTGAAGCAGGAGGAATCAAAGTGGATTAGACGAAGATACAGGCGATTATTCATTGGCCACCGCCAAAGACTTTGACTCATTTGAGAGGCTTCCTACGACTTTGTTGCTATTACAAGAGGTTCGTGAAGGGTGTTCTCGAATGACAAAGCACCATTGATGATTTAACCAAGAAGGGGGCATTTGCTTGGTCAAAATCTTTATAGCATGTATTTGATCACCTTAAGAAGGTGATGAGCACATGCCCAGTGTTAGCATTACCAGATTTTTCGCAGCCATTTATTCTTGAATGTGATGCTTCGGGTGTGGGTATCGGTGCGATGCGATCGATGCGGAATAGGTATCCCATTGCCTATGAGAGTTGGAAGTTGAGTATGACGAGCATGGTACTACTTGCTGCATGCTTATGAGGAGATCTTTGGCTATTTTGCATGCCTTGGTCAAATTTCGACAATATTTGGTGAAGTTTGTGGTTCGGATGGATCACGATAGCTTGAGGTATTTCGTGGAGCAGAAGAGCTCAATGATCGTCACCAAAAATGGGTAAGCAAGATCAAGCTTACAATCTTGACATAGATTATGTGAAGGGAAAAGAACAATGTAATCGTTGATGCATTATCCAAGTAGCCATCCCTTTGCTCTACATTAGATATTTCAGCTGATTGGAAGGCTCATATCTTGGTTGAATATTCCAAGAACCAGTGTACTTGTGAGATTATGGATGGATCGATACGGGATGGATGGTATAAGGTTGTGGACAATGTAATATACTACAAGGGTAGGGTATACCTTGTGCTTGAGTCGAGGATGAAGAAGATCTTGAGTTACGTACATGACACACATTGGCGGGTCATCCAAGGTACTTCAAGACTTACGGATATATATGAGAGAGATTTGCATAGAGAGGGTTAAAGGATGATGTCCTTAACCATATCTGATTGTGTGGTTTGTCAGCAGAGCAAATCCGAATAGTCATTCCCTCGGGATTACTTCAGCCATTCCTACTCCGGACCAGAAATGGGAGTGTATATCCATGGACTTCATTACGGGCTTACCCAAGGTTCGGGGTAAGAATTGTATTTATGTAGTGGTCGACAAATTCACCAAGTATGCTCACTTCTTTGCAATGTCATTTGAGTACAAGGCACCACAAGTAGCGGCATTATTCTTTGAGGAGGTTTTTAGGCTACATGGATTGCCTAAGAACATAGTTAGTGATCGGGACAACGGATTCATAAGTACATTTTGGAAGGAGTTGTTCAGGTTAGCCAGATACAAAGTTGACACCGAGTACCAGTTATCATCCGTAGACCAATGGTCAAACCAAGATCGTGAATAAATGGATAGAGGGTTATTTGCGGAGTTATGTGGCAGGGTATCAGAAGGCATGGGTTAAATGGTTGTACTTGGGCAAGCATTGCTACAATATGACCTATCATATGAGCAACCGGCATGACACCATTCTGAGATCTTTATGGGTATGATGTTTCATCATTTGTCGATTTGGTGATATCAGATAGTTGAGCTCCTAAAGCTCGTGATTGGATTCAGGAAAATTTGGACATCATGAAAACTATCAAGGAAAATATGCAGAGGGCACAAAATCAGCAAAAGATGTATGTTGATAGGCATAGGGTGGAGAGATTATTTGAAGTGGGAAATTTGGCGTTCCTTCGCCTACAACCTTATAGGCAAGCCGTTTTGGAGCGGAGTGGTGCAGAGAAATTGAAGCCGAGATTCTATGGGCCTTATAGGATTCTAAGACGAATTGGGAAGGTTGCATATGAGTTGGAGTTACCTAAGCATAGCAGGATCCACAATGTTTTCCATGTGTCTTGCCTAAAAAGGGTACTTGGACAACATATTGAGTCATCTATTGAGTTGTCGCCATTGGATGAGGAGAGCAAGTTGATTCTAGTTCATGAATCAATTATTGAGGTGCGAGAGAAGAAACTCAGGGACCGATTCATCACAGAATATCTGGAACAATGGAAGGATTTTCCATTAGAAGATGCCACATGGGAAGGTGAACAGATTTTGCAACACCCTAATCTACAATTGCTTGGGGACAAGCAATCTTGGGAAGGGGAGACTGTAATGTCCCTTTCCAAATGCTCGAGAGGCCTAGTTGGCCTATTCCACCCTTTTTCCTTGTTTATTCCCTTGGGAACTGGGGCGTGGGAGATGTAAAGGGAATATTTGGACCCTTATATGCATTAACATTATAATTTTACATTGAGATGTTTTTTTAATGCACTTTATATTATAATTTCACTTTGAGGTGCTTTAAGTCATGGCTTATGACTAAAGTGAAATATTAATTATTATTTTACAAAGAGGCATTGGAAAAAGTGGAAGATTAGGGTTTCAAAGAAGTTATAAGGATGACTTGAGGATTAAAATAAAAGTTTTGTTCATTTGTTATTTTCTCTAGAAAAAGTTTGTTGAGCTTGCGTGTTCATTTCTCTTGCTCAAGGAGTGAAATTCCTTGGGATCCCTAGTTTCGGTGTAGATGAGACTTTGACCCTAGGTGGAAGGGTTATTTCAATGAGAGGATTTATCATCAATCCCTAGTAGCTGCATTTACAGTACCAAGGATTATTCCGAGCAAATTTGGAATGACGAATTGTAAGCTCTTAAGACGCCCATGGAACAAAATTTGAAGTTGACATCAAAAGATTCTATAGAATTTGTTAATGCCACTAAATACAAAAACACATTGGAAGCTTGATCTATGTGACCACAACTAGACCATACATTTCCTTTTTGTTGGTGTTCTTTCTAGATTCATGCAACCACCCAAAGAAAGCCACTAGGTAGCAACAAAAAGAATTCTTCAATATTTAAAAGGAACAAAAAAATTCAATCTCAAATACTCCAAGGCTCAAATTTTGAGCTCAAACTTCAAATTCATTGGATATTCTGCAATGTCCCCTTTTCTAAATAAAATTAATAGTTTAACCTAAATGCTAAAGAATAACTTATGATATAAAGGCACTTTTATTCTATTCTTAAAGTGACTTTGTAGTATCCCCTGGTGGGATATTAATGAAATTTTTATTAATCTACTTGCAATAGAAGCAAACTTAGAAGAGAAACCCTTCTAGGTTCGCCTCAACTAACCTAGTGTCGGCTTCAATACAACCCAAATGGGGTTGGAGTGAGCCAAAGTAAGGGTTCAGATGGGTTATCTAGTTGGAATTTGCACTTATTTAAACAATAAACTTGTAAAGTAGAAAAATAAATTTAATATGCCAGAAAATAGCTAAAAACTTCAAAAATTAATCTTCCTCAATTTTTACTCTTTTTGAATGAAATAAATTATAGAAAGAAGATAAAATTATGAGCTTTCAAATGAACTAACAATCTGAATTTTTATCCCACTAAAATCCACTCAAAACAGCCCCCGAAACTGCATTTCAAGTCGCTAGGGTTAGGAAAAATTATAAAATTGATTTCAGCTTAAATATTCACCTCCACACTCAAAATTATCACTTTCACATCTGCATTAACGGGTTTATGACAGCAGCTCAAAATATTAGAAAACCCCTTTTAATGATTGTTAAAACCCTCTACACAAGTCGATTTAGCAAAGGTAATTACCAGCCACATAAATAAGCATAAAAATGGTCAAATCATGGCCATATTAATTAAATAAACAAGCTAGAAATTATCAGATTTGAACTTGCTTCAAATACCACCAATTTGCACCACAAACACCACCCAAACAAGTCGACTTGATGCACAATAATCAGACTGCAAAAATCAGATTGAAATCTTCACACCAATCCCTCAAAACCCTCATCAAACAAGCTCATGCACTCTCCAAAAATGGCGACTCACATATATGGAATAAAGATGCAAATAACTTATCAATTCAAGCTCAAAGGGCATACACACTTCACTCAAAGGTGGTGTTGAAGAACACCTTTTGTTTTAGATCATTAGTGGGCATACATCCTCTTCAAGCATGAAGATAAGTTTGATAAACCGTCAACATGCGAAAAAGGAGTACCCACATCTTCTTTTATATCTTTTTCCTTGCACATCCTCCAAAGTTCTTTCTCCATCTTTGGCGCCAAAAGCTAGGAGGGAATATCATTTTAAAAAGTGCCTGGAAATCACACTCAAAGCAAATATTAAATGCATAGGGAAATTAAATTAAAAGATGCCCATATGAATCGACCCATGCTTAGAAATAATCAATTTATTCCAAATATTAATTATTAAATGATCCCAGAAAATGCGACTTGCTTGGTAACTTGATTTACCTCTAAAAACAAATAATTATAATCCCAAGGAAATCAATTTTCCCTCTTATAATTGATTTGCACAAAAATATATTTGATTTCTTTTAACTCACATGTGCAAATCGATTTTCTCCTTATTTTAATTTTTATTTGAAAAGGGGACATTACAGTCCTCCTCCTTCCCAAAATTGTTTGCCCTCAAGCAATTGTAGATTTGGATGCTCTAAGATTGAAACATTTTCCCATGTAGCATCCTCTAATGGTAGATCCTTCCACTTTACCAAATATTCCTTGATGACACATTTTCTTAAATTCCTTTCCCTTGTTTCCATAATGGTTTCCGGAATCAAAATCAATTTCCCTTCTTCATCTAAAGGGGGTAACTCTAAAGAAGGAACAACATTTTGCCCAAGTGCCCTTTTAATGCAAGAAACATGAAAAACATTATGAATCTTACCATTTCCGGGTAGGTCCAATTCATAGGCCATCTTACCAATTCTTTTAGTAACCTTGTAGGGCCCATAAAAACGTGGCTTCAACTTTTCCTTGCCACTTTGCTTGAGAGTAGATTGCCTATAGGGCTGCAATCTAAGAAACACCCAATCATCCACTTCAAAAGTCCTCTCACTCCTGTGCTTATCTGCATACAATTTTTGTCTATTTTGGGCTTGGTGCAGATTTTCTTTGAGAGCCTTCATGATGTCCATACTTTGTTGCACCAACTCTTGTGCACTAGGCACTCTACTATCTGTCATCATTACATCCATGAAAGAGTTAGCATCATAACCATACAAAGCCTTAAAAGGAGACATTCCAATGGACATATGATGTGTAGTATTATAGCAAAACTCAGCTAGATGCAACCATTTTACCCAAGCAAACTATTGCCCTGAAACATAATATCTCAAGTACCCCTCTGCCCATTTATTTACTATTTCGGTTTGCCCATCTGTTTGTGGGTGATAACTAGTACTTGGAGTGAGTTCAATCCCAACTAACCGAAATAATTCTTGCCAAAAAGACTCATGAACTTGTTGTCCCTATCACTCACAATGTTCTTAGGTACACCATGCAATTTAAAAACTTCTTTGAAATACAAATCAGCAATCATATGGTCATCAAATTTAGTAGGAAGTGGATAAAAATGAGCATACTTAGTGAGTGTATCCACTACCACATACATGCAAGTCTTACCATTAACATTGGGCAACCCGGTAACAAAATCTATGGACACACTCTCCCATTTTTATCGGGGAGTAGGTAGGGGCTGCAAGAGACCAACTGGAAAAGTATGTTCATTTTTATTTCTTTGGCATACAACACATTCTCTAACATACTTAAGAACATCTCCTTTCATACCTTTCCAAGTAAACCTTTCCCTTACCAATTTGTAAGTCTTGAAATATCCTTGGTGTCCACTTGTAGGAGCGTCATGTGCTGATTTTAAAATCATATTTTTAACTTCTGATTTTGGGGTCAAATACACCCTTCCTTTGTAGAGAATGAGGCCATCTACCACCTTGTACCTTTCATCAACAATCAACCCTTCAATCACATCATTAGAAAACTGATTTTTTACATACTCAAGGGTGATTAAATCTTTCCAATCAGCTGATATAAAAGATACAGAACAAATTTCTACTTCCCTTGGAGGATGATTGCAAAGAGTAGAGTGTCTTGTCATACCTTGGAAGGTGATGTTCTTTTCCCCATCATGAATTTGAGCAATAAGTTTTTATAATTGAGGGTGAAATCCCCAAAGAATGCAACCATTGCACTCCTAACACAAGATCCATGTCATCCATATTAATCATGTAAAAATCATCAATAAGCTCATAATCCTCTATGGTGATGGAAAGTTTGGAAATCCGTCTAGAGCATGATAAAATATATCCATCAGCTATGGTAACATTGAAACCTTGAAAAACTTCATCACATAGACCAAGCCTTGTTACCAATCTTTCACTAATAAAATTATGAGTGGCTCCACTATCAATGAGGATGATTACCTTTTGTTTGCATAGCATACCTTCCACTCGAAAAGGGAGATACTTAGGAGTGTCGGAAAGGGCTGCCAATGTTCCTTCAACTTCTTCCTCATCTTCTTCTTGCACATGCTCATCATCCACCTCATTTACCACTTCATTAGTATCATTAGAATCTGAAATTAAATCAAAATTTGAATCTACCACTTCAATGAAATAGATTTGTCCTTTACCTTTGCAATTATGACCTCTTACCCATGGGGCCTTACAATCAAAACACAATCCTCTTCTTCTTAGCTCATCTCTTTCATCTTTTTGCATACTATTTTGGAGTTGGTTTCTATGTGGAGGTACATAGGGCTGGTTTGGCCTTCTTGGGGCCTCTTTTGATGACCCAGGGGCTGCCCTCCATGCATCTTTGTGGGCTACTGTAAATCAGACCTTGGCTGTCCTCTAAATCCACTTTTGGACAGTGGTTGTGGAACATTAGAACGTTGCCCTTTAGGCCCATAATCCCCTCTATAAGCTGCACATTCTAAATCTAGAGGTACATAGGGCTGGTTTGGCCTTCTTGGGGCCTCTTTTGATGACCCAAGGGGCTGCCCTCCATGCATCTTTGTGAGCTACTGTAAATCAGACCTTGGCTGTCCTCTAAATCCACTTTTGGACAGTGGTTGTGGAACATTAGAACGCTGCCCTTTAGGCCCATAATCCCCTCTATAAGTTGCACATTCTAAATCTAGAGATTTAGTAATACATTCTTGCAAAGTAATGGGGTTAAAAGCTCTTACCAAACCTTTTAATGGCTCCATCAAGCCTTTCGTAATAACCCACTGTGACTGGAAAGAAACCCGTAGACTTGTGCCGCTTTGATTGTAAGTCATGCATCTCCACGAGCTATCTGCACAACTCCATGATGACCCACTTGTCGTTTGGATACCTCGGCAACTTTACTGGTTCTCCCGAAAATCCGGTTACCCTGAGATAGGTGAAGTCTACAAACTGGATGAAAATGCAACCATGTTGGGATACTGACTTCCCAAGCTTCTTTGCTTACCCTGTTGGTCTTCAAATCACTATTTAATTTGTAGATGAATTCATAGAAGAACCCATCATTGACCGCTTTGTAATCTTTGTGGCATTCAGGAACTGTCAACTGTGGGTAGCACTCAAAAATAGGATCTTTCGCTAATACGCCCGTCTATCCAGCTTGGAAAATATACCTGCTGAAGCTACCTACATATACCAGGTATGAAGTCATTTTGAAGTTGTACGTCCGCCTCACACTCCGGAAGTTGCTCACCGATGTTGTCACTGATGATCTCTACCCAATTGATTATCGAATCAGCTCTGTTGATCTCAATAGTCCTCACGAAAGCATACATCCATGAGCGGAAGTTGTGAGTATTGGCTTCTCCACTTAACCTGCAAAGCAATTTAGTAATATCATCCACCTCCTGCACCAAGTTGGATTGCGGAAGAGTCCTCGGGAACTTTGATGGGGACCTGGGCTTCTTCATATATCTGTTGTTCATTATGCCCACGCAATCTGCTTTGTGTTTCTCCCATCTGTTGCCTGCATCTAGCATGCTAATTGCAATCACCACCATTCGCGTTGGAATCTTCAGACAATAATTAATAAACTATGCATCCAGCCTGATTATTGTCTTTCCCATGCATCCCGGATTGTTCTAGAAAGAGGATGATATGACCTTGCACACTCCATAACAAATTTGGGCAACTGAGCTGTGACTGGGAATGTTGATGCTTGAATAATTCCACTGCTTTTTATTGCCCGCATGAGAGATGTCTTTCCGGCCCTGGATCTGTCAATTATTTTGGAGATGGGTTCAAGGCCTATGTCCATGTCATTGATATCAGCAAATCTAGAAGTTATGCATGATTCTGTTGATCCTTCTCTTTCATCACACTTCATCATGGCTGGAGCAATCTTTGTTTGTGTTCTTTTTCTTTTAATCTGCTGGAATTCTTTGCAACTAGATCAATTTGTGCAGATCTAGCAATTTCTTCAGATTCAGAAGATATATTCAATGTACCTGACATTGATTTGAACTCCCTTTCACCTATATGAACACCTGTAATGAATACCTGTAATTATTTAAGACAAAGATGAAGTCCAGAGCATGAATACTTGATTTTTGTCACCAAAAATTTGCATATGAAGCCTACTACCCTAAAATTTGAGGTTTTGCTTGCATGCAAAGCAAGCATAAATATTTTTAAATTCACCTGGGCACTTATAGTAACATGCAGATAATTATCATAGCATAAATCAAGCTATTCCAACCCTAGGCGCCAAACCTTGAAGCTTCCTGGCAATGAAAAACACCTTCTGATGCACAAATCCTCCTTTCCTTGGTGCCAAAACTGTCTGGGCTGCAATCCTTAGCAAAAAGAATTAATTGCTTCTTTATTATGGCAGCCCATACTTATATAACCCTCAAAGCATTCTATTTTTAATAATTGTCCTTCCTATTCCTGGCAATTTAATTAATAAACAATCATGTTTATTCACCCAAATTGGGCGCCCAATTATGCATGTTGTTGGCTGCCTTTAAATAAATTTATTTTATTTATTTTTAGCATGCATACATGATCTATTTTCAGCTCACCCTCTTGCATTGACTTTCATCCCATTCCTGGCGCCAAAATTAGGTAGAGAAACTATTAATAAATATTATTAAAAGCATTGTTTAATGCCTAAATGGGTCGCACTTTTTGGCAAGGGTGAATGCTAAAAATAAGAAGTCAACTTTGATGGGATTTTCTACCCTGCACTGCAGCTCCAAAAATCCCTTCTTTCACTTAAGTTGTTTGACTTCCATAATGAGAATTTTTACCCTACAAGGCAGGTAAGAAATTCCCGCCCTGCCACTGCCAAAATTCCCATTATCAAATTAAAACATCTCCCAAAAAGTGCGACTTGCATTAAAATTAGCCTCCTTTGATAAAGTGTGACTTGCATGGGTGAATAAATCTCTTTGGTGGGAAAAGTTAGCCTGCTAGGCAGGCAGAAAATTCCCATCGGTGCTTTAAGTGATTTTTCTTTATTTTATAATGGGAATTTTTACCCTGCAAGGCAGGTAAGAAATTCTCGCCGCTACTGCCCAACCAAAAATTCCATCATGCAGCTTAAACTCATTCATTCCAAAAGTGTGACTTGCCTAGAGAGGCTTTTCGTGCATGAGTTCATCTTTTTGACCAGAAGTATGCTTTCGAGGTGATTCCTTTTGTTGCAGTGGCCATAAATGATCTCCAGATGCTTGGGCAATTAAACAAACTATATTGGACAAGGGACAGACCTAGGGAATTTTCAAGATGGTTGCTCGAGATAATTCGGGAGACCTGTGGATCTTGGGAATTATACCCTCACAAGGGTCATGAGACAACTTGATGGAGCTTGTGGATGGCTCAATATGGATGGTTGTCCAATAATTCGGGAGATCTGTGATTCGGGAGTTCGGGGAGGTGGAATCCGGGAACTCAAGAACTACACCTTTACGAAGGTCATGAAGCAACTTGATGGAGCCCTACCTAGTCATAGTATTGCTTTCAAAGTGAAAGCCTCTGAAGATTACGTAATTCTATTTTGTTAGAATGTTTGTTTTTGCTTTATGTAGAATAAGCCTTAAGAGGGGGTATGAGAATATAAGGCTTATTTATAAGGTGTCTAACTACAATTTTGTTGTAACCGGTTGTAACTATATCAACCATTTTGTAACTACATCATTCATAATAAATAGACGGACACACAATCTCAAATGTGTGCAATCCGCCTTCTCTTTATTTCTTCCTTGTGAACGTCTTCTAACAAAGAGTGCAATGAAAATAACGAAATCTGAATATTTGCATCTGATTAAAGGCAAAGATGTGGCCATCAAATTTGCAGGTGAGGTCTTAACTGCATTTACAGAAATGAAGGCCAAGGTTGATAAGCTTACCTTTGAGCTTAAATCAGCCAAGAATTCATTAGAAAATTCTCAAATGTCACTTGGAAGGCAGAGGATCAGATTGATGCTGTAGTATATTTCAAGAAGCAAGAGAATGAATCACGGGCTAAGGAAATCAAGCAAGTAATTGATGAATTAATGCATAACACAAAAAGACTTCTTGAAGAATTAATGCAAAATATGAAGAAAGAACGGTTTGAACAAACTATCACCATTGCAGATTTACAAACAGTCAAGAGTGCAATGGAAATAATGAAATCTGAATATTTGCATCTGACTAAAGGAAAAGATGTGGCCCAAAATTTGCAGGTGAGGTCTTAACTGCATTTACAGAAATGAAGGCAAAGGTTGATAAGCTTACCTTTGAGCTTAAATCAACCAAGAATTCATTAGAAAATTCTCAAATGGCACTTCGGAAGGCAGAGGATCAGATTGATGTAGTATATTTCAAGAAGCAAGAGAATGAAGCAAGGGCAAAGGAAACCAAAAAGTAGTTGATGAGCTTGATAAATTTCAAGAGGATTTTCATTTAGAGCATTTTCCAAAGAAATCAGGAGTTGGTTGTACAGCTGGTGATAATAATAGAATGGTACAGCAAAAGCCATCAACACCACCAGGAGGATCACGGATTGGGAATCGCAAACTCCCAATATTGATATGGGAACCAAGTGAAATTTTCAAACATGAAAAAGGTGTTTTACCAGGTACTAAATTTGGTTTTCAGCTTGCTGAAATTTTCAGATCAGCAACTATTGATGAGCTCCAAAAGAACTATAATTGGGAGTCAAGTTACCCTTGGAAGCGCGAAGAAGAATTCAAGGAGGATGAAATATTGCACAATGACTTCAGCATTCCTAATACCATGGAGATTCAGTATGTTGATAGCATTTGGGAAGAACAACAAGAATGTAAGCTCATGGGGCTAGAGGAGCCATTTTCTCAAGTTGGTATGTTTTCTACTTTGGAACAGAATGACATGGTGATAGACTTTGCATGTTCAAGATCGCCACAGAGTGATGAACATTATCATGAGTCAGAGGTTGGTTGTGTGGAAGGTATTTTATCTAGTGTTGAAGCCTCAAGTACCACCAGAGATCTCTAGATGAAGCCCACATAAATATCAAGTAGCGCAGCATAAGCATGGTGGAGCTACTTCATGGTTGAGTATTCATGCAAGAGATCACCAACAAAGTATGTGGGAGGTTAGTGGTGACAGGAGGAATGTACCTTGGAGGACTATAGCTCAAAATTTCAGACTTGGTGTTGTTGTCATCATTCAAATCAGCCACCACATGATCTCATTTGCATACATACAAGTGGGTAGGCAAGTATTTTCAATCAAGGGATGGAGCATTTTTTGATTGGTGACTGTTGGGAAAAAAAATTCAGCCTTTACAGAAGTGTTTTCAGTCATTACAATGCTCACATTTCCTATTCTTGCAAGGAGGTTTCAATTTTGCAGCCGTTGTTCCATTTTTAAGTTGTTGATTTTGATAAAATCAGATTATAAGTTGTTATTTTCAGACTTGAAAAGCTGCAAGATTGATCATTTCAAGGTCACTGAATCATTGGAAAATATTGGTAATGGTTTCTGCTGAAGAGAACGACTACTTCACCGAACATAGATCCAATTTGGGTGGAAAATCAGGTGATTCATGACTATCATAGTTTGTTTTCAGTCTGCACGCAGGACGATTTGTGTCTTTTATTGGAAGGAACAGTTTACAACATCATTAATGAAGATCATCTTGAGAAGGTATGTGTTGTGGATTATGCACATTTGATGATCAAATTATTTTCTGAGTTGCCAAGAGACATCATTGTTAATGGGGTTGAGAGCTACACTTGTTGGGCCAAATTGTTTCACTTGTCAAGCAAGAGAAGTGAACTTGAAGGTTGTATGGAAATTTTCAAACCTTGGAGAGAAGAACATTTGAAATGTTTGCTCATATTTTTGGTTCCAAGATGGGAAGCTTGTACCTATGATATGGTGAGATATGCACATCTTTTTTCTTTCAGCCCATATGGGAACAAATTGTCTTTCAAAAAGGTGATCAAATTTCAAAAGGTGCATAAGAATATTGTGGACAGTAGTCTTCATAGACTTCCATGGCAAGATAGATGTCATTTGACAGGAGAAGGATCCAAACTCTATGGGCATCACAATATGGATCAACACATTGGTTTAGTAAAATTGGAATCTCGGAGTTCGCACTTGCCTGAAAATTCTAGATGCAGTTTGGTTAGAGAGATACGATGGAGTTTGGGAAAAGGTTGATGAGATATGTTTGGAACTTTGTTGTTTGCAGAATGAATCAATCAGTTAGAATTGATGGGTTGAATTTGTATTGCTCGAGGACAAGCAATTTTGGGAAGGGACGACTATAATGTCCCTTTTTCTCAATAAAATTAATAATTTAACCTAAGTGCTAAAAAGTAACTTATGATATAATGGCACTAATATTCTGTTATTGAAGTGACTTTATGATAAAGTGAAAATATAGCACTTATGTTCCATTATTTAAGTGACTTTATGATAAAGTGCATTCATAATGATAAAATAGAAATAAGGAAGTCACTTTATAAATTAAAAGTCACTTTTAGTCCCACATGGAGCACCCAACTTGGAAAAAGGCAACGAAAGGTTATAAAAGGAGGTTTGGGGATTCATTTGAGGATCATCTATTATGATATGAAATCACTTTTATTGGAGAGTTGGATGCATTGCTTTCACTTTCAGCCATAGAGGACGGAAACCCTCCTTGGTAGGCTATTGGGGACAAAACCCTCAGTAGTTTTCAGATTTGAGGACGTAGCCCCTCAAGATCTTCAGTGGTGATCTCATACAAAAGTTGCAATCGTGCTTCAATCAGTATTGTCAGAGATTCAGGGCTGTTTTCAGTGCTAGGGCACCATCTACAGCTAGGGCATCAAAGAGAAATCAGATTTTTAGACTTTTTGGGTGTGGGACAGCCACCCATTTCCATTTGCAGTTGGGTTACAGCATTTTTGGAGCCATTTGAGGGCATTTCCAGCTTGGGCGATCCCTTTTGGAATTTCGGAACAGCATTTTTGCATGATTCCATTGCTGGAAAATTCTGTCATAATTGTCTATGATTGCTAACATTTCATAGATCGATTTCAGCTATTATGTGAGTTTCAATTCCGCATATTTCTCTAGGTATGAAATTTTGAAGATTGCAGCTGTTTTTGCAATAAATAAAATCATTCGGTGGCTGGAAAAATCCTTTCTTTGTTCCTAAATACTTTATATATATATATATATATATATAAAAGCATTTTGAACCATCTGAGTATCTTTGGAATGGATTACTTGGAGAATAAATGAAGGAAATCAGAATTCTGTTCTTGCTGTCATAATTTGGAAATAAGAGTTTGCTGTCATAAAATCAGAATTATGCATTTTGTCAAAAGGATTTCCTAGAAATCCGAATTGCCCTTTTGAGGATATTACTTATTCTAATTCTAACCATGGTGGAGATCTTGAAGATGGTAAATCTATTTCGGGTTTTCTAATGAACTTAGGAACAGTGATTAGCTGTGAGTCAAAGAAACAATTTGTTCCAACAATATCTTCAGCAGAAGCGGAATACATTGCAGCTTCAAAGGCAACCAGAGAAATTTTTGGCTCAGAAGGATTCTTTCAGACTTGCAAGAACAATAGGTTTTGTCAACACCACTCATGGTTGACAACTCATCAGCAATTTAAATGGCAAAAAATCCAATCTTTCATGACCGAACCAAGCACATCAATACAAAATTCCACTTGATTCAGCATCATGTAAAAGAAGGTAGTGTCAAAGTGCTATATTGTCCAACTGCGGGGCAACCAGCAGATATTTTGACTAAGGCACTTGGAAGAGAAAAATTTGAAAAGTTCAGAGGCATGCTTGGTCTCACAACTACCCCTGCGGATTAAGGGGGTGTAATATTATTGTACATAATATTAATTAATCCTAGGTGTACAAGAAGTTTTGTCTTGTAGTGGTAGATGAATAGTTCTCGTAGGAATGTGAAGAGTCTTCTTGGAAGATGAAATGAATAGCCATCCTTTGGTTATATGTTTCTAGTCTTTCTTCCTTAGAATGAGTGTGAATACAATTTTGGATTGCACCAAATATTGTTTTTGTCATCCCATAATTCGTGACATACATTTCCTATAAATAGAGGATTTGATGGAGTAAGCCATTCCTTCGAGCTTCTAAGCCTGAGCAGCTTTGTCAAGCACAATGGCTAGAGGAAGCAATACTTCCAAGTGGGGTTGGCTGGGGAAGCTATCTGGATGGAAAAATGATAAACATGGAGTGAGGGTTGTAGCAGAGAAATATGTGGACAATGCTTGAAATACTCTGCACTACAAAGGGCCTTGGAAGCATAAATGCACTTGAGGTGGTGACCATATGAGGCTCATTCTCCACCACTTCACACAATGTAGGACTTATTAATGCTGGTAAGATCGTATTGGCTTGTTGATTTTGGTTTTATAATGACTACACATCTACCTTTTGTTGTTTTGGGTTGTGTTGTTTATTGGTTTTAGCGGCCATTGAGATTGCTGAAGATTCAATCACAGGAATACATATTGAATAGAGATTGAATTGTTGAATCTAAGCAAGATTCCTCTTTTAAATACAGATTTCATGACAGATAGTCATCCAGAGGCAGAGCTGACCTTCAGGAAGTAAGTCCAAGAAGCAGATTGAGTGTTGTTTTCCATGCCAGAATATGTCTAATCAGTGCGTGTTCATTATTTTTACCTTCTTTAATCTTATCTGAAGACCCACGATGGAATTTCTATTCAAAATTTTGCAATAAAAGTAAACTAGGACCCGCTGAAGTAAATTGTGATTTGATGTCATCACTTAGTATCCAAATTTTAACCGTGCATATCAGAAATCTGTCACTCATATGCACACTAACTGTTGACAAAATATAAATAAATGCACGTAACCTTAATGAAATCACTTTACTATGACAAAATAAATAGATAACAGTGAGAAGTAAACAAATCAGAACACAATTTAATATTTGGTTGAATTCCATAGTGACAGTGACCGTTGATCAAGAATATTCTGCACATTGAATCAATCATGGCTGTCCAATCCATTGCCCCAAAACACTATATGGGATCCAATATTAATAGGTGAAATGCCTAATCGGTGAATTATTTTCAAATTCCCCAAACTCACCGTCCTAAAACCAACCAAATTAGTGCTTCATTATATGGGATCCAGACCTTTAATTACAGGATTTTTCATTAATCTTTAACTGTCCCAAAAAATAAAGGTGCGTATATTTTGCTTCAGTTATGCCCCCAGTACCAGTGTCATATATTTGACTTAACGCAGATCAAACCATAGAGGGATATGTGTGCCTAAATAAATTAAACCATTCAAGAACACGGTAATATAGCCTAGTGTCAGCCTCAACTAAGCAAGAGAATGGATGCATGCATTTTACATCAACACACGAGAAAAGAATGAACAAGAATGTCAATAAGAAAAGACAACGCTGAAATCATGCTGCTTGGATAAGAGGAAAAGCTGTAAATCAGCATCCAAAAGAATAAGAATGAGAATACATCATTGGTAGATAGTTTTTATTCTAAACTTGCAACGGCTGAAAACTATTTATGGCCAAAAGTAGTATGTGTTACACAGAATAATCACCTGGTCTTTTCCAGCAAAATCATTATCAGGCGTGAGGAAAAGCATGCAATGGCACTCCTTCCTGCCAACCATTGTGAAAGCATAGAGATGAACATAACAAAGCACCATTTTCCAAAGGAATAAATACCATTTAGAGGAAATGGAACTTAACTAAGACTATTCTATGATCTACCTAGATAATATTTTACATGCTCTATCTTGAAACAGGAAAAATAAAAGTCAAAAGTACGACAATTGTTTGATATAAGAGTTCAACATTCATCTGAGCCTTATTTTTCTTCTTTCTAAATATGAACTTTTTGGTCCATGGTTTGAAGTTTTTGAGCCTTAGCTGTTCCTCAACAAGCCAAACACCTGTTCTTATGGTCGTAGAGAAGGCCATCTCATCCGAGACTGTCCCTTCCGCAAACCACGGGAAGAATCCAAAATCATCATAACAACAATGTAATCATGACTCAACCTAACAAAACTAAGGCTTCTCAATCTGAGCAACCAGTCAATACATCCTGCATTGACAAACCTTTATCTTGTTCATTAGTCTCTAGTATAAATAGCCTATGCTACAATCCCCATCATAGTGATCACACAGTTGATGATGTCATCTTCCGTGCCTATTGATTTCCTATACCTTCCTATTTGGAATTGTATTACACCAAGTATCTTCTACACTCTTCTATAGGGGCCGCAAATGGGCTTGGCCATAATTGGAGTTGATAACACCACTCCATACTCTTCAAATTACTCTTCAGCCTCTCTTTTCTACCTGATCAATTTTTCCTCCTTTTCTTGCTCCTTGATTTTCCTCTAAAACATGGTATATGCGGCTCAGTGTAGCATTACATTCAGAGGCAAATACAGAGGAGAAATTAAAGTTCTTCATTTCTTGGAGATGGGAATCATTCGTTGTGATCTGGTGCTTCGGTTTCTTTTCCTTTGGGGTAGATGATAGCACCTACAGCTTGGTTTTATCTAATTTAAACTACCGTTTCTGTGCAGCAAAATCCTTCGCAGAGGAGGTCTGAAATGGAACTAAGGAAGTGCAACAGGTGGCCAACTCAAGTGCCCACTTGTGAAACTACAGGTATGTCACTACATAGTATTTGGAAGATTTGGAGTTTTGCCTCTTTGACATGCCATGGGATTGATTGGATCTCTTATTTCATCTTTTCATCATTCTTAATGCCATCTCTGGCCCCTCCTGCACCTAGTCCAGAACTTGACATTACCAGCCAGTGAATCAGGGCCGATTTAGCTCCTGATGAAACTTATGCATTTTATGATGGATTTATTGACCCCCTTATTTTCTATAAACAAGCATAGAACATCAAATCACTAAACCAACATCAAAACAAGTACAAAAACATCTAAACCAACATCATTATCATTAAACTAAAAACACTACAAAAAAGAAACATTAGCAATAATGAACAGGAAGACTCGTCTTCAATGTTAGAATCAGGCATTAGGATACTGAGGGTACAGGGCAAATACCCTCAAACAAGAAGCCTGGAAATTACTCACGGAAACAAAATTCTTTTTCTATCAGGACAAATCCTTAGTACAGAAGCACGGGACTTCTGAAAAACAAAACAAAGAAGGCAGAAACCTGGCTGCAAGAGAGAACCAGGGCACAAAAAGTACTAGGATACCAAGTAATACAGCCGTGGGTGGAGGAGGAAATCTAAATGGAATCCCCAGCATGCCATACAAGACAGAAAAAGTTGTTCAAAAATACAAGGATTGTATTTTCCAACTCCGAATACAGTACATGAGAAGAGATGGAGTCCCTTGTGGAAAAGGCCCTTTCTTAATCGGTTTCCACTTGTTACATAACAGATAAGGTATTGAAGTTCACTTAATCAGGATTTACAATTCACAAAAGGGAAAACGGCTTATCATTCCATAAAACTTAATGCAAACACATACATTATATAGTGCCCATAAGTCATTCATGCTCTGCGCTAGAAATGTGTCCCACCCAAAACTAGTGCGATTTGGCTGTCCTAAGAATCAAGATATCAAACAATCATTTTTATCAAACCAGAAGCTTTACATAATAGCAAACACAATATCTCTTGAATTTTCCGCATTGAAAAATCTACAAGAAAGTATATGGATTACCTTTCCCTCATGGGCACACATGGACAATTCCAAAACCCCTGTTGTGCCTCTGCAACCTTGTCATCATAATGCCTACAAAACATGCTCTGTTAAGTAGATCCACCCCGTTGCTTTAAAAATGAAAAGTAATCAACCATATTATCCATATAAATGATATAGGACAATATGTGCCATAAAGGCCGATACATAGGCCACAAATTTGAACAATTAGCTTATCAATTCAAAACAAATGATTTTCAGCCAAGAAATAAACAAACATGATACACACCTACAAGGGCAGAGTGGTGCACCTAAAGTATCTTTGTGCTCTGCCAAACCCTGTCATTTCCACCAGCCAAGGTATCAAAAATAAAAATTACTTTCAAATCAATTCCTGGATGACAAATCTAGACTAGCTGACAATTATAAGGGAGATGGGTCATAGTTGAAATAAACACTGATTTCAGAAAAGTGTGTTAGTACTGATGGTGCATATGGAATGGTCATATGTGTAGAATCACCAGTACAAATTATAGGATGGAACACTTATTGTCAGGAAAAATTGTAGATTTATCTGAAAAACATGAAAAAATTAATTTTATGAAGTTTGTGAACAATCCTTCAGTTGTTTTGGAAAGACCAATCCAAAATAATAACATTGTTGAAAATAATCAACACTTCAAATCACCATTACCAAATTTGGCCTGGTCCAATTTTTTTCAGCCGGTCCGGATAAGTTCAATCCGGGTCAGCCCTCATTCAGACAAATTATATATATATATATATATATATATATATATATATATATATATATTGTAGTTTTTGCAAAAAACAGACACCAACAACATTATATGTTAAATAATATTAAATATTATACATTTTACATAACGTTATTTAAGTTTTTCATTGTATTTGTCAACTTCACATATTTATAATCTCAAGCTCATATATAAAATGTATATATTTTGGACCATACTTTGCGATTTTTTTTTCAAGAATTCTAGATTTTCAGATTTTTTGGCCCTCCCGAATGAATCCAGATTTCCCGACTTGGTAACTATGGTAGCAGGCAGGCTTGAATACCTGTGGATTCTATTTTAACACATATATGTGGGCATGGGAAACATTTTCCTCTCTTGCATGCAGTATTTTAACAGATCCCTTGCTCATTTCTGTCGACCTTTTAACTCTCTGCTATCCCATGAGTTTATTGCTGTGTAGAGTTTTTTTCCAAATGTCTCTCTGTTAGCAACTGGGATTCAATCAACCTACTACGTTATGTTTACATCACATTTACAATATATCATCACTCAACAAGTACTCAGAACATGGCATCACATCATCTGACAAAAAAATTGCAAAGAGCTTTTGTATTACTCATGAATGAAGTATATGATGCATGCATCACTAAATAGGATTGTCAACCACTCCTCAGGCTAATCTCCTAGATGGAGTCTCTACATAGACCTTTCTCTAGTTCTCCAATCATAAAATAAAAAATGAATAGGATTCTAATTTAGATAACAAGGTTGCCCATTTGTAGATTTTTGACAGTTGGCGAGCAACTGTTCACGACCTAACTGCATCATTGCCTAACACAATTGTTCATTGCAATACCTTATTATACATCAGTAAGTGATTGCAACTTTCAGATGTCCCCTTTTCCAACTTGAGAGCCTGATTTTGGACTTCTTGCCATTCCCTTTTCCATGGCAACGAAGTGGAATGAGTTGGGAAAGGAATTGAACTTCCATTGCATTTTTCTTTTCTAATTTTTAATATTTCTTTTTAGTGTTTTCCTCTTTTATACAGGTCGGCTGGCTTGGAGTTAATTAAAGGGCCAATAAAAGATTAAAACAAGCCTAAGGAGGTCGGTCATGCATGTTTTGGCTTTGGCGCCAAGTTTGGGCTATAAAAGAAGATTAAGGACTTCATTTGCCCCCATCTACTTTTGGCAAATTTACTCTAAAGTGATCTTTGGGCTGTGAGCTCTTAGTTCTCTCCACTCTTGGGTGAAAATCCAAGTGTGTGGCTCTTTCCAAGAAGGACGAAAACCCTTCTTGTGGCTGGTTGGAGGACAGAAACCCTTCATACCTTGATTGAATTGAAGTCATATTGCAGATTTGGGCATTAAAGGAGAAAAGAAGTCATTTTCAGATCTTTGCATGCATTGACAAGCCTCTCCTAATTGGAGCAACTTGCACTAGTGTGTCATTTGGTGCCTTCTAGGGCACATATCTACTATTTTCTTCCATAATTAGATTTGCTATAATTTATAAAGCCGGAATCAATAATTCTTTGTGGAGTTTGGGGTTTGAAAACCCTCATTTCATAATTTTCTTGGTCCTATGCTTCTACTGATCGTAATTAATTTTCCAGCAGTGTTTTCTATCAAATTTCATATTGGAAAGTGGCTTGGATAAATCCTAAAATACTTATATATTTTGGTTGAGTTATTTGTGGAGTTTCAAGTGTTTTTCATTCATTTCCGGACTGTTGTTATAAAAATCTGATCGCTGTTCTGAACTGGTTTTAATTTTCAGTTTGCTGGTCTGAAAATCAGAATTAATATTATTGGGGTTTGTGCTAATTCCTTGTTCTTCCGTTGAGTCCCAAAAAGGGACACTACAGTGGTATCAGAGCACTAATCTTCCCCGCCTAGGGTTTTCGTGGAAGAGGGAAACAAGGGTTTCCTATACTATCAACCAAGAGAAGAGGATAACATGGCCAATCAAGATCCTCAAGAAGCCAAGTTCGATAAGTTGATTGCAAGTCAAGAGAGATTAGCGGACACAATGGACTTCCTTGCCCTATCTCTTCAAAGGATGATTGAACCTAGGGTTCATAATGGTGATGGTAGCTCATCCGAAGCTAATAATGCACAACGACCTATGGGATCAGCCCACGGATCAGCCACAAGACCTACCTTTCTTCCAAGGGAAGAAGCTATTCTAGATATTGGAGCAAGGCCCTCTACGGGGCAGAACATTGCCACAAGCTATGAAGAGTATATGGCTCTTCCAAGAGAGATTCATGAAGCCATTTCACTTGCCGAATTCATTGGAGTAAATAGAGGAAGGTCTAGGCTCGAGCCAACAACATATGCCGCAGAAGGAGGTGCAGAATGTGTTGGGAAAGATGACCTTCTCCACCTTTGATGGATCAACCAAGGGAACAGCTAGGGCTTGGATTCAGAAGCTTGATACATACTTGTCCTTGAAGCCCGTGATGGAGGATGATGCTATCAAGTTTGTAACCCTTCACCTTGAGGGGATTGCTCATGAATGGTGGTTCCATGGTTTAGTAACACAAGGGCACAATGAGATCCATTCCTATGATGAGTTTTGTCAAAGGCTCATTGATCGGTTTGATAGAGTTGATCCGGAAGTTCACTTTCGTGAGCTTGCTCATTTGAGGCAACAAGGCACGGTGGATGAATATGTGACAAAATTTCAGAGGCTTTCTGTTATGATCACGCAGATGTTTTAGAGAGGAGACTTGTAGTGCTTTTCATTGAGGGTTTGATTGAGCCACTCAAAGGTTTGGTTAGAGCCTTTGATCCTTTGTCTCTTCAAGAGGCAATCAAAAAGGCTTTGGATCTCGAAGGAGCTGCTCCAAAAACAGCAGCGAACAACAGTCATCTCAAGAGAAATTCAAGTGGACAGCCAACTAGATCTATGGGACAGCCTAGAAACCCTCCCTTGGACCAACCAAGGAAGCCACCCCAAAGGATGCCAAGTACTCACAAGGAGATGCCCAAAACCAGAAATGAAGGAGAATCTAGAAACGAGCTTCGAAAGAAGAATTTGTGCTTCTCATGCAAGGATCCATGGACTCCTCGGGCATCGTTGTTTGGGTAAAGGTAAAGTACATTATATTGAAGTATTTTCAGATTGTGAGGATGATGAAAATAATGTTGATGAGACCAAGCTTGATAGTATGTCGGAAGAGGATCGAGAAAGGTTGATAGCACTCTTGCTACCTTGAAGGGAGCACCTAGTTACCATTCATTTTATATGAAGGGTAATCTACAAGGGCATGAAGTCATAATTTTGATTGATGGTGGAGCCACTCACAATTTTATTGGTGAGTGTTTGGTGACCAAATTGAAATTGAAGATTGAAGACTTCAAAGGGTTCACGGTGAAGTTGGCGGATGGTCGTTCTATGCCATGCACCATAGTTACCTAAGACTCAGGGATGGTGGATGGGGTTTCTGGGATGGCAAAAAAATTCTAAATTTTGGGGACAGCGGGGAGGAGACTAGCGAGGGACGGCTAATTAAAAATTATATAAATATTTAAAATATAAAGATATAGTGACTAAACTATATAAATAAGCTGAAATAAAACCATTTGAGATTTAAATAAGTTGAAACTTGAACTCATAAACATCAAATACATTCCTTAATATCATAATATCAATATGTTAATGTAAGTTACATATGTCATATTTGAAGCAATATCCATGATTTCCAACTATCAATAATGAGTGAAGTAATGTTTGAGCGGACTATGTTTGAATGGATAGTCCAGAATTACTTCACTTATCCATTCAAACATAGTCCAGAATTACGGCAGTGAAAATAGAATAAAATAAAAATTATCTCTAGTTTAGAATTTGCAAGATTAAACCAAAGTAGTTTCCCAATTAGCAGTGTTTAAATCCATGTTGTCCTTACAAAACATAAACATCAATATAAGTTGAAACATAAGTTGAATGGATAAGTAATGTTTGAGTGGACTATGTTTGAATGGATAGTCCAGAATTACTTCACAAGTAATGGATAGTCCATATTTTTAGTTGGAAATCAATAACATTTCTATACTTTTGCAATGTAATAATGGAAATACACAAGTTCTTGTGTTGTCACCCATGGAATGCAGAGTTTAAATGTTAAATATATAAACATGGATGGTTATCTGCATAAGGTGTTTTGTAAGGACAACATGGATTTAAACACTGCTAATTGGGAAACTACTTTGGTTTAATCTTGCAAATTCTAAATTAGAGATAATTTTTATTTTATTCTATTTTCATTGTCATAATTCTGGACTATGTTTGAATGGATAAGTGAAGTTATTATGGACTATCCATTCAAACATAGTCCACTTAAATATAAGTGCTTTGCAATAAAAAAATAGTTTAAAGTGTTTAAAGTATGTTTTTTTATTAAAAAAGATGCAGACGTCAAAGACGTCTAGACGCGTCCCTAGGAAGTTCCCGGGACATCCGGATGTCGAAGACGTCTAGACGTCCCCGGAAGTTCCGAGGAGACGCCGGCGTTCCCAACGCTTCCAAAGCGTCCCCCCATCTCCTCAAACATCCCCAGGACGCTTCCTATGACCTCTGCCCAGTAGGAAATGTGGGGGAAACATTTCCCCCATGTCCCCGGGACGTCCCAGACTTGTAAATTTTGGGGGGGACGTGTCCCCGCGTAACACTGCCATGCACTAAGAGGTGTTCCCAACTCCATGTTTCATTGGAAAATTATGAGGTATGTGCTGATTTCTATTTAATTAACATGGTTGATATGAATATCATGCTTGGGGTCCAATGGTTGCATTCATTGGGAGAGCTCACCTTCAATTATCAAAGCATGGAAATAAGTTTCATGGACAAGGGTAAAAGGTTACTTTACAAGGTATGCTTCCGGAAACACTTCAAGTCAAATACTTGGTAGAAGATACTTTGTTATGGGAATCACATTTTTGCTCCATATCTAAGATTACAGCAGATTGGAAATCACTAATTTCAGCTGAGTATGCCAAAAACAAGTTTGCTAACGTTGTTTTTGAAGGTGAAATAATTGATGAAAGATACAAGGTTGTGGATGAACTCATTCTTTACAAAAACCGAGTCTATTTGGTGCCTGAATCAAAGGTGAAACATAAAATATTGAGGGTTGTTCATGATGACACCTCAAGCTGGTCATCAGGTTATTTTAAAACATATAAGCAAGTGAGAGAAAGATTCTATTGGAAAGGCCTAAAAGGGGAAGTACTCCAATACATTCGAGAGTGTCTTATATGCCAACAAAACAAAGCAGAACATACATTTCCAATAGGACTTCTACAACCACTTCCCATTCCCACTCAAAAATGGGAAAGTATCTCTATGGACTTCATCACAAGGCTGCCCATGGTTCAAGGTAAGAATTGTTTATATGTGGTGGTTGATAGACTCACTAAATATGCTCATTTTTGTCCACTTCCGGCTAAATATAATGCTCCTATAGTGGCTGATGTGTTTTTCAAAGAAATATTTAGACTTCATGGGCTGCCCAAGGATATAGTGAGTGATAGGGACAGCAGATTTATGAGCATGTTTTGGCAAGAGTTGTTTCAATTGATGGGTACCCAACTCACTCCTAGCACTAGCTACCATCCTCAAACAGATGGGCAAACAGAAATAGTTAATAAATGGGTGGAAGGATATCTACGGAACTATATTGATGGGAAAAAACAGCGTAGATGAAGTGGTTATACATGGCTGAGTTTTGTTACAATACTACCTTCCAAACATCCATCGGTATGTCTCCTTTCAAAGCTTTGTATGGTTATGATGCTCCATCTTTTGTTGATTTGGTTATGACAGATAGTAGAGTGCCTAAGGCTCAAGATTTAATTCAACGAAGTCATGATATCTTAAAAGAGCTCAAGGAAAACCTTCTATGTGCCCAAAATCAGTAGAAGTTATATGCAAATCAGCATAGGAAAGAAAGGACATTTGAAGTGGGAGACATGGTATTTTTAAGGTTGCAGCCCTATAGGCAATCTTCTATCAAACAAAAGGGTGCAGAAAAGTTACTTTTATGGTCCTTATAAGGTAAAGAGAAAGGTGGGAAAGGTTGCATATGAACTTGAGCTTCCGGAAAATAGCAAGATACATAATGTTTTTCATGTTTCATGCCTCAAAAAGGCACTTGGACAGAAGCTTACTCCCTCAAGTGGGTTGCCACCATTAGATGAGGAGGGCAAGTTCGTTCTAATTCCGGAAAGTATCCTAGAGGTTCGTGAGAAGAAGTTGAGATAGATAAGATAAGAAAATTTTATTAATGTCCAAGGAATCGAAGTATCAAGGAATACTTGGTTTGTTGGAAGGGATTGCCCCTTGAGGATGCTACATGGGAAAGTGCAACAATATTGGAGCATCCACAATTGCAATTGCTTGGGGACAAGCAATTTTGGGAAGGGAGGACCGTGATCTCCCTTTTCCGACTTGAGAGCCTAATTTTGGACTTCTTGCCATTCCCTTTTCCATGCCAACGAAGCGGAATGAGTTGGGAAAGTGTTGGCTCGAAAATCTGTCACTTGGGAAGATTTATGGATAAACGAGTCAACAAAGTGTGTAGGGCATAGCCCCTCTTTGAGTCAAAGCAAAGGCCCCGGTTTATTGTTATTCTACCGGCAGGAATGCGTGCAAGTCTCACAATATTCGCCTTGGGGTTTGGGATCTCATCCCAAAGAGGGGTGTTTCCAATCATGGAAAGAAAGGAATGAAAGAGAGGATGAAGAAAGATCAGGTCCGAAGGAGAAAAGAAATGAATTCCAAAGCGAGAGAAAGGTCGAGGGTTTATGTTTTGGGATTGGTAGTAAAATGAGCCAAACCAACTTGCATAAACAAATAAAGCAATACGATGAATAAATGACAAAAAGTAGAGATAGATCCAACAGAATAAACGCATAGATCGACATAAGAAAGATCGGATGCCCATAACACACATATTCAAAGACAAAGTCTCAATACTTGTATTATCTGTTTTCTTACATACAAAAAGTACAAAGCCCTTTTCTTCTCACTTCTATTTTTCATTTAAAAGATATCCACCCGAATACAAGTATTCAAGTATATATAAGAAGAAGAAGGAAGACAAAAAGGAACCAACCACCTATTTACAAAATATCTACAAAAATATCTCAAAGTCATGTTGACTTTTGACAACTTGATGGATGACATCATCCCATGGTGCAACATGGATGATGTCATCATTTGTGCCAACATACTTTAGACATTTACAAAAAGAAAGTCGAAGAAGAGAGAGAAATTATTCGTCGTCGTCGTCCGCGGCTGGAAAGGAGTATCCTGCTTTTACTGCTCGGGTGACGAGATGTGGAATTGGGCACGGTATTCCATGAACTTGCTAATCATGGGCTCTAATTGATCCTGGGAAGGATCTTTGTGTCGCTCACTGATAGCCTCGCAAGTCTCCCGCTCGTCTGTGAGCTTCTCTAGGAGTTTGGAATATTCATTCTCTACTTCTATTAAGAACCCGATGAAGTCCCGACAGGCCAGCAGGTTATTGATGGATTCTGCGTCAAAAGTGACCTCTGGCCCCAACCCTTGCGAAACGATCTCCTTGAAGATCTGGATGGTTTCGTCAACCTTCCTTAAGGCGAAAGGAGTAAGCAACCCTGGAGACATCGTTAGAACAATTTGTTCCATCTGATGCATTGCGTCCAGGGCTTCTTCCTTTACCTTATCAATCTTTTCGAGGACGAATTCCAGTTGATCCATCCGGTAATCCAGAGTGGAAAGGGTCTTATTGAGGGCCCTGGGGTGACCAAAAACGCCGAACTTGACCAGATCTTCGACTAAACAGCCGAACATTCGTTGAAAGGTCTCATGCTGCAGCCTAGCATGGTCCAGCTCTTCGGATATGGGTCCTACTAACGCCTGGAGTTCTTTATTCGCCTTGTTGATGTTCAGATACAAATCGGTGAACTTGGCGATCACTCGTCATTTGTCCTTGAGGATCGGCTCCTTCAAAGTGAAGCGCCATATACCTGCTCACCGATCTTTGCATATTCATTAATTTTATCCCGACTCGAGAGGCTCGGGAGTTTCGGCGGCGATTAGGGAGGCACCGCCCATCTTCTGTAAGGCGTGGAGCAGATGTTTATTTTGCTCTTTCAAAGTAGCCTTTTCTCTTCTTTTGCTTCTTGAAGCTTCTTGCTCGATAGTTTGGTAGCCTTTGGGACGATGGCTACCCCGTCTGCTGGATGATTTCGCTAAGGCCAAGCGGGAATGGTCCTTCCTCCTGAGCTCAACCTCATGATATATGTCGATGTAGATATCTTCGATCTGAGGGATGTGGATTGGATCGAGCTTGGCTCTAGGCAAACAATTTCTCGGGTCGAAGGTGGGCCTTTCTGTGAAGTCATGTTTCAAATTCAGCAGCTCCAGATTACTGCGAACATATCTTTTGCCTTGTGGTGAGTGAGACACGTATACCTACCCACTGTGAGGGGGAAAGGAGTTCCACCCTTCTTTCTTTTTAGGCACTTTTCGTGGTAAGTAACAAGCTGCCTCGACAGCTCCAACAGGATCAACTTGGGCCCGGCATATCTTGGCAGTCTAGTTGCTTCCCCAAGAAGTTAGCCGCCCTTAGATAGGTGAATGTGGGGAATTGAGTGAACAGGGCCCCCACTTCTCGGTAGCTGCTACAATACTCTTGATCGTGCGACCATGAGTCATATTCGGCCTCAACAGGCAGATGATGAAATAGAAGAATGCATCATTGATCTTTGTAAATTGGGGGATGCTATTTTCCAGCTTCAGTTCTGGATAGTATTCATAGATTTTAACCTGGGGCCAAACCCCGCACCGCATCAGAGCTGGATAATCTCTTTCTGAAGCTGCAACATAGACCACGTAGGAGTTCATATAGAATCTCCCGTTGTGTTAAGTTGTTGAAATTTGCCTCGAGATTGTGCTGCTTATGATTTCTGCCCACTCAAAGCGTTGATCGGGCACATTTTTGTTCATTGTTTCTAGGTACCGCAAAGCATCCACTTGTGAAAATAATGGGCGTCAGGAAGCCCAAAGACTCTGCTCAGGAATGTAATGGTGTCGCTGAGTTCTTCTGAAAAGTCACTACGATGAATGACTTGTGGCCACCGAGTCACCACCTTTTTATTCTTGAGATAAACTTCATTCATAATTTGCGTGCGCCGATCTTCATTGTCATCCTTGATGCAATCTTTTCACAGCTTACGGCCACAAAGTGCGGTGATGAGGAATGCCGAGCATTATCTCAAAGTGGCGAGTAGTGAAGTTAATTATGACCTCGCCCTTCTCACCATGGACACATCTTGTGTCTTTGTTGTAGCATCGGGTCACTACCATCATAAATTCATTATTCACGGCACTGACTGGGATCCCTCCAAAGAAAGTGCGAGGCAACCGCCTATCAATTTGTCCATCCATGGACTTCTTGTGACCTTCCTGGTTCTGGTCCAGAACTCCTCCATATCAATATGACCCAGCTCTGAGTCTCTGATGTCTAGGTCACACTCTGCTTGGGACTCGGGCATTCTGACCCTCTGATACTTATACTTCATTTCTTCTTCTGTGAGCTTGGCCTTGCCTTTAGATTTGGCAGGTCTCTTGCTTGATGTTGACATATGTTCTTTTGAACTTAGTTGCTGATCTGCAAGAATAAGAAGTGAAACCCAACGCAAGAAATTCATGTCAGCTGTTTGATTTTCCATTGAAATGCTTGACAGAAGAAAGAGTTAGCAATTTTAAGGCCTCAGGGCGCAGGGCGCATGAATACTGCAAGCTGCAGGGTTAAATAGTAAGGCGCACAGGAAAGGGATGTTGCAGGGGATAAATCAACGCCAAAGGGCGCATGGCACATGGATACTGCAGTTGCATTCTTTGTTGTTGTAAGCACAAGTGCGCCTGCGCCATATGTATGCATTTTGTAAAGGGCGCACATATTTTTCATGTTACACGGGTGTAGGATGCGCCAAAGGGCGCGAGCTTATTGCGTGTAACATCATTTTTCATGCGCCATAGGGGAACTTGGCGCGGCGCATGGAAGGTCTGCACAACATGATGTTGTTGCAATGATGGATGCGCCGGCGCCGATTTATCAGTGGTACTTGGCGCATATTTAGCTAGTGTTATGCATGACGCATGAGGTGCGCCAAAGGGTGCATGGTTTTGCAATGCGGCATATGAGTTTGAGTGCGCGCCAAGTAGGGCAGGAAAGCAACTGCAACAAGCGAAGGAAGCGCCATGAGGGCGCGGTGTTTATCATGTAACGAACAGGGAAAGCGCGCAGCTTGGCGCGCGCTGTTTGTCATGTCGCAGGAAGACAGATGCGCAAAGGAGAAAATAATGCCTCTTATTTTCAAGCCATGATTCTTTTGAGGGGTTTTACATGTGGTTTAGCCCCTTCTGCAGGGTCATTTGGGTTACGAAGAAGCTTATAAAATGAGAGTTCCAAGCTATTTTGAGGAGAGCCCCCTTTACCGGTAGATCGGAAAGAGGGGGAAAGCATGGAAAAAGAAAACAGCAAGGAGGGTGGGGAGTCCATGTTTTGACAGATTTTTTAACCAAACCCAACCCAAACCAGCAAGCAAACAAAGAACCAAAGCACAAAACACAAAAGAAATGAGGACCTCTTACCAGGATATATAACGAAGAAATGTGCAAACGGGTCCACAAAGCGATTGAAAATGACAGGGCAGGTGCGCTGGCAGGTACAGAGAAAATCACGTGATTTGTGTCGGATGATAATGACAGCGCAGACGCGCCTATTTATAGGCGAGGTAGCAATAAATGTGCCACCAACTTTTTCAAGTGGCGCATGAAAAGCACTGTCGACACAAGAAAACATGCGCCCGTGGCGCACCAAAATGCTTGTCAACACAAAGTTATGTGCGCCTTTGGCGCACCGGAAGTGGTGTTGACAGAGGAATATGTGCGCCCTAGGCGCACCAAAAAGTGGCGCAACAAAAGCTCTGTTGACAGGAAGGCGCATGCGCCTTGGCGCATGCAAGGAAGACTCAACATAGTGAGGCACACCAAAACGCCTGTTGACACGAGAAAGCATGCGCCAAAGGATTTAAAGGGGGCGCACCAAAACTTAATGTTGCATAGACATTATATGCGCCCGACTAAAAAAGACCAAAAATGGCTAAGTTCGGAAAACTGGATTTCCCGGGAAGGGATTTTGCAACGTTCCGAACGCAAGGGGTCACTGACGAGGGGCCGGAACAAAATTTTCGGTAGGGTTATCTGTAAAATTGCCCTTGCCAATTTTACGGGATAATATAAAGGAATTGAACTTCCATTGCATTTTTCTTTTCTAATTTTTATATTTCTTTTAAGTGTTTTCTTCTTTTATACAGGTCGGCTGGCTTGGAGTTAATTAAAGGGCCAATAAAAGATTAAAACAAACCTAAGGGGGTCGGTCATGCATGTTTTGGCTTTGGCACCAAGTTTGGGCTGTAAAAGAAGATTAAGGACTTCATTTGCCCCCATCTACTTTTGGCGAATTTACTCTAAAGTGATATTTGGATTGTGAGCTCTTAGTTCTCTCCACTCTTGGGAAAAAATCCAAGTGTGTGGCTCTTTCCAAGAAGGACGAAAACCCTTCTTGTGGTTGGTTTGAGGATGGAAACCCTTCATACCTTGATTGAATTGAAGTCATATTGCAGATTTGGGCATTAAAGGAGGAGAGAAGTCATTTTCAAATTTTTGCATGCATTGACAAGCCTCTCCTAGTTGGAGCGACTTGCACTAGTGTGTCATTTGGTGCCTTCTAGGGCACATATCTACTATTTTCTTTCATAATTAGAGTTGCTATAATTTATAAAGCCGGAGTCAATAATTCTTTGTAGAGTTTGGGGTTTGAAAACTCCAATTTCGTAATTTTCTTGGACCTGTGCTTCTGCTGATTGTAATTAATTTTCCAGCAGTGTTTTTTATCAGATTTCATATTGGAAAGTGGCTTGGATAACTCCTAAAATGCTTTTAAGTTATATAGATTTTGGTTGAGTTATTTGTGGAGTTTCAAGTGTTTTTCACTTATTTCCGGACTGCTGTTATAAAAATCTGATCGTTTTCTGAACTGGTTTTAATTTTCAGTTTGCCGGTCTGAAAATCAGAATTAATATTATTGGGGTTTGTGCTAACCTTGTTCTTCCGTTGAAGTCCCAAAAAGAGACATTATAAACTTGCAAGTATGGTGAACATTGGGTGAACCCTCAAGGGCTGTTTGGTTAACCTGTCCAGAAAACCTCCTCATGAAACCTTGGGAATTCTTCAAATGTTTTGAACCCTCCCAAACATCCTTTGGGAAACATCTGGTCAATGAATCCTTAGGTGATCAGAAATGGATCGTGTGGAGGGAAAAAAAGGGAAGAAGGGGTGTCCAATGGGGACAGGAGGGCAGAGAGCTTATCAAGGTGGTCACTCAATGCAGATTCCTCTTTGAGAGTGTACTCAACTCAACCAGGACATCCTTTTATTTCCTTTTCCCTTGTAGGATCAAGGAGAGCAGCTTGTTGCAGAGCCTGTATAATTCTTGATAAGATATCTTAGATTTGCATGTAAAATTTGATATGCATGTAAATTGCTCTGCAAGTCAAACAAGGGATTTGGAAGTTAATTAATTGCGCTTTCTGATAACATAAAGGCCCCTTCATGTTCTAGCAATGGAAACTACCTTAAGAAAAACAAGCTTTTCCTCTTTAGAAATAAAAACTCTTCCCCTGTATTTTTGTATGCAGCCATGTAAGCTAAGCATTCTTGTTGATCTATGCACAATACAGGTGTCTTGTTAAACAATTGATAGTGTGTTAGGGGGCATTGAACTAACAGATTGCAACATGATGCAACCGGATGCAAAGGCTTAATTGTTTCTATCTTAGCCAACAATTAGTCTAGCAATGTTTTTTTGAGTCACAAGTTCAGTCTATTGCAACCACCAGAAGTTATCATGTAACCATGTGTAGTGATGATGTGTGTAATTCACGATTTAGACTTGTATCTGCATTCAACTCTGACACATGTGCACAATACATATAAACAAGAAGAAATGTCTAAATACTTCTAAGAGTCCAGACTCCAAATAGACTTCTATGTCCTTGCTAACAATCTACTAGATTTATTTTTCCATTCAGCTTCTGCACATTGTCTAAGAATTTTGTAGTCCCTAGCTAGAATAAAGGATTGCTCGGTCTCATAGCCGCAAGTTCATTTGAAAAATGTTTTTAACAAATCAAATGGGCAGGCATATTTCCTAACAACACAATCAGCAAACACAAGCAAAAATAATATAGATATATGGCCATCTACCAGACCATTAATTTAATGGGCCGTCTATTATTTCTTGTTAAACCTTTAGTGCAATGATCATTTCATATGGTTGTCCAATTTGGGAAACAAACCTTTCAAACAAATCTTGGAAGAAAGTTGAAAAAGCTCATAAACGGTTCTTATTGGAACAATTGGAAAAAGGCAGAAACTGCATGCAAAATTATTTTAGCAGAACCAGATATGTTATGCTGGAGAGAGAAGCAATATGCCAATTTTTTACATATTTTGCCAAAATAAGACATAGACTCAATAAAATAACATGTCACGCACTGACAGAAACTGAATAAAAAGCATGGTACCATGACAGGCTGGAATGGATAAATAAATGGGAAATTGATGAGGTTAATTTACTTGAAGAACTGATGTCTATTTAAAATTAGGTGCAGATGACAGTCCTAGAGAAACTTTGGCAGTATCCTGGCAAGAAAATAAGATCTGGTCAGCATGAGAATAATCAAATGCTCACCTATTGAGCAACAATGTCTTTGGGAGAAAAACTCTTTGTATAAGAGACATAAAATGTTAGCTCAGGGTAAACTCATATCACCTGGCAGTTGAGACAGAAAGACGGAGGAATATAGAGGTTGTACTATGCATGTGTTTCTTATGTAATCAGAGTTGGGTTCAGGATGACAAACATGTGCTGCTTTACAAAGCTTGTAAAACTGCAACACTGAATAAATCCTGAATTTTTCACTAATGTACACAACCCACATAGCTTACCTGCTAAAGCAGTAAGCAGCTATATTAAACATGTATTAGAGTTTAGAAATTGAATTTATAAAGCAAATATGGAGTCCTCATTAAATCGCAGTGATGCTGCCAGAAATATATTTATACAAATCTGTATCTACTCTGTCCTATAGGCCCTAACAGTTTCCCATGGATGTTGGAAAAAATCAATTCATTCAATTGAACTCAAATTTAGCTACCATTTTTATCTAACTGGAAGCTCATCCAAGAGAACTTGTGGCCATTATGTATGGTAAAATAAGAGCCGCTTAGAAGAATCATCATATGTTTTTGGAGCAAATGAGGAGCGACAAGTTTCACTGTAAGCCAAGGATCCAGTTCCATGGGCTCTGGGGCACCAATATAGCCTTGGAAGCACCTGGAGGTAGTGGTCAAACTCATGGCAATGTATGCCTGCACCAGATAGCTATATCATGGACCCTAGCCATGGTGCTCCTTAAGGTAAGGTCAAACTTATGCCAATGCATGTACACATTGTGTAACCACAGTACAGACTGCAACCCATCCCCATGCTCTCTTGGAGCTCTGCCTTACATTTACCTAAACCTTTTGTCCAATGGGCTATGATCTAGAGGTAAGGAGGAGCAACTGCAATGATGATGACTGGGGATCAAAATTTTCTAGGCATGGCCCCTATGTTAATGCATCCATGCTAATGTGAGCCACCTCAGACAAGGCTGGGTGAAAGTGCCAGGTAAAGTTTTCCACAATATACCCCTCAAGGTTCCTTCTAAGCTGAACAGTACTCTGAGCTTGACATGAAAATCCCTTCACATATTAAATAATTTGTTTGAAAGAATCAATACATGGGCAAGATATACATAACATGATTAGCAAGTACCGAATTTTGAAGTGACAAGAAATTTGTTTTTGTAACTGCAGACAGTCAGTGAATAATTAATTACTCAGCTTGTACTAATGATATGAAAAGCACTAAGTTGGCATTCACTAAGGTAGCAATGCACAGTCAACATTAGCTAAGATGCTTAACCTTCCTGTTTCATATCTGCAGAAATATAGATTGTTCACTTAGTAAAGGAGAGCTACTGATGTAAATCAATGGAAAACAAATTCAGAAGATTGTTATTAATTGCAGAACACACCTTAATAACAACAGACGTTACTCCTTTATCGACACAAAAATATGTCCCTGATCGACTAGCATATTTTTCAGAAAATTTCCGCATTATTTCTACAGATTTGTCTGAAGGCTCAACTGCATAAACATGCAATGTAATTAAACATGTTAGTTCTCAAATGATTTTCTTGCCCTAATCTGTATAACAAATTTAAATTATGAAAATACTAGTATAAACATCCAAATAAAATTCCACTTGTAAGATAATTTATTTAGTAGTCAAACTCCAATATCTCAATACATTTGCAATCACTTCGATATGAACCTAATCAGTAAAAAAAAGGCTCAAAAAAAAAAACTTTAACTTATGGAGAATACAACCTAAGAGATGTGATTTGCTTTCAAGATTTAGAATTATAGTCAATGGCAAGAATTACTTATCCCAAATCACTTACGTTTGACAAATCTCTAAAAAATAAGAGGTGCTTTCCTATTATAGGAAACATGTTGCCGATTCAATCATTAAGGGTTTTCTCAAAATGTGCAAAACATATTCATATTGTAACAGATTGAGGCTCTCCTACTCTATGGTTGAGCTTAATTCTTGGGACATGAAACCTAAAGATTACACAAAAACGTGATCATGACAGTAAAGGTATTAAATTGTTTGACTGCTGCATGGACATGTGTGAGTTGTGTCGGTAGGAGTAAAAACCTATGAGATGACAAAAGACTTAATAAGGAAAGATGTCTTGAAAGAATGTGATGAAATGCAAAGACACATATGTAACCGCTCACTACAAGTGTCAAGCTATGAAAGCTAAATGAGTGTCACCTTAGGAAACATAATGCTCTTGCCAGCATCTGATAACAAATAGGGAAGAATATACATACATTTTGTCACTCACTCAAATCTCTAAACATAATGACCATTAATGATGGTAGAAGATATGAAAATCACTAAATTTATTCCTTGTTCAATGAATCATAAAGCCTCTAACATAGTACCAATAATTAAGACTGAAATATTCTCCAAGAATGGATTATCAAAAAACATTGTAAGCAACAAGACGCCAAATTCTCAAGAAACCAGGGAAAGATTTTATCCAACACTTTGGGACCCAATTAAGCTTTCGAAGCGAAGATCACCCACAACTAGACAAGAAAGTAGATAAGATAAAGATAAGATAAATATATTAATGTCCAACAAATGACCACAAGAGTAGGTCAATGGGACTGAAATAGCCAGCAAGGAAAATACAAAGCGGGGGACCAAACGGTCCCAAGAAAGAGAAAAGCAAAGAAAATACAAAGGGCCTGAGAAGGCAGCAACAATGGAGAAAACAATCCCAACACCCAAACCAGGGGTGGGCTTGCAAGCGAGAAGAAGAGAAGAAAGAAGGCCGAAGTGAAGAAAAGGAGAGTCCATGGAATGGTGGAACTAGCTCCCCTAACATTCAAGGCCGACCACAAGAATTTCTAGATGGAGAGACGGCCAGACGAGGAGGCGGCAAAGTGTAAGGACCGTCTACTGAGTTGTTGTCTGGCCGTCGTACTATATCTAGAAGATCTAGTAGGTCTCGTCTTCATCGCCTAGTACCAAGCCTGGTACCAACGTGAAGATGATGACTCGATGAACTATGAGTGTTATCCCTGGGGTGAACTGATCTGGAGTAAAAGGCAGAGCTAGTCGCCCATTGGCACTTGGTGCCTCTCGCTAAAGGTAGCACTGTGAAGAAGGAAGTGATCGGCTAGGTAGAATATGGTCTGGAATGTAGCTGAAGAGTGTGCTCACAAAGCCTCATGGCCTCCTATATGTATAAAGCAAGACATTTTTTATCCTCATATCTGAAGAAATCTGAAAGAGTTTGTGCCCCTCTAAAGAGACAATGAAACCTCCCTCTGATCGCATAGTATGAAGAGAAAGTTAACTAAATCATACAAACATTAGGGTCCCATGTCAAAACTATGAACATAATTATGGAAGAAAACTCACCCTTGGTAAAAAAATTCCCATAACAATAATTTACTCTCAGTCATAAGCATGAGCTCATTTAAGACAATCTGCAGATTCAGATCTCAAATCAATAACATCAGATCATCACAACTTTAAATGCAAAATAAAAGCATGTGACCAAATGTTGCGAGAAATGCATGAGCGACTCAATGAACATAAGGAAAACAAGGAAAGAGCTCAAGCAAGATGAAACTAATATCAGGACTAACATATGAGATACCGATCGTTCATAACTGGCAGTAAAGTCTAAGACTCAAACTCAACAACTCTCTATAGAAAATGTACAAAACTATCTCCTAGGTTTTGTGGACCATTTTCAATATTAGGAAAAATAAACAAGATAACACAGAAATCACAATTGCCATCTCATGTAAAGATACACTCAATAAGTTACAATAGTTCTTGAAGAATGATTTAGCAAGATATGATAATATCCTTCCTCCTTATGTGAACAATGAAGCAACAGAATTGCATGATCCTCTCAGAAAACTAGAAAACCAAACAAGAAAATGGAGTAACATCTCACAATTAAGAAATATCTCATTGAATTGCTAGATAAACTCTTGAATGAGACAAAATGAAATATTTCCACTTTAGCTAGAGAATGTGTACTCATCAAAGGTGGTGAGAATTTCAAAAAGGGGTGTTGTTGCATCCCTAAACAAGCCTTCACTACAAAAGAATGCCATCAATTTGGTATTCAGACTATTGGCAGACAGCCTAAGATTAGATGCACCAAAGAATAGAAATCACCAAGCAAAGGTTTATATATTATTATCATTTATGACCTCATTGTGACATCATCTTCATATGTATTGTGAAATTTCTGAGTCTTTGACTATAAACATACCTATTTTCTCTCTTCTGATCAACTAGTTGTTGAATGAAAGCGTGAATGATGATAGTACTGCTGACTGAGCTGAATCATTTTGTGTTGACCCTGGAAAATTGCATCTAGTACTTTCAAATTAAAACTATTGAATCACATGTCCAAACAGATTTGGGAAAGCATTGGGAAAGATAAGCTTCACACCGTAAGTCTTAGTTCCTTAGGCACCTTGTGGTAGCCATGGGGACACCCGGAGGTAAGAGCCAAACTATGGCAATGCATAGACCTAAGCCCACCCAATGTGTCGTGATAAAGGAAGCTGGGGGCAGAGTTCAAGTGTCATCCTATATAAAACCCAAGCCCATCCCCATGTTCTCTACAAGCTCTTCCCTAATGTCTACCCTAACATTTTAAGCCAAATGGGATGAGCTCAAGTGGTGAAAGAAAATGGGCTTTCAAGTTTGGCCCTAGGTTCAAACCCTAGGATACATGATAAAGTGTTGAAATTGAGTAAGATACAACATCCAACACTTCAGTGCAGCATACCCCAATGGACAAGACCAGGTGCAAATCTTGTGTCTTTGACACTCAAACATGGCATCTAACCCTAAGGTTGCCCCCAAAAAGGTGAATTTACCAAATCCAAAATAAAAACATTAATGCCACGTACAAGTTAATTTTTCTCTTCATTGACCAGCACAGATTTTGAGAACAAAAAAGTTGATTTCTAGAGGAGACTGATTTTTTTATACAATCATAGTTGATAGTGCCATGAATGAATTCTTAGGGCATTGACTGTTTCATTTGTTGACAACTAGACCTTCTATTGAGTATTTATCCCGTGTTGACCAAGGCTGATTTTTGAAAAAAATTATTGCCAAAAAATATGTTGCATAGAAAATAATACTTGCCACATTCTACGTTGACCATATTTCCATTTGATTTAACTAGAAAATCTATTGTTTTGACCAACAACTAAAGGTAAATTGACCAATTTGACTTTTAGTTGGCCATTGTAATTGCATTTTGAGTGTCATTAGTACTGTCTGTTATGAGTGTATTGTCCACCAATAGTTGACATTACTGGTCAAGATTCGTATAAATCCTTCTACTAGTGGGGACTGTGTTATCCCATAGAGAAAGTATCAATTGATGACATAGCTTCTTCTATATATCCTTGTATTATTGGTGGTCAATTTATATGTAGCACCATAAATTTGATCTGAGACACTTGGCAACAACAGTTTTTGAACATTTGGTCCACACATATTTCCCTATTTCGAACACCCTCTAATCCACTAGGTTGTCCCTATTCTCCGATTCAACATTATTACAACCATTACAGTCTACACAGAAGCCAACTTACATTCTAGACTATAATGTCCCTTCTAGGGCATCAAACAGAAAACAAGGGTTTGGACTCAAACCCCAATCACAACTTCTGATTTTTATTACAGCCACCTGTCAATCACTTCAAACCCTAGAGGAGCAAACTGAAAATGCCATTAGCAACCAAGCACTCTGAATATTTATGACAGAAAAGGAATTCATATGACAGCCAACAATATCACCACTTAGCCCTAGCAATGAATCTGATTTTCTATTTCCTAGGGCAGCGAACTGTATGGGCTCTTCAAGACAATATTCTCATGCAATATAGACTGAAAATCAATATAGAAATATCCCAAACACTTCAGAAGTCCAGCAAGATGAAATTTAGAGCAAATATATATTTTATAAATTTAATTCAAGTGCAAACACAGCTGAAACTTCAAAAATTCATAACTCCATCAATACTTGGAGTTTCAACACAAACAAATGCTATCAAATAAAAGTGAAATCACAATTTTCCAACCATGGAAACCCCTCCAAAAGTGATCCTGAACTTCCTAGGTGGGTAGATCAAGTGGAGGAAGGGTGCCAACACCCTTGAAAGTGCCCTAGTTGGAGTAGAAGTGCCCTATGCACGGATAAACACCTTGTTGTTCCAGAAATCTGCCAATGAAGTCCACTTGTGACTCCCGAATGAAGCCACCAATGCACATTCCATCACCAAGTGTGATCCTATTGAAGGTTTTCGTCCTCAATAGGTAACCAAGGGTTTCGTCCTTCAATGGCAAGAAGAGAAGCTACACTAGCTCCAAATCCAAGTAAATGTCAAAATGATGAATGATAATGATATGCTCCTCCACCATTCGAACCTCCTTAAGTACCCCTCTTTGGCACCAAGGATGAATTAGAGGACTAATTCCCATGGCCGACCTCTTAATGAAGGGGAAGTGTACTTTTAATCTTCACTTGGTCCTCCAAGAAGACCGACCTCATGTGGAGAAGATAGAAATTCCTTTTTGCTTTGTCATTCACCCATCACCTAGTCGAATCACTCCAAGCCATAATTAGTAATTAAATAAATAAGGAAAATACAATCACTTACAATTATGGCAATGTTCACCTCCCTTGCTTTCCTTCCTCGAAGCCCACAAACATTGGAATGGGCCCAAAGCTTTCATGGTGACTAGCTTGGAAAAGGGGACATTACATAGACATACTTCATACATCTTTTAGTTCTAATTTTTATGACCTTTGGACCCAAAATTGTCTACCTACTACGAACCCGTCTTTTGCTTTCAATAGTCATCTTTTTCAAATGGGTAACTTGTCTTAATCGGCCTTAGCAGGATTTTTGGGTCCTTTGAGTGGGAAAACTAATGAAAGGTCTTCTATAAATACAAATGCACCCTAATCCATTCAAACCATCTCGGAATCACTTCACTCCTTGGAGATCCATCTCGGAATCACTTCACTCTTTGGAAATCACTATACACAAACAACACATCCTCCCTAAATCTTCCAAGAGCAGCCCTAGTTCAGCCAAAAGCAAAATTTTGAAGCATACAAGATCTCAAAGTGCATGTTGTCGAGTTTCAAGGTCAAAAGCAAGGGTTTCATTCTAAGTTGTGTATTCTTTCCATTTGTTGCATCCCATCGTAGGATTGTGGGAGAACTACATGGGTTTGGACCCTCTTCAAAGTATTGGTATGTAAGCAATGCTCAACAATCATGAGGTGGTTGGGGCCAATCCAACCCAAAAATATAACCCCTTTTTCAGTCTCTTGTCATCAAGCAAGTAAGAAGCTAGGGATATTACGGTCATTGCAAAATCCAAATTCATAGAACAAAAAAACAAATTCAGAAAAAACTACATAGGAATATTGAACTTCGTGACAACCCACCCTAGACACAATTGTTGGCTGCTGAAACACATTTGGACCCAGATGTACTGAGACAAATAGATTCGGACTCGGTACATCCCGAGACATACATGTTCAAACCCAAGCACTCGACCTTTTCGACCACCTGCTAGAGCACGATTTTGGATTGTGATTTCTCCTTAGCACCTTGATGACAGTCTTTCTAGCTTTTTTCTAGCATCTAAGCACATTGTTTTATTGTGTGCAAGACTAACTTGGTGAGTTCGATATTTCTAACTTGGGAAATTTGTTTCAAACCATCAAACTAACATAGATCGTGTTGTATTAGGACTACCACTCATCGAGATAAAATAAGATAAGATAAGATTAAGATATTAAATGTCCAACGAATGACCACAAAGTAGGTCAATGGGACTGCACAAATACAAATGTGCGAAAAAGAACGCAGCAGAAGACCGAAAAGGTCACGAGAAACAACCAAAGGAGAGAAGAAGAAAAGAGGATGAGAAAAGGAGGAACGGGCGACAAGGAGGGCTCGGGAAAGCTGCTGGGAGCAGCCAAACCAGCGAGAGGAAGGAAGGGAAGGAAGAGGAGGAGAGGAGGCCCCTCAACCAACATTCGAAGCTGACTAAAAGAAGTTGGTGATGTGCTTTGGAGTCTGGGACCAGAGGCTGTGAAAGAACCAAGGTGTTGATGTCAGAGGAGGGGAGAGCTCTCCGCGTGCGCCTAGTGGACCTCAAAGGCCCTCTGTGGGAGGAAGGTCTTGAACTCGTGAGTGTTCGGCCGTCCCTGGTCTGTGAGATAATACCTCGACTCCAAACAGATCTCGTCTGGTAGTCATGAGTGGTGTCACTTTGCCGCTTAGTGCCCCTTCCAGGTGAGAGCACTTTGTGAAAAGGAAGTGATCAATTGCGTAGTTCCCTGCCTAGAGGGGGAAGGGTCTCCACCCGAAGCCTGAGAGCCTCATGAAGATAAAGAGCAAGGCATCTCTGATCATGATATCTGAAGAAGTCAGTGAAAGTCGACGCTCTCTAAATAGACAATGAAATCTCCCTCTGATCTCGTAGTAGATGGGGCAACGGAAGATGAAGTGCTCTTCGTTTCGATCTCCTAGATGGAACAGAATATGGAAAATCTGCTCGAGAATGATCAACATGATGATCACTCTCAACTCTGAGTCTATGAGAGCCAACTCTGAACTAACCAAGGGAAATACGAAGGGCGTGTGTCCAATGTCGGGAGATATACTGGGGCCGGGAGATAAGACCATTGTTGATCTCAAGAAAATGCGCGGCATAGAAGGCCATCTTCGGACGTAACCCACAAAGAGGGTTGGTCCAGGTACACTGGATGAATTGCTTGTAGATATCATCTCTAATGATCATGTTTAGGTCTGCTTGTTGGGAAGGAGATGGGTGGGAGCATCCAGGGAGAAGTTGTACGGAGGAAGGTGATCTATCTGAATGCCAATAGACTCAAGCAGTCGTGAAACACCGCATACCAACAACGAGAACGTCCAGACCGATCGGCTAAAGCAATGGCCACAGAGGAGCAGTAAGCAAGGTAAGGATACCTATCCCTGCCCACAGAGGAGTCAACAAGCTTCCGAATACGATGTAGGAGGGAAACAAGGCTAAAGATTGTTTCCAACCTAAAGGGACGAGCGCCAAACTCTGCCAGGATAATATTGTGAGGAACAGTTTCCTTGCATCTGATGAAACGTCTAAGAAGAAGGATCTGAACTCTTTCCACCACAGCCCAGTCGGACTCAAGTAAGGAAGGTCCCCAAACCTTCGAGCCATAAAGAACAAAGTGGGTCTAACAAGAGAGTCAGAGAGGGATAATTTGGACAAGGTGTCTAGCGGAAGCACTATCTCTCCAAGATCACCAAGGAGCCATAGCCCTTATTAACCAAGGGCTAAAGTATCGATTGTAGACTCGAAGTGAGGCCCATAAAAGAGTATCCCCAAGTATAAGAGTTAGTGATCTCAAGCTCCTCCCCCTTGTAGAAGTGAAACTCAAAAGTATTTAGGGAATTGAAGATAGTGACTTTGGTTTTAGCAAGATTAAGCTGTCATCCGCCCGTGATCGTAAAAAGGGCTAAGGCATCCAATTGTCCCTGTAGGCCCCTCCGCCAGGAGGCAGGAAGGACAACACAACATCGTCTCGCAAAAAGAAGAATATAGATCAGAACCTGGTGGAGAAGACACTCGTCACCCTCCTGGATGTGATCCCTAAGAAATTCCTCCAACTCATCCATATAGATACTGAACAAAGTAGGCGACAAAGGGCAGCCCTGCTTGACCCCAATGGTGCTCCTGATGAAGTCAGAGAACCCAATAACAATGTGAAGACGGCCCAAAACCTCCTCGTAAAGGCGCATGATGGCAGCAAGAAGAGTCTCAGAGATACCAATCTCTCTAATTCGCAGGAAGAGGGCTTCCCACGGGACAAAATCGAAGGCTTTCCGAAGGTTGACAAAGCAACAGAACACCTTGGAAGAACGGTGGTGTGCTTCCTCAATGATGGCCCGAAGAGTGAGGATGTGGTCCGTAGTCTAGTAGGTTGGACGAAACCCCGCCTGTCCCCTGGCCCTGCAGTGGTTCTGGTCCAGAAACTCTGAAAGTCGCATGTGGAGGACAGTAGCATAAAGCTTGGCGAATGTGTGACCTACCATGATCGTTCTATAGTTGTTGGGATCCGAGGTAAGACCCAATTTGTGGATAGGGTGAATAATGTGGTGGGACCAAGCACCTGGAAATCCTGTACAAACCACCTGGTTGAAAAGATCCACTAAATAGTTGTTTAGAATGCCAATCCCTTGTTTGAAAAGTTCAGTCTGAAAGCCCTCTTCACCCGCTGCTCTGTTGTTATTCATGGCTGAAATGGCCTTTTTAACATACATGTGGGTGAAGATGTGGCAAGCGGGAGGAGGGGAAACCACACGAATCTGGGGCTGGCCGGGGACATCATAAAAGGTGGAGGTGTGAGCAAACATGGAGTTGTGGTCTAAGTCATGCGAGAGAGGGGAGTGTCGGGGGAGAATGGTACGCTAGAAATGCTTGGGGAGTGTAAGAGGGACTCTCGCGGAGCTCCCATCTCCATCAAGAAAATAACATGCGTTTCTTGTGGCGAAGGAGGTTGCGATAAGCGGATTTGAGAGAGGGAAAGGAAGGGAGAGCATGAACAGAAGCACGGAAGAAGTTGTCGGTGGAGGGCTTTACATTCCTCATCATACCATTGGTTCATAGGACAAGTTTTTTTGTTAGAAGGGGTGAGGGTAACATGGGGGTTAAGACTTAGAGTCACCTCGTGGATAATGGAAGAAAGAAGGTTGTACTTCGTGCTTGTGAGGAGCGAGGTGAACTGAGGCTCAAGAGGAAAAAATCGACAGAGATGGGATGTGAAGGTTATAGGGTCACCTTAAACAAACTTTAAGATAGTGCGTGGAGGGCAGCGGAAATGAGATAGAGCCTGGGGGGTTAAACTACAGGGAGAAGCAACAAGATGCATGATCGTGAGGGGGTGAGGGAGATGGATAAGTGATGGATGTGAGGAAACAGGTTAGAGGAAGTTAAAATGTAGTCCACTACGCTAGCCCCTCTACAGTGAGGTGTACAAGTGAAGGATCTGGAGTCGGGAAAGCATGGAATACCATTCAAAATCAGCAGCCCATGGGACTCACCCAACTGTAAGAGATGTCGGCCATAGGAAGTCAAGGGTCCTACAGAATCCTCTGATTCTCTCTGGAGACCAATGGAGTCGGGATCAACCTCAAAAGTACAAAACACATCACCGGTCCTGTCATGAGAAGGTACCTAGAAGTTTCTGGTCTGCGCATTGAAATCCCCCAAAAGAATGACCTCCCAACAAAAAAACTGAGAAATACTTGTGTAGAGGTCGAAGAAGGGGTCCCGTCAGGGCCATTATGAATGGCATAGGGAGAGGAAGCTGGGGGGAAATAACAAACCGCAAAGAAAAAGTCTCTGAGGTGGGGTGAGGTCTGATTGAGCCTGACCCAAAGGAAACGGGCAAACTCGTCTGCAAGCGACCACCGAAATGTTGTTTTGGAAAGTATCTCGACCACTGCACAAGCAACCCCATTTGAACCTCTCGACACCACTAGAGCTTCTAGTCTCCCGCCTATAAACCAAAACCAAAGTGGAACCCCTTAATTTCCAGAGAGGGCAAGCAGAATCTCATGGGTCTTAAGACAAAAAGGAGATCAAAAAAATCACAAAGCGTCATATAAACCCGAAGAAGACCGAATAACTGTTACCATTCTAGCATGTGATGGAAATGTCCCTGTTCCCCTGCCTCTCCCAGTGAGGCCATCATTTGGGACCGGATCCGGGAGACCAACCGGGGGGAAGGTGTCACGGATAACAAGTCTAAGATTACAAATAACAGCCCACTTGCCTGCTTTTCTAGCTGTCATCACCGCTTCCCAAGATTGTTTGAATTCGGCAACTTGTGCTCTAGTGAGGTCTTCGTCAAGGAAGATTTTATTGGGGAGGGAGAATAGCTTATGTTTGGCTCTGAGTGCTCAAAGTCTATCTTCCGCTGATTTAAAACGAAGAAACAACGTTGAGTCTTATTCAAGCCAGGCTCTGTCAAGCTACACATCAGGAAGCTGCAATTTTTTGGGGAGAAAGTCGGAGCCTATGGCCATCGGGTCTGATGAAGGGGGAGGAGTGGGCAGCCCTCTCATTTTGAGATTGAGTTCCCTAGAACGCCTAGTTCGTTCTTTTATCATTTTTTCCTGCACCACTTCTTTGACCACTACCAGAGGAGGAACTATGCTTTTTCCTTTAACTACTTGGGCCCGCGAATTTGTTTGTTGTTTGAGATTTTCATGCTGAGTTTTGAACTCTTCTTGCTTGTGTTTGAGGTCCAGAATCTCCGCTTGCAGCTGGTCATTAACGATGTTGAGAGAGTGGGATGTGGGATCTGCCAAGTGATCTCCAAAGGAGATATTATGCGCTTCCACCTTCTCCAACCGTGAGGTGAGCTCGAAAACTTTTGTTTGAAGAGCCCTTTTGGAGGATTCAACGATTTCCAGCCTATGAAGTAATTCCTCGATAATTATGCTTTGGTGTAATTTTTAAAAATATTTTGGTGAAAGCAATTACAATCACATTCAATGCAATCACAACATCATCCACTAGGATCATCCTTTTCCACTCCGGAGCAAAGAAATTTACACATCTATCTAAGCCTCCTCACAAGCTCTCTAGAAACTACTTGAATGCAACCTTATTAGTTATTTCCTTTCCTCTACCCATGGAGATAGATACATCTTAACCAACACCCAAAAACTATGATCCTAATGCATATTGCGATTATCATTGATGCCTTCGACATTCGACCAACAAATGTTTCAAAGCATGCCATAAGATTCAAGATCTTATTGACAATAACACTATCCAAATCAATGGAAGTAACACAAGTACAAACGACGCAGTTGCACAACCCAGTTCATGCCTTAAGGTGTTCACGGATCCTCTACCTAATCATGGTACACAAGATACTCAGAAGAGCAATGAGGTACACATCACTTACCATACTATACCTCCTCCAATGTCTTACGCTACTGATTCTCATCCCATAGGCGGTCGTATTCATATGTTACCAAATGCAGGCTTATCGTAACCTATGACTACATTCGATGATCTTGAGCTTCCTGGCAGTGACAAATCTTGTGATGAGCCTTTATTTATACGTGCTTTCATTGATTCACACCCGATACAGAGCATTAAGGATGACAATGGATCAAGCAAAAAAGTATGCACTATGACACTTCTCACAAGCCTTGCGTACACTCCTTGCTAGCCTTAGGTACACTCCTAAGGATTTATCTCATACAGCAGCTACAATAAAAGGCTTTGACAAACAATGTCAGAACCTTCTTGGGGGAATGTCTTACCACTTCAAGTTAGACCTAAGAGAGTAGCTACATGGTTTCTAATTTTGCTTATCAACAATGTATTTGCCATGTTACTTGGATGCCCATGGATACATGTGATGCAAGTCATCCCTTCTATGCTACAAAGATGCTTGAAGTATATACACAACAGCAAGGTAGTTACCATCCATAGTATTTCCTATGAGTATCCCATCTGACCTGCGACAGTACCTATTCAGGTACAACCACAAAAACTTGTCATACAACTTACAAAAGTGCAACCTTCACAACCAATTCAGGTACAACCTCAGCATCAGACAGTTGACTTTTTCTAACGGCCAATTCTTTAGCACCCATTAAATCAACAGCCTTCCCGAGTTAAGCTTACTTTACACACTCAGCCTATGCTACTTATGCAGCCTACAGTATCTAGTCCTTCACTCCTTACGATAGTCTTACAACAGCCTTGTGACCATGTTTCACAAAGAACACTAATGCAGTCTTCCATTACACAGTGGAGTTTACAAGTTACTATGACTACTCGATCCCCACAACACATACACAATCATACTCCTAGCGCATATACTCAAGATACCATACGGCATGAGACCATTTATAAACTTTCGACAATGATTCATCTACTACTCCTCACTTATGGCACGTGACATTTGAATTTATTGATACATCACCATTAAATGAGCACCCCATTGACAGGGTCATATGTTAGCATTCCTAACCTACCCCTTCTGCTAGCTCAACTATGCTGAGTAGTGCTCATAACTTGTTCCTATACATAACCTCTAAATTACTTGTTTGCTTGTTTGCATGATCATTCTCCACTCAAGTTGATGGACACCACGTCTATTCATCTATTTGTTGGGGATTAATAGTGTTTACATTATTAATCATATCATAATATAATATGAGTTATTATAACAACTCATATTATTAGGAATATGTTTGGTTACAACTTACAAGTTGTTGAAAACAACTCGTACAGATTTTATAGGACATGTTAGTCCTATATATATGTATTGTTGTATCTTGAAAATGAGCCGAGTATTTTATTGTGAAAGACCTGCCAATTACAGTTTGTATCAGAGCAAATATTGTTAATTCAAAGATGTATGGTAATTCATATACAGGGGCAATGAAGAATTTCTGAGTATGATAATCATTTTTATGTTCAACAAGGACAATATCATCCTATGCATATGTTGGCGCTGTGTTTTTCTCAAAATGCTAGTCTTCTACGAGGCTTAATCTTCTCCTGCCAGGTCTGAGCATATTTAAGAGGTGTTATCTATTCTTTATTGATACGCTATTCAAAAGGTTCTAGCTTGGAAAAAACGGCTTGTTATAGGTCCTGCAACATCTAAAGGAGAATCAAATTGTTATTGATGCCAAGCTCACAGATCTGCAGACTTGCAATGGGTATTTTCAACATGTGGGCATTGAAGTTGATCATGTATTAGCTCCAGTCAATGCATGGAATGAATGCTAAAATAGTCTTGTGGGTTATCCTTGAAGATAACGGATCTGTACAAAGCCATAACATTAGAGACCCGTAAATCTGCTTTAGACTACATGTTTGCTGTTACTTTGCTCACCGTCAGAAGTTTTATTATATTACGTGCCTATACCATTAATAGCTGAGGGCTGGGCGTACCTGCAAGAAGAAAAACGTGGCACATCTTCAAGAAGAAACATGCTGTTTTGGGCATATTTAACCATACTTCTCTGTTTTTTCTTTGCACGTGTTCTGCTATAATATCACCAACTTGCAGGGGTTAAATTTGACGCCTGTTTACACGTTTTTTGCATTTTTAGCCGTAAAAAACAGGCAAATTATATTTCAAGCCGTAGTCAAGGATGGGGAATTTTTTTGTAACCTGTCACTTTGACATGTACATTAAAAATTCAACTGTTTTAATATATATAATGCTTTGTATGTTATAGGTTGCATGCTATGGGAATCGGGATTGTAGTTACTTGTGTAGTGTGGTGCATGCTGCATTAATAATTAATGTTATTAAGAAATTGATGAGTCAGAAATTTGTCCAATGAGGAGAATCTTATTATAGTTCTAGCTAATGTTTAAAGAATCCAACACCATGACTTCGCAGCTCCCAATAAACTTGTAAGACAATTTGACATATGGCTCATAATAAAGCATTCAATACACGGATTTTTCCCACGTACCCCCCTTCTTTCTTCCATATTTCTCTGTCGTTCTATGTACTTACTGCCCAGGCACCTCAACTTCTAATTGGTTTCTATCCTTTGTTGGTATACATATTTATTATGCAAATTTGAATTTGAATTTCCCACCGGCATGAAAGTCTGCCCAAACTAATATTGTTTCACTTTTATTGTTTGTGCAGATGCTAACATTGTTTTGGCAGAAGAAATACCAGCAGACTACACATTTATTCGCTCTAATTAGAGATAGAGGGAATGGGAGCGTGGGGTGGCCATTGGAGATGGTTAAGGTTGTATGTGTTCTGTTCTGTTAATGTTTCATTTCCTTTGTGTTTTTTTTTGCATGGCCACCATCTGCAGATCATCACAGGAGATAAAATGGAGAAACTTGCTTTCTTTCCATTTATTTGGAGGTTTCTCACAAATGGCAGCTTATTTTGTGTGTAGTGCAATAAACGCTTTGAGGACTGTACAAGAAGTGACCAGCGCCATTTTCCAACTTGGAAAGATGAGATATTTGTATTTGACGTAGTGAGAGACATAAACAGGTAAAGTTAATACTTCTTAATAATTCACCTTTTACCTTATTTAATGCGGAATTTGTTTGTGATTAGAAATCATTTGCATTTTGACTTAGTTATTAAGAACGAATTGACACCGTATTTTGCTTTGTAAGGGTTTATTTATTCACACCGTATTTTTCAAAATCACATTTAAATTTTTAAAAATGTTTTGCTTTGTGTCTTTTGTACATGAATTTAATGTTTAAGACTTTTGCTTGGGATGTCCAAATCGAATCATGTGTTTGAGGTTTTACATTAAGACATTTCAAAGAATTATTGGTTTTTAAAACTGTTTTTCACTTGCTTTGTTTAGTTTTTGAGACAAGCCTTACAGTCTGAATTTTGAATTATTCATTGGACAAAATTGCAGAGGAAAAAGAAATAGAGAGTGTTCATTAAAATTATAAAATACAGAGGGTTTATTTTAAAGCACTCTTGGGATTAGGCACCTTGCCACACTAGGTACAACAGAAAAAACAATGTAGCATTTTTGACCTCTTCAATAATCTATGAAAGTCAAAACTAAAAAATCAACGTCATGTGCAAGGTAATATTAGTTAAAAGACTGTCACAAAAAATTTTCTTGACGGGTAGGGGTGACCGTCAAATTTAACCCATGTCACCAAGCTGTGGAACGTTATTTGGGAGCTCAACAGGTGTCTAAGAGAAGCCTAAATCCGTGGAGTGCCCAGCCATTCATAACACCATGCATTGGATTTCTTCAAAATGCCCCTCGTAAGGATCGATCTTTGCATCAGATTTGCATTAAATCCAGCTTTTTTTTCTGCATATATTCAGCTTAATATGGTCAGCCAACTGTCCCATGCGTGTCATGTCAGTTCTGTAGTTGCTTGGCAAGTAAATAAGTTTTAAGTGGTTATTTTATGTTAAGTGTTTTTAGATTGTCAAGTTTAGTTTATTAGGTAAATTCATTAAAATTAAAAGTGTTTAACGTGTGTTATTCAAAATAAGCCTTTAGTCTAAAGGCATATGCTTGTAAATTTATTATCTCATTTTGTTGAGTCAAGTGTATACCATTATCAAATTTAAAATTTCCTTCTTGTTTAAGACATTAGTCCGCTGTGTTTGTCAATTCATTGTGAGTCATCCTAGTCAAGAGTCTTTTTTTAATTGTTGTGTTTATCGTCAAGTATCAAAAAGTTAAGTGTTATTGTCATTGTCAAAATATGTGAGTCGGTCTTTTTCATAAAGCATGTCAAATTCAATTTCTATTGTCTTATTGTGTATTTTCAAAAGTGTCAAAGGTTGAAAAATCTTCTTATATTGTGAAAGGCACAATTTTGGTTGAAACCGACATTCAAGTATAAGTCCAAATTGTGGGGAGATACAAAAATGGAGAAATTCAATTTGAACTATACTTTGGGCAAATTGAATATTAGCGTTGAAGGAGTAATCACTACCCTACATGATGAGAAGAATCAGATCAAAAATCCTGAAAAAGAAGAGATTGTGTCTATACAAGTTAAAAACAAAAGTATGGCAGAAACCAGGCATTCAAAAAATAAACACATTTGTTTTTATTGTAAGCAATCAGGACATATGTTGCTCAACTACATACAAAGAGCGAAGGATCTCATAGATGGAAAACTAAATCAAAAGGCCGTACTTGCCGAGGACGGTAATTGCATTCACTCAAGTGAAGAAGACTCGTCTCATAAAAGTGATGGAGAAAAGTCTCACTATCAATTGGAGGATGGAACCAATGGAGGAAGGAGGACAATCAGCATCTTCTCATTAGCCACTAATGACGGTGCAACACATTTGCATTAGTGGCACTTTTTATATTTTCAATTGTTTGCTTTGTGTGGTGTGTGAAAAATAAAACATTGTAATCATTCCCCTGTTAAGATTGAAAAGAGGAGAATGTAGCTATCATTGAATTTGTAAATAATTGTATATGAGGGCAGCTGACTACAAAGTTCCTACGATTGCCAAACTTCTTGGAAGTGTGATCGCCGATGATAAGTTCATTGTGGTGAAGTGGGTGATCATGTGCAGCAAGATCCGAGATAGCAATATGCAGACCTAAAAGTATGCATAGGCATAGTTTTTTGTTTCATTCGATGGTGTGCTTCTTCCCCATGTTCACATTAAGGGGGTGAATGTCAGCAATTGATAATGTTCACACTAAGGGGGTGAATGTTAGGGATTAATAGTGTTTACATTATTAATCATATTTGTTATTTGTAGTATAATATGAGTTGTTATAACTCATATTATTAGGAATATATTTGGTTACGATTTTTTGAAAACAACGCGTATAGATTTAAAAACAAAAGTATGGCAGAAACCAGGCATTCAAAAAATAAACACATTTGTTTTTATTGTAAGCAATCAGGACATATGTTGCTCAACTACATACAAAGAGCGAAGGATCTCATAGATGGAAAACTAAATCAAAAGGCCGTACTTGCTGAGGATGGTAATTCTGCTCACTCAAGTGAAGAAGACTCGTCTCATAAAAGTGATGGAGAAAAGTCTCACTATCAATTGGAGGATGGAACCAATGGAGGAAGGAGGACAATCAGCATCTTCTCATTAGCCACTAATGACGGTGCAACACATTTGCATTAGTGGCACTTTTTATATTTTCAATTGTTTGCTTTGTGTGGTGTGTGAAAAATAAAACATTGTAATCATTCCCCTGTTAAGATTGAAAAGAGGAGAATGTAGCTATCATTGAATTTGTAAATAATTGTATAGGAGGGCAGCTGACTACAAAGTTCCTCTGACTGTCAAACTTCTTGGAAGTGTGATCGGCCAGTGATAAGTTCATTGTGGTGAAGTGGGTGATCATGTGCAACAAGATCCAGATAGCAATATGCAGACCTAAAAGTATGCATAGGCATATGATTTTGTTTCAAGTTCTATGGTGTGCTTCTTCCCCATGTTCACATTAAGGGGGTGAATGTCAACAATTAATAATGTTCACACTATGGGGGTGAATGTTAGGGATTAATAGTGTTTACATTATTAATCATATTTGTTATTATTTGTAGTATAATATGAGTTGTTATAACTCATATTATTAGGAATATGTTTGGTTATGAGTTTTGAAAACAACGCGTATAGATTTAGTGATTAGTTATAGGAGCCTAAATAGGCTTCCTATTTTATAGGACATGTTAGTCTATATATATATATATATATATATATATATATATATAAACCAGTATTTTATTGTGAAAGCTCTACCAATTACACTATTGTGACATGTATATATGGCTTCACATTGGTCATTCTTCTAGCCGCTTGGCTTTATTGTTTCACTAGCCTTTGCCCACTTGATCGCTTATCCCTTCTCAAACATTCACACTAGATATCATACAACGACATATGAATACACATCTTTTACACAGTCTAACCTAGTTCCATACTTTGAGGCATATTACACCTCCTTGCACATATCATTTGCTTACCTCTCCACATTAACTATTTATGCTTTCTTTTGTCATGGCACACATCAAGCTTACATGATTGGATCTTTCCTATGCCTACACATCTTATGACATTTGTATATACATTGACTTTTTCCCATCGTTGGGAAACAACTACCACAAGTCTTTGCACATACACCTTTGATACATGACTTTGCTACGCTGACATTAACATAAGGGGCATATCACTTGCCCTCACTCTCCTAAAATTGCTCTGCTATTACACCTTGATGCACACTATGCTATGACACATGCTATCGGATATCCGAGATGCTTTTATTTCCTCTATTTTGCAACCTTCGCCTCTTGGCCTCACTTGATTTACTGATGCCTCGCTTTAAAATATTTTACAGTACAAAAAAACATTCAAAAAGTTCAAAAATACAAAACATCCAAATATTTCAAAAATTCAAAACAAGGACCTATTTGTGTCTTGCTTTGATTGGTGCATAGACCCAAACAATGTTGCTTATCATGCTCTTAGCATTTTACATATCTATTTTATGCACATTCTTTTGATGATATACGAGAGTTTTGACTGTGAGAACATATAGACTTAACATTATCATGGATACACACATGCTTGATAGCTATACTAAGCCAATACTGGGGGCAACGGTTCCGCATTGCGGGCATGCCCGATTCGAGGGCAACTAGCATGATTTTCAAGTTATATCTTTCCATGTTGGTCTATTGATGATATAGAGCTATGTAGACTACTTATACATATTTTTCCCTTGCTTATGCATTTCACACGTGCTTTCTATGGATACTTAATTGTGTTTTTACTTGATAATCACATTGGTTTTCTATATGTATTAACATTGCATGTTCCATGCTCACTTTGAATATTGAATGCACCATGCTTACTAGTTGTAAATTATTCCATAATTATTGACTATTGATTATGCAGTACATTGATTACTCACTAATTTATTACATGTTATTCAGCGATTGATTACATGTTCCATGCTTCGTCATTGATTGTGTGCTTATTATGTACTCATTACTAGTACCATTTATGTTGTCGATTTGTCATGTTTGTCAAGTTGTCCTTTTGTCGACTTTTGTCATGTTGGGCCCAATCATGTAGTGTGTCTTCATATCATGTGTATGAGTGTCAAAGGATCCTCTTGTTGTGTCAATTCATGTATGCTTGTGTTCTTCTTGATCATGATACTTGTTCTAATGTTTACATGTGCTTGTTGTAGTGATCTATATCGTGCATATCTCCTTGTTACTATGATTGTACCATGTTATCATGATCTTTCTTGTGCATTTTCCTATGAGCAAAATTACATATCCAACCATGTCTTTGTATACATGCTTTATATGTTTTATACTTAACACATGTGCATTTAACTCTTTCTTTTGATATGAATGATATGTAGCCTCGTCTCAAAATGGCTTACTTCATAGATTCACATAGAGTACTCACATAAATTCAAACTTAATGACACCCTACAATTGTTCCAATACAATTCCTATGCCAATTTACCAATCTAGCCAAGCATTTGCAAAATCAGATCAACTTAGCTAAATCTAGCCAAGCCTTTATCAAGATTCTCACTTATTTTCCAAGATTCTCACCTCTTTTATCAAGTTGGCACTAACATTCTAGAAGTTACAAATTTGGGTTTTCTTCCTTTGCGGCAAGATAAACTAGCCCCAGTAGCTCCTTGCGTTGTTATTTGACGTCGTAGAATTTGCCAAGTAGCCCCCTTGATGTTTGGGCCAAGCAGCCCCTTTATTGCCACAATGCACAAGTTACATATCACAATACTATAAAGCATTTTGTATGACCTTCTCCTTGATATAGGTCACCCTTTCCATGAGCAATTTGTTGAGTGACCTCCTTGATATATGTCACCCTTTCCATGAGCAATTTGTTGTGTGACCTTCTTGATATATGTCACCCTTTCCATGAGCAGTTTGTTGTGTGACCACCTCTTCATAAAGGTCACCCCTCTCCACACCAAGCAAAGTTACAGCACTGCCCAATAGGGGCTCTCACTCCAAGTCAGCAGTTACTCCAATTGAGGCATGTACACCCCATGACACTCTTCAAACAATTATAATTGATGTAGCATAATTCATTATACCAATCAGGTATAGCCATTATTGTACTCACTCCTTTCAATTTTCAAAGTTCAATTATTCAAATTTACAAAAACAAATTATTCAAGTTTTCAAAGTTTCGATTATACACATCTTTATCGACCATTGATCTACTTCTACTTTGCATGTGTTTGTGAATAAATGCGGGGAACTAAATAGCGTAACTTTTCAACCATAACCATCCTATGATCAAAATTTTTAGGTTTGCAAATTACTTTTCATTTTAATCCAACATTTGTCAATATTAGATTAAAAGGGGCAATCTATAGTACCCTAAATTTGATCTAAGGCACTTAAGCAACAACACTTTTTGCACGTTTACCGACATTTGATTGATTAATACACATTCGACCTTATTCACACATATTTCCCCATTCTTAACACTCTTTAATCCACTAGGTTGACCCCATTCTCCGTTTAACACTATCATAACCATTACAATCGATACAAAAACCAACTTGCATTGTAGAGAGAGCATGCATCTTTTAGTTTTAAGCTTATATGATCATTGGACAAGTTCAACCTTGAACATGTCTACCTGCTACTGAACCCATCCTTCATCTTTCAATAATCTTCTTTTCAAATGCATAACTTGTCTTAGATGGCCTTAGTGGGATTTTACTAATGAAAGATCTATAAATACAAATGAATCCTAAGCCATCCAATGTAATGTCCCCCTTTTCAAATAAAAATTAAAATAAGGGAAAATTGATTTGCACATATGAATTTAAAAATCAAAATATATTTTTTGTGCAAATCAAAAATAAGAGAGAAAATTAATTTCCTTGGGATGATAATTATTTGTTTTTGGAAGTAAATAAAGTAACCAAGCAAGTCACATTTTCTTGGGATTATTTAATAATTAATATTTGAATAAATTGATTTATTCTAAGCATGGGTCGATTCATATGGGCATCATTTAATTTAATTTTCCCATGCATTTAATATTTGTTTTGAGTGTGATTTCCAGGCACTTTTTAAAATAAGATTTTCTCCTAGATTTTGGCGCCAAAAATGGAGAAGGAACTTTGGAGATTGAGCAAGGAAAAGATATAAAAGAAGATGATGGGCACTTTTTTTCATGTTGACGGTTATTATAACTTATCTTCATGCTTGAAGAGGGATGTATGCCCACTTGTGATCAAAAACAAAAGGTGTTCATCAACACCACCCATTGTGAAGTGTGTGTGCCCTTGAGAGCTTGAATTGATAAGTTATTTGCATTTCTATTCAATATAAGTGAAGTCGCCATTATTGAGAGAGTTTGTGAGGTTATTTGGAGAGTTTTCGAGCTATCATTTGATCAATTAATTCTGGAAATTGTTGTTGGTTTTGTCATGATATAAATCGACTTGTTGAAGGAGATTTATGGTGTTTTGAATGTTATTTTTGCAAGAATAAAATCTGAATTGTTCTTGCTCATTATTCTATGATAAATACATTTATTTCATGATATTTGGAGCTTGCTAACATTGCTGGAATTTATTTAATGCAAGTTGACTTACCTAGGCATTTATTAACAGTGTTTTGGAAGGGTTTGAAGGGTTTTTCGATCTGCTGTTATAACTTCCTTATTACAGATCTGAAACAACATTTATTGGGTTGAGAAGTGAAGGGAAAAGAGCTAAAAATAAAATAATTATTTTTCCTAACCCTAGCAACTTGTTCTGCAAATTCGGGGGCTGTTTTGAGTGGGTTTCAGTGGGTGGAAAATTCTGATTGTTGGTTCTTTTGAAAGCTCTTAATTTAATCTTCCATCTGCAATTTGTTTCATGCAAAAAGAGTTCATATTAAGGAAGATATCAATTTTTGAAGTTTGCAGTCATTTTCCGTATTAATAATTTATTTTTCTACTGCAAAGTTATTGGTTAAAGAAGTGTTAATTCCGACTAGATAGCTCATCTGAACCCTTACCTTGGCTCACTCCAACCCCATTTGGGTTGTATTAAAGCCGACACTGGGTTAGTTGAGGTGAACCTAGAAGGGTTTCTCTTCTAAATTTACTTTATTGCAAGTAGATTAATAAAATTTAATTAATATCCCAAAAGGGGATATTACATTCAAACCATTTGGGCATCACTTCACTCTTTGGAGATCACTATATGCAAAGGTACATCCTTCCTAAATCTTTCAAAAGCAACCCTAGCTCAAACAAGGGTAGAATTATGAAACATACAAGTCTCAAAGTGCATATTGCCAAGTATCATTAAAATCAAGGGTTTCATTCTAAGTTGCATATTCTTTCCACTAGTTGCATCTACGTAATGTCCCCTTTTTAGAATTAATTAATTTTGAATACCGAAACCTATTCTTATTATTTTCCGTAGGCTAAGGGGAAATTAAAAGAGGAAAATAAATTAATGTAAGTGGTCTAAGGATATTGTTATATTTTAATTGGAAAAGAATACTTAAATTTTGTTTCAATCCAAAAAGCATTATTAGAATAAAATAATAGTAGAAGGTTGACTTCTATTATTGGGCACTTAGTTAGAATTTATAAATAAATAAAGGGGGCCAAAGTTGAAGAGAGAGTTGTATGCTTTTGTAAATCCTAATTTTAGGATAAGGGGTGGAAAAAGTATTATTTAATGTTTAATCCTATTCTTATGATGGGGCACCAACATGGAGGTGGATAAAGGATTATTTAAAGTGTTTTATCCTATTTTTAGGATGGGGCGCCAACATGGAGGAGGGGCTTATTATTTTTAATAATTCAAAGCTTGTGCATGTAAGTCTAAAAGGGGAGCGCCCACTTTCGAATGTTTGAAAGTTATAAAGGCAGACTTGGGGTTCATTGTAACACATCTTGGAAATTTATGAATTATTTTCTTTGTCTACAAGTAGCTTTTGCTTTTGCAAACACCAACAGAGGACGAAAACCCTCATTTGCATATAGAATTGGGGACGAAATCCCCCACTTATCAGCTGGGCAATTCCATTTAGGAGTCGCAGAAGTCTTTCAAGATGCAATTGTTCTGCCAATTCAGCTCCAAGCAATTGTATTCAAACATGGGTATTGTTTTATTGTATCTAGTTGGGAAATAAATAAAAGACTTTTTTCCCATATTGGTTCGTTGTTTTTATTTATAAAATTCAAATTATTGTTGTTGTTGTAAAAGTTCATTTTTTAATATTGCTGCCCTAGGATTTAATGGAAATATCCAGATTTGCTAGAAGTTTCTTTTTCAGGGATATTACAGTGGTATCAGAGCGAATTTCCTCCCAACTTGTGTAAGGGAAATGAAAAAAATAGAGGAAAAGAGAAAAAAATTGGCTTTGAACTTCATGCAAGTTAGTGACAAAGAAATTAAATACCAAAGAAAGGAAAAGAAGAAAGTTTCATAACAGCCAGAAGTCATGGAAAACCAAGACCAAAAAAGAGGCACATTTTATAGGCTTGTTCAAGGGGACACGAATGTGACAATGTTAGTTAGCTGATATGATGGATCAATTGATCAAAGTTATGCAAGGCACAAATGTGCAAAGGACTCCCAACGGTGAGGGAAGTTCTTCAGAGGGGAAACAATAATCAACACACTCGGACGACGAACACTGGATCTATTGCTAGGCCCTTCCATCTTGAATTCCTTCACAGGAGGAAGCGGTTCAGAGGTTAAAACTCACCATCTATTACGAGATGATATTGCTTTGGCTATGCGGAATACAGGTACTTCCAAGTGAGATTAGAGAGGTTGTATCACTCACTAATTTCATCAATCTGAAGAAAAACAGGAGTGGACCAAGAGCTGATCCGAGACCACAAGCTACTCAGAGAGACTTGCAGCAAGCACTAGGGAAGTTGTCACTCTCTACCTTTGATGGCTCTGGCAAGAGTACCGCTCGTGCATGGATACAAAAGTTGGATACCTTCTTATCACTAGCACAATGATGGAAGAGGAAGCCATCAAATTTGCAACCCTTCATCTAGAAGGTATAGCACATGAGTGGTGGTACCATGGGCTAATCACATAGGGACACAATCTCATTCGCTCATATGCTGATTTCAGTGACAAGTTGATAGAGAGATTTGACAGAGTGGATCCAGAAATTCATTTATGGGAATTAGCTCAACTAAAACAATTACATTCAGTAAGTGACTATATAGCTGAATTTCAGAAGCTTTTGTCATGGTACTTGATGTAACAGAGAGGAGATTGGTTGTTTTGTTTATGGAAGGTTTAATTGAATCTCTTAGGGGTTTAGTGAAAGCTTTCAGCCCTACTTCTCTACAAGGAGCCATCAAAAAGGCTTTGGATTTGGAAACTTCAGCTCCTAAAGGGAGATATCAGCCTATAGGACAGCCTACAACACAACCAAAACCAACACCTTATGGGCAACAGAAAAAGCCATTTCAGTCGGGTGGTTTTCAACAAAAGGAGCTGCCTAAAACCAACAAAGAGATAGAAACAAGAAATGAACTTAGAAGGAAGAAATTGTGTTTCACTTGCAGAGATCCGTGGGGACCCGGTCACAGATGTCTTCCCAAGGGACAGAGTACATTACATAGAGGTGATATCAGATGATGAAGGAGAAGAAGAGGAAACGGAAGTGGACAAAGAAAAGGAAGAACCAGTGGCTGAAAATAAAGGTGAAGAAAAGACTCTAGATGGCACTCTTGTTGCACTTTAGGTGCACCTAGGTATCATCCTTTCAGAGTACGTGGAGTACTACATGGACATAAGGTGACTATTTTGATTGATAGTGGGGCAACCCACAACTTTATTGATGAGAGTTTGGTAGCTCAAAGAGGTTTGAAAACAGAGGAATTCCAGGGTTTTAATGTTACGGTAGCAGATGGCTTTACTATTCCATGCACCAAGAGGGTGAAGGGGTTGGAAATTACTCTTGGAAAACACAAGGTTTGTGATGATTTCTACGTGGTGGGCATAGGAGAAACCAATGTGGTTTTGGGGGTGCAATGGCTACATTCACTTGGAGAAATCACACAAAACTATCAAACTATGGAATTGAAATTCAAAACCGAGGGAGGAGAAGTTGTACTTCATGGTATGGCCAATGGAGCACCTAGGGTTATCACAACAAAGTGGATGGAAAGATCTTTTGTAAGGGGCAAATAGCATGGGCAGCCCATTGTTTGGTAAGTATTGCCACTTCTAGTATTGATGATAGATCTTATCATGTGGACATACAATCTATTTTGGACAGGCATAGTACAATATTCAGTGATCTACCTTCAGGATTGCCACTAGATAGGGGATTCCAACACATCATAGAGCTGGAAACAGTGTTCTAAACCTGTTATGATTACTCCTTACCGCCATCCTAGAGTTTACAAAGAGGAAATTGAGAAGACAATCAAAGAGCTCTTGAAGATGGGGCATATCAGGCCTAGTTCTAGCCCTTTTGCTTCTTTTGTTGTTTTGGTGAAGAAGGATGGGACAATGAGGATGTGCATTGATTACCGTGCTTTGAATAAGAAGACTATCAAAATAGGTACCCAATACCCAAGATCGATGAATTGATAGATGAGTTACATGGAGCGGTGTATTTTTCCAAAATTGATTTGAGATCCGGTTATCACCAAATCAAGGTAAGGGATGAAGATGTGCACAAAACAGCTTTTCGTTGTCATTTTGGGCATTTTGAATTCTTGGTAATGCCTTTTGGTTTAACCAATGCTCCAGCTACTTTCCAATCATGCATGAACCATGTTTTTAGGGAACACTTGAGGAAATTTGTTTTAGTATTCTTTGATGACATTTTGGTGTACAAGTAAAACTTGGGAGGAGCACCTAAAACACTTGGATACAATGCTGGAAATTTTGGAACAGCAAGCTCTTTTTGCAAAAGAATCCAAGTGTGAATTTGGAATGACTGAAATTTTGTACTTGGGACATGTCATTAGTGCCCAAGGAGTACAAGTTGATCAAGAGAAGATCCAAGCAATGTTGGATTGGCCTCCACCCACCACTTTGACACAGTTGAGGGGATTCTTTGGTCTTTGCAATTACTACAGCGGTTTGTGAGAGGGTTTTCACAACTTGTTGTCCCATTGACTGATTTGACAAAGAAAGGAGCTTTCAGTTGGTCCAAAACAGCCCAAACAACCTTTGAAAAACTTAAAAAGGTAATGAGTTCTTGTCCAGTATTGGTTGTTCTTGATTTTTCTATTCCTTTTGTGTTAGAATGTGATGCATCAGGGGAAGGAGTGGGGGTTGTTTTAATGCAAAAGGGGCATCCATTAGCCTTTGAGAGCCGGAAACTTAGTGAGGTACAACGTGGATTCTCTATCTATGATAAAAGATGTTGGCCATCATGCATGCTCTAGAAAAATTTTGGCAATATCTGGTTTGTGGCAGGTTTGTGGTCAAAACTGATCACAATAGTTTGAAGTTCTTTCTTGGCCAAAAGACTTGAATGACAGGCAACAAAAGTGGGTGAGTAAGCTCCAAGCTTATAATTTCGACATAGAGTATGTTAAAGGAAAGAATAATGTTGTAGTAGATGCTTTATCTAGAAAACCTTTTCTATGTTCTATTTCTGAAATCTCTGCTGATTGGAAAGCTTTAATAATTGTGGAGTATGTAAAGAATGGTTACACTAATGAGATCCTTGAGGGAAAAATACAGGACAACAGATGCAGGGTGGTTGATGATCTTATCCTCTACAAGAATAGAATCTATTTAGTACCCAAATCCAAGGTAAAAAGCAAAATCTTAAGGGTTGTCCATGATCCACCATTGGCTGGTCATCCAGGGTATTTTAAGACCTACAAGCAGATCAGAGACAGATTCTCTTGGAAGGGACTCGGGGTGGTTGATGATTTTATCCTCTCCAAGGATAGGACCTATTTAGTACAGAATCCAAGGTAAAAAGCAAAATCTTAAGGGCTGTCCATGATACACCATTGGCTGGTCATCCAAGGTATTTTAAGACCTACAAGCAGATCAGAGATAGATTCTCTTGGAAGGGACTCAAGGTAGAGGTCCTCCAATACATCAGAGAGTGTATTGTGTGCCAACAAAACAAGGCAGAGCATTCTTTTCCAGCAGGTTTGTTGCAGCCCTTACCTATTCCAAACCAAAAATGGGAAAGTATATCAATGGATTTCATCACAGGTCTTCCAATGTTCAGGGTAAGAATTGTATTTTTGCAGTGGTTGATAGACTCACTAAATATGCTCACTTTTTTGCTATTTGTAGTAAATATAAGGCCCCATAACTCCACGATTTATTTTTCAAAGAGGTATTTAGGCTACATGGATTGCCTAAAAATATTGTGAGTGACAGAGATAGCAAGTTCCTTAATTTGTTTTGGCAGGAGCTCTTCCGCTTGACGAGAACAGAGTTAACTCCAATACTGAACCTATCATCCACAGACGAGATGGGCAAACTAAATTGTGAACAAGCGGATTGAGGGAAATTTTGAAATTATGTGGCGGGATAGCGATTAGCTTGGGTCAAATGGCTTTAAATGGGAGAGCATTGCTACCATAGTTACCATATTTGTACGAACACGGTCAAAATTGATTTGGAACGCATTTTTAAGAAAAACCGAACTTGTTCGGTAGATTCGTTTAGGGTTTTCACTTTTAAAAAAATCGTTTGAAAAATAAATAAATAAAAACTAAAACGAAAACCCTAAGCATTGAAAAAGTAAAAGCTAAAGTAAAAAACGCGAACCCTAATTGCAGCATCATATGGAGGCAGAAAAAGTCTTAAAACCCCACGCGAATAGAGGAAAACACAGACGCCACACACCAGCGACCAAAAACGCGATTTGCGTGTTGTGATTTGCACCAAAACGACCTCCTCCTGCCATTGAATTTCGTCCAAGCTCAAAGCTGTAAATCATATTTCAACTTTTCTTGTAATCTTGTTTATTTGTTCGGGAGGAGTATATGTACCAAATTTAAATATTAATCATAATATTTCAAAGTTGTATACATATCGTATTACTACCTATTTAACTTGTTTCTTTGTTTCCTTCTTCGGGAGTTGGAGTATTTATTAATAATACCTAGAGACTTAGAGTATAGTAATCCGTAATAGTAATATTTATTATTTAGAGACATAGTAATAGTAATATTAGAGACATTAATACTTAGAAGCGTATTAGTAATACTTAGAGACTTAAGAGTTAGGTTTACATATATTTATTATTTTAGGTTAGGCATTGGTTTTTATAGATTTATTATTTTAGGTTTAACCGAATGTTTAGTAACTTTAGTAACTAGTTACATAAATTTAATTATTTTAGGTTTAACTTTTAGTATTTTACTATCAAGTATTTTATTTTTAGTTTTAATTTAACAAGTTAAGTTTGCTTGACAAAATTACAAGTTACTTTGTATTTATTTTAAGATTTGCATTTATTTTAAGATTTTTTTATGTATTTTATTATTATTTTAATTTAAATTTTAAAATAAAACAATGTAAGTTGTATTTAGTATGCACTATATTTCATATAATAGGTTTTATATAATTTAAGTTTATTTTATCTAATAGGTTTTATTTTATTTTTAAAACCAATATTATAAATTATTATTTATTTATTTGTGGTATGCAAAAAATAATAATTAAAGCCTAGTCTTTATTTATTAATTAAACCGTAATTGTTATTTATTAATTTGTTAGTATACTTGTATGTTTATTTATTTGTATGTGTGATTGATTTATGGATAATTATTTATATTTATATTTTTTTAAATCGTAATTTTTTTGACCCAAACCGAACCGAACCGAACTTTTTGCAAAATCCCAAACTTTTGAACTTTTTTCCTTGTCCGAACAACCCGAACTTTTCAAACATGGTAACTATGATTGCTACAATACCACTCATCACATGTCCATAGGTATGACACCCTTCAAAGCTTTGTATGGTTATGATGCTCTTTCCTTTGTGGATTTGGTATTTGCAGATAGTAGAGTGTCGAGGGCAAAAGACTTGGTTGCACAGAGCCAAGATATATTGGGAATGCTCAAAGAGAATATCCAACATGCACAAAACCAGCAGAAATTTTATGCGGATCAGCACCACGTAGAGAGGACTTTTGAGGTTGGTGACATGGTTTTCCTAAGATTGCAGCCCTATAGACAGTCTTCTCTGAAGAAGAGTGGAGCTAAAAATCTCAAACCCCATTTTTATGGACCATACAGGATCAAGTAGAGGATAGGAGAGGTTGCCTATGAGTTGGATTTACCAGAGCAAAGTAAGATACATAATGTTTTCCATGTCTCGTGCCTAAAAAAGGCTTTGGGACAGCATATTGTTCCTTCTATTGAATTGCCTCCTTTGGATGATGAAGGCAAACTTGTGTTGGTTCTGAAGTAATTTTGGATTTCAGGGAAAAGAAATTAAGGAACAAGGTTATCATTGAGTATCTAGTACGTTGGAAGGATTTACCTCGTAGAAGATGCTACTTGGGAGGGTGCTGAAATTCTTAAGCATCCCAGCTTGCAATTGCTTGAGGGCAAGCAATTCTGGGAAGGGCGGACTGTAATGTCCCCTTTTCAGAATTAATTAATTCTGAATACCTGAAGCCTATTGTTATTATTTTCCGTAGGCTAAGGGGAAATTAAAAGAGGAAAATAAATTAATTTAAGTGGTCTAAGGATATTGTTATATTTTAATTGGAAAAGGACACTTAAATTCTATTTCAATCCAAAAAGCATTATTAGAATAAAATAATAGTAGAAGGTTGACTTCTATTATTGGGCACTTAGAATTTATAAATAAATAAAGGGGGCACCAAAGTTGAAGAGAGAGTTGCATGCTTTTGTAAATCCTAATTTTAGGATAAGGGGTGGAAAAAGTATTATTTAATATGTTTAATCCTATTCTTAGGATGGGGCACCAACATGGAGGTGGATAAAGGATTATTTAAAGTGTTTAATCCTATTTTTAGGATGGGGTGCCAACATGGAGGAGGGGCTTATTATTTTTAATAATTCAAAGCTTGTGCATGTAAGTCTAAAAGGGAGCACCCACTTTGGAGTGTCTGAAAGTTATAAAGGCAGACTTGGGGGTTCATTGTAACACATCTTGGAAATTTATGAATTATTTTCTTTGTCTGCAAGTAGCTTCTGCTTCTACAAACAGCAACAGAGGATGAAAACCCTCATTTGCATACGGAATTGGGGACGAAATCCCCACTTCTCAGCTGGGCAATTCCATTCAGGAGTTGCAGAGGTCTTTCAAGGTGCAATTGTTCCGCCAGTTCAGCTCCAGGCAATTGTATTCAGACACTGGTATTGTTTTATTGTATCTGGTTGGAAATAAATAAATAAAAGACTGTTTTTTCCCATATTGGTTCGCTGTTTTTATTTATAAAATTCAGATTATTGCTGCTGTTGTAAAAGTTCATTTTTGCAATACTGTTGCTCCTAGGATTTAACGGAAATATCCAGATTTGCTAGAAATTTCTTTTTCAGGGATATTATAGCATCTCATCATAGGATTATAGGAGAACTAAATGGGTTTGAGACCTCTTTAGAATATTGGTATGTAGGCAACGTTCAACCGTCATGGGGTGGTTAGGGCCAGTCCAATCCAAAAAGTTAACCTCTTTTTTAGGTATCCCATCATCAAGCAAGTAATAAGCTAGGGCTTGGCACAGAAAGAAGACATTTTAGTATTTATTGCAGTCATCACAGCATTCCAGATTCACAAAACAGAAGAGCAGATTTAGGCGAACCTGCAAAAAGACCGAACTTCATCCAACCTGCCCCAAACACATTTGTAGCCTGTAGACACATACGGACCCGATACAATGTAAGATAGACAAGTTCGCACCCGAACCTGTCTGACCTTTTCAAACCAGTCCATAACACAATTCCAAATTTCTCCTGAGCACCTTGAGGACTGTCACATGTGAGCACACTATTTTATCTTCTAAGAGCCTGACTTGGTGAGTTTGTTCCATTTCTTTGCCCTAATCATCGTTTATCGCATTTATAAATTGAGTGAATTGTTTTCATACCCTCAAAATAAGTTAAACCAGATTGTATTAGGGTTGTCACTCATTAGAATCTGATTTGTCATTCTTAGTTTTAATTTGATCATGCTTTGGTGTAACCTACATGCTGGGAGCTAAAAACAGGGCAATCTACAGTACCCTAAATTTGATATGAGGCACTTGGCAACTACATTTTTGCACATTTACTGACATCTGATCGTAATACATATTCAACCTTATTCGCGCATATTTCCCCATTCTTAACACCCTCTAATCCACTAGGTTGACCCCTTTCTCCAGTTCAACACTGTGAGGACCATTACAATCTATACAAAAGCCAAGCCAACTTGCATTATAGACAGACAACATGCACCTTTCAGTTTTGAGCTTATATGACCTTTGGACAGGTTCAACCTCAAACCTGTCCACCTGCTACGAACCCATCCTTCACCTTCCAATAGTCATCTTTTTCAAATGCGTAACTTGTACTAGACAGCCTTAGTGGAATTTTGGATTCGATTGAGCAAGAAAATTAATGAAAGATCTATAAATACAAATGCATCCTAAGTCATTCAAACCATCTAGGCATCACTTCATTCTTTGGAAATCACTATATGCACATTGCAAAGAGCACATCCTTCCTAAATCTCCCAAAAGCAACCCTCGCTCAACCAAGTGTCGATATTATGAAACATACAAGGTTTCAAAGTGCATGTTGTCGAGTGTCATTAAAATCAAGGGTTTCACTCTAAGTTGCATCTCATTATAGGATTGTGGAAGAACTTCACGGGTTTGATGCCTCTTTAGAATATTGGTATGAAGGCAACGTTCAGCCATTGTGGGGTGGTTAGGGCCAGTCCAATCCAAAAAATTAACCTCTTTTTAGGTCTCTCATCATCAAGCAAGCAAGAAACTAGGGTTTGGCATAGAAAGAAAACATTTAAGTATTTGCTGCAGTCATCGCAGCATTCCAGATCCACAAAACAGGAGCAGATTTAGGCGAACCTGCAAAAAGACTGAACTTCATCCAACCTGCCACAACACATTTGTAGCCTAAAGACACATTCATAGCTTGCAGACGCATTCGAACCCGACACAATGTAAGACAGACAAGGTCGGACCTGAACCTGTTTGAACTTTTCAAACTAACCCAGAGCATAGTTCCATATTTTGATTTCCCTGAGCACCTTGACAACTGTCTTTCCAACTTTTGTCCAACATTTGAGCAAACTATTTTATCTTCTACGAGCTGACTTGGTGAGTTCATTCCATTTCTTTTCCCTAATCATTGTTTATCGCATCTCTAAATTGAGTGAATTGTTTCAAACCTTCAAAATAACATAAATCGGGTTGCATTAAGGTTGTCGCTTATTAGAATCTGATTTTTCATTCTTAGTTTTAATTTAATTATGCTTTGGCGTAATTTTGTTCGAGTAATATATAAGCATGAAAAGAGGATACAAACCATAAGTCTTTGATTCAATAGAAAACACAAAGACTAAAAATAAAAACCAGGCAAGGGCTCAAAAGCCCAATCCATCAAAGTGAAAACCAAGAACAAAGGAAGAAACTAAGCATCCAAATAGGCACATAAACAGCAGCAACGAAAGTAACATAGTGATAAAGCAGAATTACATCTGAACAGAGATGGTCATAATTAAAAAAAGACTGAATACATGTGTGGTTGTCTCAAGGCCCAAACAAATAATTCATATAGAAATATGGGCTACTGATATTGCCAGTCCCAGTTTGATTGCCTTCTTGCATCCCATTAGATTTGGCCCACAGATGAATATTCCAACATTGAGAGAAAATATTGGAACCTCATACTCCCCATAAGTTCAACTGTTCAAGCAATGATTGAGCTTGATCCATGAAAGTTTGTCGCTTGGGGAGAGGAGAGGGATTTGGGCGAGAGATAATGATCTCTTTGCTGACATTCTTCCTCTTGAAGTTACTAAGAAAATAATGAAAAATCAACCTTTCAATGTTAATGATGTTTATGTGTTGTTGTCTGAACACATTCGCTTCGCCAAGTGTAGAGTGCATTTCTTCATGTTTGTGATTGTAGCTTCTACCACTAGAGAGTGAACATCCTCAGACTTCCATTGATAGTATTTAGGGTTTTAATTATTTCTCCTTTAGAATGGTCAGGTTCATAGGGTTTGGCCTTTGGATTGACTGAATTTTCTTTCGCTGTCCTAGTGAAATCAGGATAGTATTCTTCATTCCCATTGTGATGAGGAACAGGTTGACCATTGTCATTCAAATTGGGGGAAATGTGGGCCTCAAAAGAACACTGGGGTGGTGGACAAGATGGGTTGGGGCTGATACAAATTAGTTCTTGAGGAATGATTTTTTTTTTCTCATCAAAGGCTTATTCAAAGAATTAAACACCCTAACAGTATAAGAGTGGGAATTAGTGATGGTGTGACTAGAAGAGCAGTTAGGAGAAAAGAAAGGGCTAGGAGTATCTTCGTCAACAACAAGAATAGGCTGCTTACCTTTTTCTTTTGCTTTGGCAATTGCCAATTCTTGAAGGTGAATTTTGGCCAAGGGAAGCTTCATTGTTTTTTTTATCTTGCTCTTTGAAATCCTGATGAGCATATGGAATGTTTTTCCCCTGTATCTGCTTTACTTTATAGCCTTATTCACAACCTTGGTACTCTAGATGAACTTCCTTTTTTATAAGAATCTGGAAACTGTTCCAAAGGTGGGTATTTTCACACAAATCTGCTGAGTTTTGTTTTGGTTGAGATAAATGAAGTGCTGCCCATGGAGTATTGTTGGCAAAAATAAGACTGCTGAAAGGATTAAACTCAGTCTGAAGATAAGAATCCAGGTTGAAATCTTGTGCAGACTGCAAAAAGGATGCATACAATCAAGGCGACTACAAGTCAGAAATATCCTCCACAAATATGCCCAATTGAGACCCAAGATACTGAGCACATTAGATGTCATTATTTCTCCACCATTAAAATTGATCATAGTTTGTAACCATGTAGATCCATGATTTTTGGCAGTCAATATATTCCTAATCAAGCACATTTGGTGCACTGTCTTCTGAGTTTGATAAAGCTGGTATCGCATCTTGTCTCCATTGTCCTGATCAAAACTTAACAGTCTCCATTAAGCGGGTATGGGGCACCTTCATCTGAGCCTTTGTAGTATGAAATATTCTCATAAACATTCAAAGACGTTTAAGCCAAGAGTGGGTGAATGGATGGAGTGAATAACAATGAAATATGGAAGGGAATTGTCGATGAAGTGTTGTGTGCCAAAACACAACCCACGTTGTCATTATGTTTTATCATATAAATGAGCTATTTTGGTGCAAAGTACGTATTCTATGTAGTGTTGGGTTTGAATAAGTAGTTTGTTATACAATCTACCTAGGTTCAATGTATCGAGACACGTTAGATTCTAGCTAGTAACTTGCTCTACAAGCTACCTCTTAGATTGTTCTAGTTAGTGGTAATAGGTAGAAACCACTACTTCGTGAAACTATGGGTGGAATACCACTACGGCTTAGGGTATTAGAAATTACTCATTTTATCATAAGAGGTATACACTCTCGATGTACTCAATCATTTTCATATCAACACAATCTTATGTGTTTATCACATTTTGATTTAAGAGAAGTATTCCTTCATTATTGTTTTGGATTTGCAAGTGCAATCCACTTATTTGAGTGTGCAGGTGCCCCCTTATTTTTTATATTTTATATAGCCATGCCTCTTGTGTTTGCAGGTATGCTACAAGCAGTATGTGGTATCAAAGTTGGTTTCAGATTTACAGGACAGAAAAAGGACCATCTATTGCAGAGGCCATAACTTTCTACTCAAGATTCAGATTGAGGTAATTAATTTCAGTTGGAAAGTAGACTTGAAAGCTTTTCCAGTAAGTATAAATTCATCAAGTTTGGAGCAATATCAAGGGAGAAATATCAGTCACGAGTTGTTATTCTGAAATTGCCTGGAAAAAACAACAATTTTTAGTAACTCGATTTCAACAATTTCAATTCACACATATAATTGAGACACCATTTTTTTGTTTGAAAGTAGAATTGGTGAGCTTTCCAATAAATATTTTCTCATGATATTTTATGAAGTATTCTAAGAGAATGAAGCTATGAAAGTTGATTGTTTAATCCTCAGAACCTTAGTTTAGAAAAATGTTGAAAAAGATAACAAATATATTTCAAGCAAGGCTAGGCATTCAATTGTGAAAGAATTTCTAAATACATTTGATGGTGCATTTGATAAATATATTATTCATTTAGATGTGACATCAGAATATGAAAAGGAAATAGATGCATGGCTAGATTTGGAGGATAACGTCATAGAATGGTACGAGAACTTCTTTCATTTGAATAAAGTATTTTGTTTTGGATTCTCTTTGAAGATTCTACCATATGTGATGAAGAAAATAATTTTCAGCCTATGTTCTATTATTCTCCGTTGTATGATGATTTTACTAAAGAGTACAATGCAAAAGAGGTTAATGAAATCCTCCAATTTCTCTCTAGTGGATCACTTCCTCTCCCAAGTGACTCTAATATTGAGGGGACCGCATTCAAAAAATGTCAAGAAGGAAGCAATCATTGAGAGTGGTCACAAAGAAATAGAAAAGGATGTTCTTCGTCTCAAAACGTATTCTTTACAAGATGAAGATTGAAATTCAACAGATGATGATTTTTTTGGTCTTCCATTGCTTATGCATATGTGATGAAGAAAATAATTTTCAGCCTATGTTCTATAATTCTAGTTGAATTCTATGTTTTATGATGATTTCTTGTCTTCCATTGCTCATGCATATGGGATAAAGAAAATAATTTTCAGCCTATATTCTATATGCATATGTTTTAGATTATCTTTGAAGATTCTACCATATATGATGAAGAAAATAATTTCTAGCCCATGTTCTCTAATTCTCTTCCTTTGTATGATGATAAGTACGATGCAAAAACGGTTAATGAAATCCTCCAATTTCTCTCTAATGGATCACCTCTTGTCCAAAGTGACTCTGATATTGAGGGAAATGTATTGAAAAAAATGTCGAGGAAGCGATCGTTGAAAGTGTCCAGAAAGAAATAGAAAAAGACATTCTTCATCTCAAAACATAATCTTTACAAGATGAGGATCATGATTCAACAAATGATGATTTCTTTGGTCTTCCATTGCTTATGCATGATTTTCCACAAATGTTATTTTCATCAACACAACTAGCATTGGGCATGTTTAGAGGTGACATTTTGATCACATGTTTGCAAGGGTTGATATTTCTTTGGTTGAACACTATATTGATCCACATGACACCTTTGAGTATCTACATCAACATGATGTGAATGATTTCATCAAGATAGGCCATTGTCAAAGCATTTACCATTCATGTGGTGTCATGTTCTCATCTTAATGAAAAGAAAGAAGTAGTAGAAGAAGAAGAAGATGATGCATGGGCAAGCTTTGATTTGGTCCTTGAGCTTTGAGGACAAAACTTTCCAAGGAAAGGGCATGTTGTATGCCAAAACACAACCCATTTTTATCATTATGTTTTATAATGTAAATGAGTTATTTTGTTATAAAGCTCATATTTTGCGTAGTGTTGGGTTTGAATAAGTAGCTTGCTCCACAAGCTACCTAAGTTCAATGTATCTAGACATGTTAGGTTCTAACTAGTAGCTTGCTCCACAAGCTACCTCTTAGAATGTTCTAGTTAGTGGTAGTAGGCATAAACCACATTTTTGTTAAACTATGGTTGGAATACCACTATGGTTTTGGGGTATTAGAAGTTTCTCATTTTAATATAATAAGAGGTTTACCTTCTCAATGTAATCAATCAATTTTCATATCAATGCAATCTTATGTGTTTATCACATTTTGATTTGGAGAAGTATTCCTCCATTATTGTGTTGGATTTGCAAGTGCAATCCACTTATTTGGGTGTGCACGTGCCCCCAAACTTTTTATATTTCATGTAGCCATGCTTCATGTGTTTGCAAGTGTGTTAAATGGAGGAAATAAGTGGCAGATTAATTATTGAGCCGCATGAGCAAGCAGAACAAGTGACAGAGGTGAGATTAATAAAAAAAAAATTCTCAAAAGGATATGGATGTAGACAAAGAAATGGAATAGAACGAATAGAAAGGGTATAAATGCTGGACAATGTGGTGTGTTTTACCAACCAAGAGTAGAATATAAAGCAATATATTAACAAAGGTTATGTGGTTAATCATGGACACAAGTACTTAAGGCTATAGGAAATGGATAAACAAGTCAAATAATAATAATAATAAATATTAGGACTACAAAACTATCCCAAGGGCCCCATGAAAGGAGATATTATCGAACCTTGGTTGGGAAAAGACAACATGGGGTTAAATGGAAAAGGAATCCCATGACCTTGCTTCAATGAAGTCTCAAAAGCATGGTTAAATTCAATGTTTCTAGCCCCACCAAGAGACCATCTCAACACATAGTTATGTTGCCTTCTAAACATGGGTAACAAGTTAGGGGTGGTTTCTATAAGTCCTCCATGTTAGAGATTTGAGGTTCTAATGAGTTACATCCAGAAAACACTCGTAATTACCAATTGAAGTGTTTTGAATTGCCTGGTTTGCCGAACTGTCCACTATTATTGGCGATCTATAAATTGCCATGTTTATGAGGTATTCGAAGATGTCTGTAAATATTCTTGCTGTTGGCAGTCTGATGAATAATCCTATGGATATGAGATTTTACGGCACCTATAAATCCTCTTGGTATTGGGGGTCTGTAAATAGCCATATCATGGCTTACATGATTGGAATTGCTATGAACGTATTACTGATTCAATGTATGAGTTGTATTTGAGGTCTGTAAATAGCCATCTCCATACATTGTTGTGTGATGGTCTTCATCCACCCTAAGACCTGCTTAGTCTTGGATACAGACGTTCTGTGGTTTATGTTCAGGTACTAGTTTATTGATAATTTTTGTAGTGTATTTTGACATCTGTATGTAAGTATCCAAGAGGAACAATCTCTAAGTATGAGAGAGAGAGAAGGGACCGCCACAGGGTAATTCAGCCAAATGTGAAGATGAGACAACAAAATGCAACTGATGCTAGGCTTCCTTACCCTTATGCTGCACCATTTAATGTGATCCGCTCTTCCTATTGACATGACATCATGTGAACGATCAATAAGGCACCAAAGGGATACAGGAGCCCCTCTTGTACAAAATTATACACCACTCTACTTGTGAAGGAAAAACAAAACTTGTTGAAAATACATCAAAACCTGCTTTCTCCAATTGGGAATTCGTGGTGTATCCATCATATCAGATGGATGGACAGATGCAGCAAGTAGGCCATTGACAGGCGTAATATAATGTTTCCATATGCACATTTATTTAGAGAAGTTGACTCTAGTGTGAGTTGGAAGAACACTCATAAATTGCATATGTGATCATGTAAGCAATTAAGGAGGTCAATTCTCCAAATGTGGTGCAAGTCATCACCGACAATGCAACTGTATGTAAACTTGCCAGAGTGATTATTGAGGTGAGATATGATCATATGTTTTGGTCTCTATGTGTCGTCCATAATCTAATTTGCATTCCAAAGAAAATCTACAAGGAGATAGCATGTGCGAAATATTTAGACAACGTGGCAAAAGAAATTGAAATGTTCATAACAGACCACCATCAAGCATAATCCATCTTTTGGGGAGTTCTAAAAATTGCAAATCTTGATGGTTTGGGAAACATGATTACCACGAGGTATAATGCTTAAATGACCGCATAATGTTAAAGATGTATGAAGTGCCATAGAAGTCAGTGACAGGCAGCAACTTTGGAGATGGCCAAACACAACACAGAACTATATGAGGACCTTTGTTCTTGATGATTCATGGAGGAAACAAGTCCACTCTTTTCTTTTGATATGGAAGCAGATTGTCGCCATGCTTTGGTTGTGTGACACAAACACCCTTCATATGGGAGATGTTTATGTCACATGATTGAAAAGGTCCACAAGTTGGTGAGAAAAATTGGATAATATAACAAAAAAATCAGATTGTTGTTGTGAATATTATGAATTCAACATTAATTTACATATCATATGCACTAAATCCAATGTATTGTCATACAAAGTGCATGTTTGTATTTGAAGGAAAGAGAAAATGTCCAAATAAGATTAAGCAGGTGGCCATGGCATCCAAAAAAACTTTGCCGAAAAAAATCCAGGTCGTAGACTCCTAGTGCGACATTACTTCTTTTTGTGAACGGTTTGTAAATGGGCATGTCACATTAGATGTATGAAAGAACAAATAACAAATAAGATTCTCAGCTTAGTGTTTGATTTTGTTTTTTTTCAAGTATAATTATTTTAAGTTTTGAAAATAATATATTGTTGATTCTCCTGATTATTTCTTAAGTGGCCCGGGATGCTGTTACTGCTCCCAAACCATCTCCACATTTCTAGTGATATTGGTATTCAAGCTGGAGCTGAAACTATAAAATACTGAATAGAAAGAAACTAGAAGTTAAGAATGATTTGATAGTTATCATGCCCCCAGGCGGCTATTTCATGTCCTTGTCTTCTCATCCTAAAAACAGAAGTTGACTTTTGAGTATGGGCCGTGAATGATCAGCCGTGTTTGGCTGTTCATAAAGCTGTGGACAGTGAGGTTTAATCCATTGGATGATCCTTAGTCTTATATCCATCTAGTTTATAGTGTCAGCACTTTGGCTAGAATTTTGAAACCTAGAAGTGCTTTATCAAGTGGGGAAGTCGCATGGAAGCTTTATTACGGCTTCTGTGTCAGCCCTCAAATTTTTCAATCTTATAATCAGATCTCTATTGGGATGGATCTAAGCAAGCCCCTACTTGCAACCATCAAATTGCAGAGTTCTGGATTATGTATGGAAATAGCAGGTAGATCATCAGAATCTAGCATTTAAATGCAGGCATTGCTTTCGATATGAACATGTGGAATGTCCATGCCCCAAGAAACTGGAAAGTAGGAGGTGCCTAAGGAACTAAATAAAAAGAGGCAAGACTGAGAAGGAAGATGGCAAACCTGATGATAGACTAAAGGCAAGGCAATGGTGAAAAGAAGAGTAATGCAAAGGACTTTTGGGATATACCGCCCTATGCAAAGAAACCAAGAGAATGAATCTTACTATCACTGCAAAATGATCCAGTGAGTCCCTTTTGGTTCGAAGAGTGCAGAAGGAGATGGGGAAACATGGGGACGCAAAAAGGGGAAGCCTAAATGTTCCTGCATAATCCTAGGCAGAAGAAAACTCAATAGAATGTCCCAAAGACAGCGGCGGAGAGACGCAGTTGGGACGTGTCCCAGTGGAACAGAGCTACTAACCTTACCAACAACTGGGGCAAGGAAAATTTGAGGAAGAGGAGACTCAGGAGAGCCAGAAAAAGCTGGAAAAGAAAATGGACCATTGTTCGCCTTGTGAGCGGTTACCTGTTTGAGGTGAGAGACTAGATGTAGAGAGAGAGAGAGAGAGAGAGAGTATGAAGAGATCAATCAAATTAATTAAAACAGCATCTTAAGATAAAAACGGTGTTGAGGCTTAATCCACACTCCTCCCAAAGTCTAAACCTACAAAGCGCAGGTGACTCGGTGATAGAATGTGAGGCAATGTCAATAGGTGGTCCTAGGTTGAAATCCTAACTGATCCATGACTTACAAGAAACGGAAAACAGCAAGTCAATGACATTAACAGCAGCATAATCTAGATTTATTTGGATTTGGAAGCCAAAATCTAAATTGAAAATTGGGGAGACAAGCAGCTGCTAATGTTGAATTCTTCCTAACAGACTCTGTTCCTTAATTGGGAATAATTTGTTCACGAAAAGGAAAAATGCTCCAGAAATAAATTCATAAATGATGATGATGCGAATATATGGAAAGAAGAACTATGAAAAAGAATGCCGACCTTTGTTAGCTCGCACAGTCATCAGCCGCTTGGGAGGAATGAGAATCCTGGTATTAAAGTTATTCACGACGACTCCACTGTGATGAGTTGGCAATCCAGCAGTGGCGGTTGCCATTTTTTCGGTTGCAGAAAATAATGGAAACGCCCCAATTTTTCCCCCTTAACCCGACTGAAGGGAGACACGGTTCCTGGGTGCTTCCGTGGCAATCTTGCCACGTGTAATGGTTTTCGACCTCGTATATCAGGTACGAAGAGTCGCGTGACTATTGACACGTGTCGTGGTAATCTACAAAATAACGCTCTCTCGATGTATGACGAAGAGGGAACCGCTCAATTCTGCTCCTTATCGTGTCCAACTTGTTTAGGATGGCTATCTCGAATGAATGAAGATTAAGCACTTCATGGTATCAAGAGTCACACTAAAAGTGTTTACAGCGATTCTAAGTGTCAATTTTTTGTTTTGTTTTTTTTTTTTTTTTTTTTAAAAGTCTAAAACTTTTTGTAGTTGTTGCTGCGGTGTTGGATTTTGAATAGAAGATTCATTGTTATATGAAGCATCTCTTTTTTAGACAAGGATGTTAGGTTGTCTACTTTCAAGTTATTTTCATATTTGATTTGAAATAAATGATAAGTTGTGCACTCCATGTTGTAGTGTCATTATGTTTATGGTAGATTTTGGTTCACTTTATTACATGAAACAAATTACCAAAAATTCAGAGGACAATAGGGTTTAACGACACCTACATTGAAGGAATGTCGAGATGCGAGGTACAAGTGGATGCAAGAAACTCCTTCCAATGAATGAGAGAACCGCACACAAAGGAACAACTAAACAAGATAGATATTAGACAAGAAATGACGAGTTGCTTGACAAAGGTCAATCCCAAGAACCTAAGGGCTTCCTTTAACGGTGTCAACTCGTTTTAGACAATCAAGTGATAAATGATGAAATAGATGATACAAAAAAAGAAAATACAATATTAAGATAATACAATAGAGGGACAAGATCAATTTTCGTAGTAGGGATAGGGAGATCATGTTACTGCGTAGTAGATGACCCAAAGCTAGATCTTTGGCAAGATAAAGCTCCTCGAAGTACTCGATCCACTCTTATTCCGCAACATATTATATTTCTCAGATGATTTTCGGTTGATCCTTAATGTCGCCCAGATTCGGTGTCAGGACAATGGCACAAAGGCTCAACTCTTGTGTTATGTCGTACTAATCCCAAACAAAGGGTTGGAAGACGATCCGAAAGTCGTAAATGTTATTGATGAAATGTGCTTCACCTAGAACAATCATCTACAGATATAAGACACTTGAAATCTAGAAATTAGCATAAATAGATCTTTATTCTAAAGGATTTTGACACCAAGGCAAATACAAAGTAATAATAATCATTGTATTTTATTAATTTAATTCATCCTGGATTTACAAATATATAGGAATCACATATCCTATAAACAGGGAAGCCTATTAAGGCTCATATAACCACTCAACCCCTATTTAGTTGTGATTGTTACTCATGTAACAATACACAACTCAAATCATACAAGTTGTTAAAACAACTCCAACCAATAATATAATATTGTTTATGATCCGGAGGAGATTTTGGGACGTACTGGAGTTCCCAAAATTTCCCTAAATCATGACCAAGTGGTAGAGCATTCAAAACCTTTCCGATGACAAGTGGAACGTGGAAAACAGAGCTCATACACTCAAGTTATGGTTGGTCAAAGTCTAGGTTAGGAAACTGGTCAACATGGGTCAACAACCGAGTTACGCATTGACACGTGGCATTTGGCAAAAGGTGGAAAGTGAAATTTTGTGTTGTGATCACCTCTGGTCTTCAACGAATGAAAAATTAGTGGGCCCCGCTATTTGTTGGTCGGGACCCTCAGCCAGTTCGACACACTCTTTTGTAGGAGGGGTGCCTTTGTCACCTTATTATATTGTCGTTATCGATTTTCGATATTATATGCCATATTGCATTGCAAGGTTGCAATCGAGCTCGAGTGAGTTATTTTGATAGCTCAGTGAGGTGGTCAACTCTCCAACGAGTCGAGTTGACCATATTGTTCGGGCTTATGGCTTTATAGCCTTATTTCCTACCTTGGCATGCACAACCCATAGCTCGCAATGGATCGAAGTTAGCTTGGCAGCCAATGAATGGCTCGGTGGTCAATGCACACCCGGAGATGGCTTAACCTATGTTTCAACATGGAAATGCCTCGTGGAAGGTTTTTCGCGTTCCACAACTCAAGACCGTATTGGTAGTTAGACCAAATGACTCGGCCCAAACTATCACCATTCCACATTACACAAAGCCACATTATATGTGGCGATACATCCTCCCAACGCACAACGAACCATGCATAGCTCGCCCACGAATTGATGAAGAGTCCAATGAACAACAAAATAAATGGTGGGAAAAACACCAAATGTCGCCTAAGCCATGACAAAGCCGGTCGACCAAGCCTATTAAAAGGCTCCTCCAATCTTCCCTCCCACGCATGTGGGATGAGGGAATAGTCTTCGCCACCAACGCACGAGCCATGAGGAGGATATGGACGGCAGTCCAAAACAAAACTAGTCTCCTCCCTACCAAGATGAAGACCCACGTGCCCATGAAGCAACCAATAAGGGTAAGCCACGTGGTGACAATAATTAAAAGGCAAAGCATTATTTAAAATGCGAAGTGGGTATGTGAATCCATGGGAATCCAGAAAAGGTAGTGGAGTCGGTGGTGGGATTTGAACCACCCACCAACCATGTTAAAGTCAACATACCCCACCAATGAGCCATAGATCTCAACAAGCTATAAAAAGGAGCTCGTGGTATTAGAATCGGAAGACATGCATGTGCAGAGCCACAAGGCTTAAGGAGCAATTTGCTTTCAACCCCAATTTTGGAGGACCTAGAGGCGAATTTGTCCATGGTGTAAAAATGAAAGTTTCTCAAAATTCTATAAGGATTCCAAATATGTAATTTTTTTCATGTAATGTTTAAGATACTCCATGTATAGGTGATTGTCTAGTACTTTTGCGGGAGGCTCGCATTACGAATACACTATAGGGGTCGTGGATTGACTTGGGAATGTGTTATGTTAGATTGCAGAGTTCTATGAGGTCTGGTATCAACCCATTTGTAGGTTTTTAATCTATTTTTCATTATTGAAGGGTTATTGTACTTCATTGGACGTTAAATAGATTGATTCTCTTGTTGGGAATCGGAGATGTAGGTTTGTATGTCGAACTTTGTTATCAATTTTTGGTGTCGTATTTAATCCCTGATTGCATTCTAATTTCTTATTTTAATTCCGCATTTTAAATAAGTAATTTAATCAGAATTTAATTCTTAAAATCAATAATGACATCTCGAATAAATTGATAAAAATATCTAAGTATCCAAAATATTCAAAACAAGATCAGAGTGGGTAAAATTTGTTTTCGGATCAATGGTATCAAAGTTGGTTTTGTGATTGCTTCAGTTGCATGTAAATACCACTTTGTGATTTGCTAATCCCATCAATGCAAAATATTTGGCTTGATCTTCTTACTTGGAATTTTTGTAGTATTTTGGATGATAGTTGGTTTGCAGGTTATAACGGGAAAGCATCAAGAGGAATGACTAGAAGATCTAAAGAACATCAACAAGAAAATTCAAAAGGAAAATGTGTTCCTGAGATGTAATCTCTATTCCCTCGAAGAGCAAGTTGATCAATTACAAAAGGAGCTAGAATCAAAGGATGAGATCTTGATCATTTTGCAGTGTGGTGATCAGGAGAAGGAAAATCTTCTACTTCAGATGCAGAGACTATGACGGAGTGGATTGTAAGTTTTTCACCATGGGAATCTCATTCTTCCTCCCAATCGGTTTGGATTCAAGTCGTTTCAAAGGCATACTAGAGGCACCGGATCCAAATTGTTGTCTAGATAGGATGGGTTTTGATGGAAGAGGTCTTGACAAAGATAGCCAAGGCATTATCTAACCCAATACAAGTTGACGATCGTTCTTGTTTTTACAGTGATTGGATTTTACTAGTGCGGGAATGGAAATGGAGAATGCTCCAAGAACGCTAACGGAGACAAACTTCCGAAAGTTGTTAGGTTGTGGAGCTGTTTTCATATGTGAAAGTGTTGAAGACTATACACTAAGAGTACCGATCACTTTCCATAGTTGTCTTGCCGGGGTTTGGGGCGGCCTGTGCCCCTGAGCTGGGGTTCGGGAGCGTAGCCCCGAATTTTTTTTTGCCTCATAACAAAACGTGCCCAATATACCAAGAAATATGTTTTTTCTCATATGGGCCTGATTTTGAACCATATGTTTATGGGACGGCTTTGGCCCATGGTTTTGATACTACCACGGTTTTGTAAAACTACTTAAGCAAATTTGTCTACTTATGTGGTTTTGTGCATATGGTAGGAATGATGTAACATTGCAGATGTGTTTTGAATTCAGTGTGAATTCTCGGAGAGTTTGTTGAGCATAGCTCCAAATAGATCCGGGTATTGTATTGAGAGAGAAAGTGGCTTGTAATAAAATCTGAGCAAGTGATTCCCTGGTAGACGTAGCCCAAATTAGGTGAACCATGTTAAATACTATCTCTTTTTGTTGTGTTATTATTATTCTCGCACTTTTTTTGAGATCCGTAATATTTTCGCATATTAGTTTCTACCGTTGCAATTCGTGAGGGATTATTCCACATACTTATCCCTTATTTCATAACAATTGGTATCGAACTGGTTTGGTTTCAATCAAGAGTGAATCGCATGGAAAGTTTTAGCTTGAGTGGGAGCTATGGCGAGATGATGGAAGATCAAGGGTTAATAAATTCAGAAAAGGCAAATTTGAGTCTTTGGAAGATGCAGATGGAAGATTACCTTTATCAGAAGGATATTTATATTCTATTATTTGAGAATGTGAACAAACCCTCGAGCATGACGGATGTAGAATGGGATTTACTAGATAGGAAGGCACTTGGGACAATCCGGATGTGTCTTGCATCTTCGGTATTATTTAATGTTTCAAAGGAAAAGACTACAAAAGAACTTATGGATGTATTAGGGAAGTTGTATGAAAAACCCTCTACCTTTAACAAGATATTTTTAATGAAAAAGTTGTTTAATATGAAGATGTCTGAGAATGGTTTGGTAGTATATCATTTAAATGATTTTAATACGGTTGTAAATATGCTAGCTTTGGTTACAATAGAATTTGATGAAGAAGTTAGGGCTTTATTAATTTTGTGCTCTTTACCTAAGAGTTGGAATAGCTTGGTAATGGTAGTAAGCAACTCAATTCCAGCTAACTCAAAGTTGAAGTTTGAGGATGTTGTAGGGGTGATTCTAAGCGAGGAAATGCGAAGAAAAAGCTCTGGGGAATCTTCTACTTCAGGGAATGCTTTGACAATGGAAACTAGAGGGAGACAAAAGAATAGAGGAAGCCGTGGAAAATTGAAAGATCGGGCAAGGTAAAAATCTAAAAGCAAGATAGTATGCTGGCACTGTGGAAAGTTTAGGAATGCAAAGAAGGATTGTTGGGAGCTTCAGGACAAGAAGAAACAACAGGAAGAAAACAAGGAGGAAAATGTGGCAATGGGTAATGTATGTTAGGATGCTTTGATTCTTTCTTTGCACAATATTGTTGAATCTTGGGTTTTAGATTCGGGGGCTTCTTTCCATGCTACTCCACATAGGCATTATTTTGTTGATTATGTTCAAGGGGATTTTGGGCATGTTTTTCTTGGTGATGATGAGCCTTGCAGTATAGTTGGAAAAGGATCTATTTGGGTTAAGATGCAGAATGAGAATACATGGCTATTGATGCAGCCCATAATTTACCAGATAACACCCTATCACATTGGTACATCACTCGGTCTTGACCGAGTGCTCACCGAAAGCATGCAAAGGTACCAGTCCCTCTTTAGGGTTGTTTGTAACATGGTGTTAACATGATGAAGGAAGAAACATATAGATTCATAACTAATCCATCATTCTACAATGCATGCTACCCTCATATCTATGAAAGAACAAGCTTAAACAATAATCATGATTGAATTAATAACATGCACTACTCAACTTCACACAGAATGACACTTAGATTCAACCAATATCTTCCATCTATTAATAAATATAAAAGCTCCTTATAGTATTGTCAATCTATACCAATGCACATATGGAACTGATACAATGATTCAGTCATATGCATATACACACACACACTTCATACTCTCATACCATACATACCTACTATGTACCTAACATCATATATATATATATAGGGTGGGGACTTGCCCTTCACCACTTATCTATTCTAGAAATAGGCCGCATGTTATTGATAGCCACATGTTGTTTACAAGCATAGCCACACATGCAAGTGTGCTATCTATAGTCCTTTTACGATTAAGCGTAGTATCAATTATATTCTCGGCTCGTCTCCCATGCAAAACGCTTCGATCTACTTCTCCAAAAATAGACAATGCATGGCACGATGCCGTCTCGCATCGTTGGTGTGTTCCGCACGCCATCTTCTAAAAATAGGTCTTCATGCTTAAAATTGGCTAAGTCCTAAAAGTTGACCTCGCCTTCTGCACTCGGGTCCTTCTTATCCTTCGTGCCCTTGGTTCGGGCCTTCTATCCTATGAAACTCCGTGTGTGATCTTTAACAAGTATTCTTTGATCAACATTACACCACACTAATCTCATTTTCGCCCGACAATGGGTATATCCAAAAATTCAAGGAAAGAGTAGAAGAATGAAAGAATGTAGATAAATAAAGAGTTTCTATGAGGTTATGAGGCAACCTCCTCTGTATCAGTTTGCAGTATCAACTCTAGATGCTCCTCCTTTATTTCGGCCTCCAATACCTGCCATTCAGTGAGTGCTTGCTCTAATTTTTCTAGGATGTCCACAGTAATGGATTCCAACTCATCCCTCGCAATATCTCCTTTCTCATTTTGTAGAACCAACACAACATTGGACATTGATGTCATTATTCCTTCTAAAAGGTCCATCTTCTGCGTAATTAGCTTTCCAAGCTCTTCCAGCCAAGTCTTGTGTGTCTCTTGTACTGCTGTCAGGGCCTCGCACTTCTATTTAACCATTGACAATATTTCTGCACGGCCCAATGTCTCATCTTTCATCGCTTTCTGGACCTCGTTGTTCTTTTCTAGGGTCTTGATGTTGGTAAGCACCCTCAGAGTTGTGCATACGTTTAAAGCTTGGTTTGCTTTCTTCAATACTTCTTGTAATGTTTGCAACAACCCTTCATAAGATGTAATTTTTCTCATCACTGATGCTTTCTCTCATTCAACATCTTGTTCTAAGCTTCTTGGCGCCTGCATGCACAGAGTTTCATCTTCAAGTACCAAGTCCACCAACTTTCCCACATAGTGTATCGCTGAAGGAAATGTTTGTGGTACCTTGGCCTCTAAGTGTGGCCTTGATCTGATGACATTGTCCCCAATATCCTTTGTGATGCTGATAAACACCTCATTCTTCTTCTGCACGAATTCCCTCTCCTGCGTTATGTGCACTATCTCTACGTCCTTTGTCTTCAGCTCCTCGCGGTGCTTTGATCGTGGCAACTTTGTCCATGTTTCTTCTAGCCACCTCAACAGAAACTTTCACCAATGCATTGCTAACTGCTCATCTGACATGACAGTAGGCTTTACTGTCATGTGTCTAGCTTGAGGTGCCTTCTTCAGTCATCTCAAAATGCATGACTCTTCGCACACATCAAATTTAGGCTCATCCATGTGGGTGTGCATTGACCACGATAGTTGCTTTCGAGTGTGCACAGTCACCATATCCTCATCCATTAACTCCCAACTAAATAAATCCTTCTGTGCTATCATGCTCTGCGGAAGCGGGCATGCATAAATTTTTTTCTGCGTCCTCTACATACCCATGGCTAGTGGAATGTGCTCTCCACTTGTTCTTCTAGACCTTTGTTACTTAGGAACTTTAGCTTCCAAATTTGGGACTTGTGTCTCCATGTCTTGAACATCCTCTACAATTGTCTCCTCAGGTATTTTCTCATCCTCTTATTTTTCCTTTGATGCCTCACCTTGTTCTTCTGTGTTCTCTAGAAGTGTAGGAGAATTAGGCACGCTTTCCTCTGACTCTTCCACCTCCTCATTCAACTTCAGTTTCCTCCTCTGCGTGGTCGCCTCCTTTTGTGGAGAGAGTCTGGGTGATTTACACACAATGGTTGGAGTAGCACCTTGGGTCCTTGTTCTCCTAAATACCCTCTTAAACATATGCTCCCCTTAGAATGCATTCAAGTCCTCATCATCCCCCTCTTGTGGCTGAGGTGGTGTAACGACACGCTCAGCTTCACCCTTATTTTAGGATGTCTCCTACCCCTATGCTCCAAACCACCACTATCTTCGCACTCCTCCTCATCCTCCACTTCAATTGGCTCTATGGGCTTAGGCGCTGGGATGTTCTCCATTGTATGCTTTCCCTTTGGTGGTGCTGGAAGTGCGAACTCACCTTCCACATATTTGTTATTCTCCATCTTTGGCTTTAGTTGGAGATACACCAATGTTGCCCCCACATCTGCTACAACCAAACTTATTGGCTTAATATTCAAAGCACCTCTGAAATGATCCTCTCTGTATAAGCACTTCTACCAGGATACACATACTTCTTCCTCAGCATATGGTAGTCACAGTCTACCTTATCTACATTGAAAACCAATCGGTGCGTGTCTATAAATCTATTAACAGATGCTTGGAAATACCTTACAGTGTATGCATAAGGCAATTTGCACCAAGGGCTCCAGACTCCATATTTCATTGGGAAGCGTGTGATGTAGAAATGTTGATATACGATAAAGCCCGAACTTGTTTCCCTACCTTTGTTGGTAGGTCCTTTGAGATGCATCACTCTTCCCCAAATGCCGCGCAGAGCTGTTTTACCACTTCTTTGCCCTTTGCTTTACGTCATCTGTCATGGCCCCCTTGCATAGGTACTTGTTGAATCTTTCAGCTGGGGACTTGTTCTCCATGGGGTATTCCCATACTTTCTCCTTTGGTCCGTCTGGTACTCCGATCTCCATGAATACCAGTGATAGTAGAACAACCCCAAAGTTGATCTTCCCTCCTGTGTGCGCTTCTTCGACTATTTGCTCTGCAATATAGCCTGTAATGTTGTAGATTGTCCCTTCTGACATCTTATGCGCCACATGTAACCACATAGTATTTACTTGTGACCATCGCTCCTGATCATTCAACTTTGTAACAAGGTGTGTTGTAGCTTGTACAACTAGACAGTTCTTCAATTTGTCTATGTCCATTCGCGCGGACCCTTTAGGTACCCCAACTCCTGTTTGGTCTTTAAAATCATGGCTTTATTTGTGAGGTCACCTTTTATATCCTCTCCTGTGGCCTTTAGACCTGTAATTGATGAGACAAGCGCATATGAGATTCTAACTTTACATCCTGCAAAGTAGAAGAAGTCTTGTGCACCCTGATCATGAGCCTGATACAAGGGCTCATACTTCCCAAAATATGGAAGCTCATACAATTGGTAGACCCTAATTCTCTTCAAAATCTTCTCACCTGCATCATCATAAACTGACATGTCATCTGTCGTGCGTTTGTTCATTCTAGCAGTGAGAAAGGAATCGAGCTCCTTCTTGTTCTCTGAAGTCCTGTGATTGTATTCACTTACTTTGCTCTTTTTGATGGGTGAATCCCATTCCTGACCAATGATGACTCCTTCTAGATATTGCATTTCTGAAAAATGGCTTTTAGGTGCCATCTCTTCCTCCTCAATGACCACCTTCTTCTTTCCTTTTACTGCTATTACAGATGCCTTCTTTGGTGCCATTTTTACCTTGCAAATGTCTCCTCTTCACTCTGTAACTTTGCGAATCAAACCCTAGCTCGATTCAATCATGCCCTAGGTGGAAACTTCGTAACCTAACTCTTTTCTGTCTCCCTACTTCACTCAAACCCTTCACCATCGGGGACACAAGCTTCTTATCACATAGATCTGGTTGTCACACTTGGTTTCACACCCTTCGCACCTTAACTCGATCACTCGGCTCTTTCGCACTTGGCTCTTTTCTAAAATAATCTTAGTTGCAATGGTAAAAATGAATCCGCATTCCATCCTTATATAATTTTTCAATTTTTATGCATTTATTGCTCCTTCACCTACCAAATATCCCCTCATTCATTGACTAAATCCGTTCATTCCGCGGTACATCTTTGCCCCTAGCTATAATCTTCTAGCGCGCCTTCCTACCCTCGGTCATAGACTTCTCTTGCGCGCTCTCTTGCGCCTGAGTACCTCGTCACTTTACATTCTCCTGGTAGCTATCATGGCCTCCACTTACCTCGCGTTATCTTTGTTTTTCATTCATCTCCATCCTTGGTCACTTTTGAGAAGCGATCTTCTTTTGACTTAAAGCACACCCGTATCAGCTTATTCCTTTCACCTTCAATTCCCACACTCTACTCCTTGGATAACTATAACCACCGACACTAAAAGTATGTGCATTCCTCTACGCATAAAAATTCTTCATACAAAGAATCAACCTCATGCGCGTAAGTGCACTTATTACACAAAAACAACAACTAAATTGACAAAGCATAGCGACAATGAAGGAAATACATTAAGGAAATACATAATTGAAACCTAATCTAAATGGCAATACTGCCTTATTACAAACACCAAAAAGACTTATTTATAGTAGGGATTCAACCTACTCCTGTTAAAGTAACTAGGTAGCCGTGTTCCATCAAGTGCTTCTAACTAGAAAGCACCTGATTCAAGTATATAAGTGATAACATACGGCCCCAACCAATGTACTTTGAGCTTGCTTGGATGGTGTAAGAACTTGGAGTCATAAAGAAGTACCATTTGTCCAATATCAAACTTCTTATCCCTTATGTTTCTGTCATGCCATACCTTCTGCCTAGCCTTTTCCTACTTTTGACTCCATCGTGCTATGGCTCAGCACTCATCCAGTCGAATCATCTTTTCGATATGCTCTTCTAAATATTGTTCATCAGCTAGACCTCCAGCGCGCGTAATGCACAAAGAAGGTAACATAAATTCTATAGGGAGAATAGCTTCCGCGCCAAACACCAACTGAAACAATGTGGCTTTGTTCAATCTCTTGTAAGTTGTTCTATATGCCCAAAGAACAAATGACACTTTGTCATCCCAATCCTTTCTTCCAACATCACAATTTTTGTCAAAGTCTAGCTCAAAATCTTTTTGAAGGCCTCAGCAGTTCTTTTGCTTGAGGATGATAAGGTGTAGTTTTATGGTGTGCAACCATAAACTCATCTAATAGGATCCACGATTGTCTCATTTAAAAGTGTGTACATCTATCACTTGTCAAGTTTAAGGGACATCCATATCTTGTAAGAACATTATCCCATAGAAACCTAGTTGTTGTAGCTACTGCATACAGTCCTTAGTAGGTGCTTCTTACGCCCATCATGTGAGATAATGCATGCAAGTAAATATATAGCACAATCCAATCCTCGCACGCGATTGGCGAAATAGGTCCTACAAAATCAATGGCCCATTTCTCAAACGGTTCGGCACTAGTAATTCGGTCTCAAAGGCATATCATCTCTTTTCCCCTGGTTTTCCTAGAGTGCGACAATGATCACACACCTTTACAATATTCTTTACGATCCTTATACAATGTCTCCCACCATAATCCAACAAGTAGGATCTTTGGCAGTCACATCACCTGCATAATGGCCTCCTGCAATACCACCATGAGCTTCTTCCATGATATCCTTACGCTCATGCTCTAATACACAACGACGTAATACTTCATCTCTCGCCTAGCAGAGGTCACCACTGATTAATATAAATGGTGTCGTGCATATAACAAACAACTTCTTTTCTAATGCTTTCATTTCTTCTAGTGCCATACCTGTTTGTAGAAAGACAACAATGTCTTCTAATTTCGTGGGCACACGTTGTAACCTATATAATTGTGCATCTGACATTGTTTCTTCATTTGTCTGTGTATCCTCTCCTGAATTGATTCTAGATAAATCGTCTGGTCCAAAAAAAAATTTCCCTAACTTTACCACAACTGTGAAGTCAAACTCTTGAAATAGGAGCACCCATCTGCATATGCACCCCTGTAAGACGGGCTTGTTTACTAAGTACTTCAATGCCATGTGATCTGTATAAAACACAAATGGTGTTGCTAACAAGTACTGTCGAAACTTGTACAATGCATAGATCATTGACAAAGCTTCACGCTCTGTAGTTTTATAATTCCATTCAAAAAGAGTCAGCTTCCTACTAGCAAAACAAATTAGATGATCTATAATACCTTCGCCAAGTTGAGCTAACACAATGCCAATGGCCATGCTAGAAGCGTCCACATGCACATGAAATGGTTTATCCCATGATCAAAGCGCAGAATGGGCGTGGTAGTAAGTTTCTCTTTAATATCTCAAACGTGTGTTGATGCGGTTCTCCCAATAAAATGTACCTTTCCTCTTGATAATTCTTTCAAGGGTGAGGTAATTTTGGCATACCCTTTATGAATTTTCTATAATATCCTGTATGACCTAAAAATCCACGCACCTCACTTTGATTGGTAGGAACTTCCAAGCCTAAAATGACTGCAACCTTGGCTGGATCAACTAGCAAACCTTCCTTGCAGATTATATGTCCTAACAGTATCCCAAATGGCGTAGCAAATATGCACTTCTTGATGTTCAAAGAGATACGTAATTGTATCCGCATCTTTGAAACATTAAGCATAGATTATCATAATGATCTTTCACAAGCCCATATACTATCCAATCATCTAGGTAGACCTATAAGAAGTTGTGAATAAAATCTTTGAATGCCTGAACAACTATGCACAAGAATACAACAGCACGTTTTTCAATCCAAAGGGCATCACAAGTATAGGAAAAACTACCCCATTCAGTAGTAAATGTTGTCTTTTCTTGATCCTCCTAAGCAATCCTAACCTGATGATACCCGGAAAATCCATCTGTGAAGGAATATATTTCACGCCCTGCAACTCCTTCTAGTATTTCCTTAGTGAATGGCGTAGGGAATGGATCTGTGACACATGCAACATTCAGCTCCCTGTAGTCCACAGATATCCTAATCTGTTTATCCTTCTTGATACTGATCACCATTGGGCTAACCTGCTCGACTCATCAAGGGGCTTGATAATTCCATATTTCAACATTTTATCAATTTCTTCTTTTACCTTTTCACGCAAATTAGGATTCATTATGTAAGGTCTCTTTCTAACTGGTCATGCATTGTCCTTAAGTTTGATCTTCATTTCCCCAAGTGATTCATGCACACCTTTAAGTTCATGATATCCTTAAGGGAATAAGTCTTGATAATCCCTGAGTAACTCGATGATCTTTGCTACCTCTCGAGTCGACGGTAGTCTCCAATTATGGCCTCCTTAGGCTCATCCTCCGAACCTATATTCACTTTCTTTGTCTTCATGGGTTCATGGTAGGTGCGTGTATCCTTATTTGTATTGTCCAAGCCCTCGTGTACCTGTGTGAATGTTTAATATCCAGTTGTCAACTTCCTTGTCATCCACGATGTAAACCATCTTTCCTTTATCTTTCTCAAGGCAAGCATGTTCAAGTAGTATGGACTCCATTTCTTCTTCCTTTTCAAAACATGCTCCAAACTCTGCCCCACCAAATAATTCCTAAATATGCTCTTTTTCTTTTGCACTATCTCTCATAGTTAAGCACTCGACAAATTTTAATGCCTCTGCTATAGGAGGTTTAGTTGAGAAGTAGTCAAAAGTCTATATCATTCTTGCAGTCAAATCTTGCCAGTTTCCAATTTCTTGATGTAGTTCTGCATATACATACCAAGCACGTGGGCATCCTTGTAGCATAGAATACAATATATGCACCCAGAATGAAGGTGGTAATGTTGAATAGGTTGATTTCTATGATAAGTGCATTTTTGTGTAGGTGCATTGTTCCTTATAAACCTAGTAGACAAAGTGACTCCAATCTCTTCCCAGTTTATAAGATTATCTTTGTGGACTACCCACCAGCGCATTGTTGTCCCGCGTAGTGTATATACTAACATATCTCTCCTTTTAATTTGATCTGTCCACTATGTTTCCATGGCCTTCAGAAAGGTAAGAAGATCTTCTATCCCTGTATACCAAGGTACTGTGCTACCTATCCATCGAATCAAATGAAGTCCATTCTTCGCAAGACAACCAAACTTTTCATCTCGCATCCTACTAATTCATATGTACCATGGGCCCAATTATTTCAAGCAATAATCGTAGTATCACTAATAGAATGAGAATCCTCCCACTGTAGGATGCCTTCTTTTGATGGCTCATTGACCTCTCGTGTCTGAATAAGCACGCACATAGACTCCGCTGTTTAAATCCTCCTCACTTAGAGGTTCAACATATGGTGTAGAGTTCCCATTGTCAAATGTATCACAACCCTTTCCTCCTTGTTTTTAAAGTGATATACCCCTTACCTTGAATCGCAAGTCAAGCATTATTCGCATAACACCAAGGGCGTCCAAGTAGGGATAGAAAATTGTCGAGTTTTGCAAGTGCTAATACCTCAAAATCCCTAGTGAACTTGGCACCTTATATAGTTATAGATGCATCTTTCAAAACTCCTATGGGAGTGGCCTTAGTCCGGTTTTCCATAAATAACACATTAGATGATGGCTACAATGGAGGTCTCCCCATTTGTACCCATGCATCTAATGTAAGCACATTTACATCTGTACCTGTATCGATCAATATGTTTCTTAACAGCTACCCATCCATAACAACATTCGAGTAATTTCTTTTCATAGTCAATGCTTTATCGGGGAAGATTGGCATGCGTAATGCCACCCGGTCAAGACTTGCGCGTAGTGGTGTTCCCTCTTATCCAATTTCCTAATAGTGGAATAATGTTCTCTTGGCGCAACATCTTGTACACCTCTCACAAATCATCGATATCGGTTTGGATTGTCTCAATACTTTCTTCTACTCCTTTAGGTAGTCATCGTATCTCACCTTGAAGATTCCTTAGCACTTCCATGGTATCTTGGTAAACTTCCTTTTGATGAGTAGGATCTAGGTACCTTGCATGTAAAACCTCCTCCTTGGTGATCGTAGGCTTCTAGTGCAATGCCTCTCTCGCGCGTGCTACTTTAGCGCGTGTAGTAATATTCACTGTCAATGCCTCAGGTCCTTTTGCTATCTTGGGCATCCACTGATCTTCTACCGTGCGTTGGATTCTAACCATCTCGACGCCTTTGTTTTCTTACTTATGCTGCTTACTCAGATGCTCATATAAGTCCGGGCACTCTTCATAGCTATGGTTCTTTCTGCAGAAAGAACATGCAATATTCTGAGGACATTCGCATCTATTCCACGAGGGAACTCTCCTCTTCCTCCACCACGGCCTCGTCCTCCATATCCACCACGATATCCATGTCCCCTTCCATGACCTCCTTCAAAATGCCCCTCATTCATGTCATAGCACGTTTGATTATGATCCCGATCCTAGTGCTCATTCTTACCCTTAGAATTATCTGTTATACTTGTTTGTCGTACCCAAGGTCTATAGCATCCTAGATCTGACCAATCAGCCGACAATCCTCAGTATCATGGGTCGTGGACCTGTAAATTTTGCAAAAGCAAGATACATTCTTCCTTATCGCGTGCTATAACAAAGGATAGTGGCTAGCATCATGATTCAAATGACAAATTTCATAGTCTAACAATAATGAGCGTACAAATCTGCGAGGGCAACTATCCTTGGTGTGACCTTCCACTTCACAATCTGTACACCAAATTCCTGAGCACATTTCATGGGCTGAATTTGCTAATAGCTTTTCTAACTGCTTTGCCATAGCTGCAATCTATGCCTCTAGGAATGGGCTAATGCCAGTGTCAATGCTCCCAACTGCCTCAGCATGTAAAGCTGCTTCCAGTGCTTCACACGGATCAGTGTATGTCTTATGTGACATCGCCCTTCTAAAAGGTGTAATCAATCCTCTAATGAACCACTGTGTATGATGGCTAGTGTGAATATCACAAGATAGCTTAGATAGAAGTGTATTAAAATGAGCATCATACTCACGTAAACTCTCAGTAGTGCCTTGTTTGATATCCTTGAGTACACTTATACTCTTCTGCTCAAACTCAGGGATATGGAACTCTTTTAAGAAAGCATCTCTCAATGCTGCATAATCCACACAAGTTTGATCAAGGTCAAACTTCCTATACCAGCTGTGTGCGCGCCCCTATAATGTAGTGGCGAATTGACTTGCCTTTCACTCAGCAGCCGTGATCCCTTTAGCATGCCACAAGATTTCACACATATGCACATGTTCGACAACATCCTCTATACCTCTATACTCCAGGAGATGAAGAGACATCTCCATATAGATATTTTGTGGTTGCTGCAGACCTTGACCACCTGATCCGGAATCTATTGTGTTCCCTGTGCCTCCAGGATCACCAGATCCACCGAAACTAGAACCACCTATACCTCCCGATCCACCTGTTTTGAGAATAGGACCTATAGATGTACTCCCATGTGCTCTAACAGTAGTACTATACTGAACCCCTATAGTCTGTGAGGTAGTTCCACTTCCAGAGGTGAATCCAACATTCTACGTGCTCACATTCTGTGTGGATGATGTGCCTAAGAATGCTCCTCCAAATAACATTGAATTCATCTGTCTTGCCATTAACGTACTTGATCCCTAACTTATTATTTCTCTCCTACTTCCCAAGTTAGTTTTTTGGTTACTTGTTGTACTAGATACTAAAAAACCAAGCGCAAGGGCTAGGTCACTAGGTGGATTAAGATGCGCACCGTGGTCCAAGTAGTCTCCGATGGCGCACTTTCATGTGAGGTGAGGGGGATCTCTATTATGCTTTCTAAGATGGGGAGTTCTCGATATTCTCGGCTCCACATCTTCTACATGAGCTGTAAATCCTTCATGAGCCATCTCTCTCCTCCACACCATACTTTTTGCAACGGAACACTGCTTCTCTATCTCCCTCTCGCGTACCTCATTATACTTAAGTTGCCTTTCCTCTCTCTATCTCTTTGCCGCTAGGTCTGCCATCTTAAACCAAACATGTTCCTGCCCTCGCACATGGCAAAGTTTAGTTAGCCATCGGTTTACTCTCCAGGTTCAAAGTTACCATTAAGATCTTGATCGCTAGTGGAATACCTTGCAAATATTTTCCTCTTGGATACCGAAAAAACTAGAATTCAACTACCTTTGGGAAAGAGTACATCAAAATTGAATATTCCAAATATAACCTGTTTAGAATACCACAAAACCATGTATCCATTGCGTGAGTCCAGATCATATCAGCATCATAAAGGGCCTAAAATTATTCCCCGTGTCCAGACAAGTACACGATACCTCCATTTCCATTTGAAATTTGCATAAGCGAAGAAGTTTACTCGTATAGTTCTACTAGAAAGATAGCGAAAAATCTCTCATATAAGTTGTCATACAAGTCTGTTTCTACCCAAGTGTGTGTGTTAAACTCAAATCCCTTTCCGAACCATTGTGCATATTCTTCCTCTAGATCATGTATCCATTCCTCAATACTTGCTAGAGTTAACCGGTACGTCTTCATCACGAACCATCCTGAAAACAACTAAAAAGAGGCCCGTGCAATGGAACCAATGATGCAGCTTAGAATTTACTAGATAACACCCTAATTATGCTTTGGCACATCACTCAACCTTGACTAAGCGCTCACCCGAAGTATGCAAAGGTACCAAGTCCCTCTTTAGGGTTGTTGTTACATGATGTTAACATGATGAAGGAAGAAATGTATAGATTCATAACTAATCCATCATTCTACAATGCATGCTACCCTCATATCTATGAAAGAAAAACTTAAACAATAATCATGATTGAATTAATAACATGCACTACTCAACTTCACATAGAATGACACTTAGATTCAACCAATATCTTCCATCTATTAATAAATATAAAAGCTCCTTACAGTATTTTCAATCTATACCAATGCGTGTATGGAACTAATACAATGATTTAGTCATATGTGTATACACACACTTCACACTCACCCACTCATACCATACATACCTACTATGTACCTAACATCATATATATAGGGTGGGGACTTTCCCTTCACCACTTATCTATTCCAGAAATAGGCCGCATGCTATTGATAGCCACACGCCATTTACAAGCATAGCCACACATGCAAGTGTGTTATCTATAGTCCTTTTGCAGCTTAATCAAGTATCAATTATATTCTCGCTCGTATCCATGCAAAATGCTTCGATCCGCTTCTCAAAAATAGACAATGTATGACGCACATGTCTCTGCATCGTTGGTGTGTTCCGCACACCATCTTCTAAAAATAGGTCTTCATGCTTAAAATCGGCTAAGTTCTGAAAGTTGAACTTGCCTTCTGCGCGTGGGTCCTTCTTGTCCTTACGCACCCTTGATTTTGATCCTTTATCTCACGAACTCCTTATGTGATCTTTGACAAGTATTCTTTGATCAACAACTATGAAGGATGTTAGACATGTGCCTACTTTAAAACGAAATTTGATATCGCAAGCCGGTTGGGAAGTGATGGTTGTGATTGTGATATTTATAGTGGACTCTTGAAGGTTACCAAGGGTGCTCTTGTGGTAGTAAGAGGTAAGAAGGTTGGAACCTTGTATTTAACCACTTATAGCACTAATGTTTGCAATCTTGTGGCTTCAAAAGTAGATACAACATTGTGGCACTACAGGCTCAGTCCATATGAGCCAAAAGGGCATGGAGATCATAAAGTAGGATTTGCCCAGATACACATAAACATGCTTGGAGTTACGTGAGGACTGCATATATGGGAAACAAAAGAGAGTAAGGTTTCTCAATGTTAGACATACAAAGAAAAACAATAAGTTAGAGTTGGTGCATCCCGATGTGTGAGGGCCAACTCGGGTATCATCTCCGGGGTTCAAGTTATTATGTTACTTTTATTGATGATGCAACAAGGAAAGTTTGGGTTTATTGTATTAGAAACAAAATGATGTATTTGACACTTTTGTTATATGGAAAGCCTTGGTAGAGAATGAAACAAGTCTTAAGCTAAAATGTCTCAAGTCAGATAATAGAGGGGAGTATTGCAGCAATGAATTTGATGATTACTATTCTAAGAATGGAATCCACAGGCAAAAGACAGTTCCAAGAACTCCGCAACAGAATGGGGTGTCAGAAAGGATGAACAAAACAATAATGGAATGTGTTAGGAACATGAGGTTACATGTAGGACTGCCTCTTTCTTTTTGGGTAGAAGTGGTGAGCACAATTGTGTACTTGATAAACAGATGACCCTCAAGTGCCTTGGATGGAGGCATACCTGAAGAGGCTTGGTATGGTAAGAAAGTTGATTATTCATTTCTTAGAGTCTTTGGATGTGAGGTGTTTGTCCATATAGACAAGGATGATAGGACCAAGCTAGAGGTTAAATAAAAAAATGTACTTTTATTGATTATGGTGGTGATGACTTTGGATATAAATGTTGGAGTATTAAGGACAAGAAAATAATTCGATCTAAGGATGTGGTCTTTAATGAGAAATTCATGTATAAGTAGTAGTTGTAGGAAAACAAGGAAGAATCCAAGAAAGAATATGCAGCGGTAGAGGATCTTTCGGATGGGAAAGTGACACATGAATCAATTCAAGAACCTCCTCAACAGGAACCCCAAACTCCTATATTGAGGAGGTCTTCTAGGGTAAGAAGAGAACCTAAACATTTTTCTCCTTCTCTTTATTATTTATTACTCATTGACAATGGAGAGCTAGACAGAGAGATTTGATGAAATAATGCAGTAGATGCTAGGAAGAAGTGGGAGCAAGACATGGATGAGGAGAATCAAGCTCTCATGGATAACTAGGCATGGGATTTGGTGAAGCTACCCAGAAGGAAAAGATCATTACAAAACAAGTGGGTGTTCAAATTCAAAGAGGAAGAAGGAAGCAAAAAAAGATACAAGGCCCAGTTGGTGGTCAAGGGGTTTGCATAGAAAAATGTATAGATTTTGATGAGATTTTTTCTCCTGTAGTAAAAATGACTTCTATTAGAACTGTTCTTAGAATAGTTGTAATTGAAGACTTGCACTTAGAGCAACTTGATGTAAAGACTACATTTCTCCATGGTGATTTGGAGGAGGATATATATATGCAAATGACCAGAGGGCTATGACGTCAAAGGTAAAGAGGAGATGGTGTGCAAACCGAAGAAGAGCTTGTATGGCTTAAAACAAGCTCCATGTCAATGGTATATGAAGTTTGATAGTTTCATGATGGAGCAAGGTTATATTAGATGTCATTCGACCATTGCATGTATACAAAGAAATTTTAGGATGGTAGTTATATTATCCGTGTATGTATGTGGATGACATCTTGGTTGTAGGTAAAAACATGCGAGGAAATAAAAGTACTCAAGAAGCAACTAAGTGAATCCTTTCTTTATGAAGGATTGGGGGCAAACAAACAAATCCTTAGTATGAGGATATCTTGGGATAGGAAGGAACAAAAGCTGACTTTATCTCGGGAAGAGTACATCTTGGAGAGGTTTAATATGTAGGATGTTAAATCGGTTGGGACTCCTTTGGCATGCCATTTCAAGTTATCAAAGGAGCAGTGTCCCAAGACAGAGTAAGAGAGAAACCAGATGTCTAGGGTACCTTACTCATCAGTAGTTGGTAGTTTGATGTATGCCATGGTGTGCATGAAGCCGATATTGCCCATGCAAAGTGTGAGCGGTGAGTAGATTTATGAGTGATCCAGGTAGAGATCATTGGAAGACAATAAAGTGGATCCTTCGGTATTTGAGAGGGACCATGGGAAATTTTTTTGCTACAAGTGGACCAGACACCACTTTGTGTGGTTATGTAGACTCGATATAGTTGGAGATGTAGAAAGTAGGAGGAGCACGACAGTTATGCTTACATTCAGGTGGGACAACAATTATTTGGATTTCACGACTACAAAAGCTGGTGGTTTTGTCAACCGTGGAGGTGAGTATGTCTCTGCCATAGAGGCAAGCAAAGAAATGATTTGGTTACATCAATTTCTTGAGGAGTTGGGGCATAAGTAGGAGGAAGGAAAGATGCATAATGATAGTCAGAGTGCTATACACCTAGCTACGAACTCTGCTCTCCACTCTAGGATGAAGCATATACAGTTAAGGTACCATTTCATCAGGACAACTTTGGAGGAAGAGAAGTTGAAGCTGGAAAAGATTCATACTAGTCAGAATCTTGTAGACATGATGACCAAGGTGGTCACAAGGGAAAAAATGAAGTTGTGTTCAGCTTTGGTTGGTCTTCACGGAAACTAGTGAAGGGTTGAGAAGCTTGCTCAGAGGAAAACTAGTCTCTAAGTGGGAGATTGTTAGGTTGTGGAGCCTTTTTTCATGCGTGAAAGTGTTGAAGACTATACACTACGAGTAATGTACACTTTCCACACGCTTGTCTCGCATGGGTTCGGGTCGTCGGGCCCCGAGCAGGGTCCGAGGGCGTAGCCCTTGAATTTTTTTGGCCTAAAAAAATGTTCTGTTATCTTGGGAAATGTGTTTTTCTCATATGGTGGGATTTTTGACCCATAAGTTTATGAGAGGTTTTGGACCATGGTTTTGATACCCATGGTTTTGTAAAACTACTTAAGTAGTTGTCTACTTATGTAGTTTTGTGCATATGGTAGGAATGATGTAACATTGCAGATGTGTTTTGAATTTGGGTGTGAATTTGTAGAGTTTGTTGAGCATAGCTCCAAATAGATCTGGGTATTGTATTGAGAGAGCGGTGGCTTGTAATAAAATCGAGCAAGTGATTCTTGGTGGACGTAGCCCAAATTGGGTGAACCACGTTAAATAATGTCTCTTTGTGTTGTGTTATTATTATTTTGCACTTTTATTTGAGATCGTAATATTTTTTGCATATTAGTTTCTACTATTGCGATTCTGTGAGGGATTATTCTACATATTTAATCCCTTATTTCCTAACAAAAGCCAAGTGAATACCCCACTAGTCCTGCAGACAAATTTAGTGTAGGAATCAGGTGCTTCATCATCATAGGTAGGATGTGGTAAGAAGAGTCAACGAAGAGGTATTGAGATTCCACCTCCACGTTCTTACCATAATCATAAGCACCATGAACATTGTAAAACTTTTGATCCACTCTTTCAACTTAAGAAGTATGGCTATGATTTTCAGAAAATGATGGATGCCTATCCTTGTATGTTTTGTGGGATGCATAACCATTGTGTGGCTAGATGTTGGAAGAGAAGGATTTTGATGAAGAAGTTGATGTTGTTCATCAAGAACAAGGCACATGGAAAATACCAATCTTGTCATTTAGAAGTGAGAAATGGTAGCGGTGTTTCCTCATCCCAGAAGAAGGACAAGAGGATATTTTGCACTCATTGTCACATGAGTGGACATTGGGTGGAAATTTTTGGAGACTTCATCCATCTCGCCATCAATATAATGGCAAGCCAAAGATGGAATACAAACCTGTTGTAAAGGTAAAGGAAGTTCCTAAGCCACCACCAGTTGAAAGTTCAACCCTGGACCAAGTAATACCTGTAGATGAAAGTCCAATAGAATGGGTTGGTAAACAATTTTTCAAATTTATTTTGCATAGCTCTTGATTGGATATAACATGCAATAGATGTTTGGAGTCCAAATTTGTGGGATAGACTGAGGGATAGGTTCATCATACTCAATATTTTTCTCACATTTACATTTGGATTACTCCATTTTTATCTCCTTAATTCAGCTTTGAGTTTCTGGTACAGTTGGGTACAACTCATGTTTCAACTTGGGAGATTTCTAACAATAGTGTGTAGATTCAGTGGACATGGTTGAATGTCTATTTTTAGAAATTTACATTTCAATATCTGTTGATTTTTCAGCCATTTGTGCAGATAGTTGAGCTCGCAGGTGTCAACTCGTATTGTCATTCTATGTAGAGGCCTTGTAGCCATGCAACAAAGTGGTAGTTGATCACCGTTGGCATCTAGCATCAGGTCGGATCTTCATTCTATGTAGAGGCCTTGTATATGTAGTAGGATGGTACCTAGTAGTCATTGTCAACATGAGACTTTGTATCGTATAGGCGATAAAGTGCAGCCGTGCGGCAGGTTGAAGCCACCATTATTGAGCTCATGGAGAATCAACTTGTATTGTCATTCTATGTAGAGGTTAAGGCCATGCAACAAAATGGTAGTTGATCGTCATGGACAGTACGTGTTTTTGGGTGTTGTCAAAGTGTAAGACCCCTAGAGGGAAGATGTGGCAATATCTACTTCCATGCAAATTATATGTTGTTGAAGTGTAAGACCCCCAGAGGGCAGATGTAGTAGTATATTCTTTTTGTGTTGCTGAAGAGTAAGACCTTAGCAAGAAATTGTGGCAGTACAAGCATTAGGAATTGTCGAAGTGTAATACCCCTAGAGGGCAGAGGTGGTAATCAAGACAATGGAAGAAGCATGGTGGGATCATAACCCATAGATCCAGGATCGGGACCAAGTTGTCGAAGTGAGAAGAATGTAGTATAGTAGACTAGAGAGTCCATTGCAGTAGTACTTACGATGTGACAACAGAGTATCCAAATTCAGGATAGGGTGACAAAAGTTCTTGTAAACTTTTGGTGGAATAAAATCCTTTCCCATTGGGGAGGTTTAATCCGGAGGACATTTTGGGATGTACTGGGAGTTCCAAAATTTCCTAAATCATGACCAAGTGGTAAATCATTCGAGATCTTTCCGACGACATGTGGAATGCAGAAAACAAAGCTCTATGCTCAAGTTATGGTCAGTCAAAGTCTAACTTGGGAATTTGGTCAACATGGGTCAACAAGCGAGTTATGTGTTGACACATGGCATTTGGCAAAATGTGGAAAGTAAAAGTTTGCTATGTGATTGCCTCGGTCTTCAATGAATGAAAAACTTGTTGGGCCCCGTTATTTGTTGGTCGGGGACCCTCGGCCCGGTTCAAAACACTCTTTTGTAGGAGGGGTGCCTTTGTCGCCTTATTATATCGTTGTTATCGATTTTGATATTATATGCCATATTGCATTGCAAGGTTGCAATCGAGCTCGAGCTAGCTATTTTGATAGTTTTGTGGGGTGGTCAAATCCCCACCGAGTCGAGCTGACCATATTTTTCGAGCTTATGGCTTTATAGCCTTATTTCCTACCTTGGCGTGCACAACCCATAGCTCAAGATGGATCGAAGTTAGCTCGGCAACCAAGGAAAGGCTCGATTATCGGTGGACACCTCGGAGATGGCTTAGCCTATGTTTCAACATGGAAATGCCTCGTGGAAGGTTTCCACATTCCAAAACTTGACATGGTATTGGCAGTTAGACCAAACGAATCAGCCCACACCGTGACCATTCCACATTGCACGAGCCACATTATACATAGCGATACATCCTCCCAACTCACAACGAACCATGCATAGCTCAGTCCACAACTCGGTGAAGAGTCCAATGCACAAAGTGAAATAAACGGTGGGAAAAATGCCAAATGTGGCCCAAGCCACGACAAATTTGGTCGGCCAAGCCTATTAAAAGGCTTCTCCAATTTTCCCCCACGCATGTAGGATGAGGGAATAGTCTTCGCCACCAATGCAGAGCCATGAGGTGGATATGAACGAAAGTCCAAAACAAAACCATTCTCTTCCTTACCAAGATGAAGACCCATGTGCCCATGAAGCGGCCAATAAGGGTAAGCCACGTGGTGATAATAATTAAAATACGAAGCATTATTTAAAATGCGAAGTGGGTATGTGAATCCACGGGAATCCGGAAAAGGTAGTGGAGTCAGTGGTGGGATATGAACCACCCACCAACCATGTTAAAGTCAACATACCCCACCAATGAGCCATAGATATCAACAAGCTATAAAAAGGAGCTTGTGGTATTAGAATGGGAAGACATGCCTGTGCAGAGCCACAAGGCTTAAGGAGTAGTTTGCTTTCAACCCCAATTTTGGAGGACCTAGAGGCAAAATTTGTCCATGGTGTAAAAATGAAAGTTTCGAGAATTTTGTAAGGATTCCAAATATGTAATTTTTTCATGTAATGTTTAGGATGCTCCATTTGTAGGTGATTTTCTAGCACATTTGTAGGAGGATCGCATTACGAAGACACTGTAGGGGTCATGGATTGACTTGGGAACGTGTTATGTCAAATTGCAGAGTTCCATGAGGTCTGGTATCAGCCCATTTACAGGTTTTGTGATCTATTTGTCATTATTGAAGGGTTATTGTACTTCATTGGACGTTAAATAGATCGATTCTCTTGTTGAGAATCCGGAGACGTAGGCTTGTATGCCGAACTCCGTTATCAATTTTTGGTGTCGTATTTAATCCTTGATTGCATTCTGATTTCTGATTTTAATTCCACATTTTAAATCAGTAATTTAATCAAAATTTACTTCTTAAAATCAATAACGACAACTTGAATAAAATTGTTAAGTATCTGAAATATTCAAAACGGTACCCAGGGGGTAAAATTCGTTTTCGGATCAATTTATATAACAAGAATATAAGTAACTACTAACATTTATGTTTACTAAATACACAAGTATTTACTACACAGTAAACTATGTGAACACTAACAATTATTTCCTAACATTCCCCCTTAGTGTTTACATGGTAAAACATATCTCGTTCTTTGATTGTAGCGTGCCACCTCTATGTGCTCATGATCAACTTCTCAATTGTGCAACATTGGGCATGCACAAAACTCGCACATGTGCCAATGCACATTTCTTCCTCTCTGATGGTTTTTTCCAACTTCTACCAACAACCTTACCCAATTAGTTTTGCAGGTGTACCAATAACCTTTCACAATTGGTTTTGCAGGTGTACCAATAACCTTTCACAATTGGTTTTATAGGTTCACCAAAAACCTTACACAATTGGTTTTACAGGTTCACCAAAACCTTACACAATTGGTTTTCTGGTTTACCAATAACCTTCACATCATGATTGCTATAATACATTTTGATCAATATTCTACAATGTTTCTACAAAAGGGGTTACATGAGGAATACTCACAAGTGAACATGAATTTACATCATTTGTTCTTATTTTTCATGCCACACTGAAAAACTGAAATCCTCACAACACAATTGAAACAAATGTCATCATACCAAAAGTGTGGCCCCGTCATTGATGATTGATGAGAGGTCGATGTTTGACCTCTAGCCTTCGTTTCCTCCGTCCTCCATCAACATGCTTCTAGCTAAACTAAATTTGACTTGGAATCTCAATAGTTTCCACATTGGGTTTATTTTATCTCCCCCACAATGTGAAATGCTTTATTTTCTTGACATCAGGTAACACGGAAAATGCGTCAGTAAGGCCAAAATAAATATATATATATATATATTTTTATTCTTCAGACTTTTGACTCTAACTCATAATGAACTTTTGACGAGACTCTTGACATCGATAATACATAAATGTTTTTCTTTTGACGACAATGATGATATAAACAAACGACTCTTTTGACCTAGACAATGATATTTGTCACTAATATGTTGACAATTACAAACATTGACTTAAACAAATGTACATTTTTGACTATGATACATAATGACTCTAATAATACAATTTGACTAACTATAACAATACTTACCAAGAGGTAAACAAAACATTTAAAAAGTAATCATTTTATTACTTTTCAAATAACACTAGACTTATGGACTAGACCAATACAACACATAAAGGAAACTGAATGCAAATAAATATTGACTCACAATTAACATATAATAACAATACAATCTGTTTAACCACAAACTAAACAAACTCTAAACGTGTAGGATTTAAATAACATCAACCAAACCTAAATAGAATGTTCCAGCTTTGAAAAGAAATTCAATGGAGCCAAACCGAAGGCCATGTGCGGTTGGTATGCATTCATTTAACCAGGATCGAGGAGAATCTATTACTTGGTATGCATTCATTCAACCAATTCATCCCGCAAGGCTAGAAGACACGTAATAGAATAGTTGGTTTGTACTTCTGCACTTTTTCTAGATCACAGGAAAAATACACCATTCTCAACTCGGTGCTTCCTGAAATTCTGTCGTGAGTTGTTGGAGTCTGTTGTAGGATTGATAGCCTAAATAATTTTTTGTAAATTCTCCTTAGTTTGAACGCCTCCTTTAGATTTTCACGTAGGCAATAAATCAAGCTATGATGAGAGAATTTGGATATCGGATTGGCAGCTGTGAATGCAGACCACCCGATTCGATGCAAGAATGCCACAGTCTGTAAGGGTGAAATATCACAGAAAAGTTTTAACTGAGGTGGAGCAATTATAGAAGATTCAAATTCCGCCAACAATTGTAAGATGTGTGATGTGCCACCAATTTCAATTCACAACAACAGAAATTGAAAGAATGGATATTCGAAATCGTGAGTCGTTTTCAAAAATGCACAATCTATAATCTTGAATCGATGATGGTCTATCCTCCAAATCCCATACAAGTGAAACATATTTCTATCTCAAATCCCATACAAGTGAAACATATTTCTATCTCAATTGACTGGTAGCAATAGCTATGTAGGATATGCGAGGATCAGAAAACACACTTCCAGAAAATACTTGTTGATATCCAAGGTAACGACTATTCTAACATTTAGCGCTTCCAACCCATATCAACACATAATCTACCAATAATTGTACACAACTTATAATTCAAGTTCTTATGAGACGGGTAATCAAGGATGATATTGAATTTTCCCCAAAGTAATTCTCAGCATTCCATTCCTGCTCTGATACCAAATCTAGAGATCTGGAGAGCCCATGGCAAATACAAATTAATAATAATAATTTCATTTTTATCAAATTAATTCATCTTGATTTACATATATAGGAATTACATATCCTATAAAAAAGGAAGCCTATTAAGGCTCCTATAACCACTCAACCCTATTTAGATGTGATTGTTACTCACGTAACAATACACAACTTAAATCATACGAGTTGTTAAAACAACTCCAACCAATAATATATTATTGTTTATATAACAATAATATAACTAACTACTAACATTTACATTTACTGAATACACAAGTATTTACCACACAATAAATTATGTGAACACTAAGAATTATTTCCTAACATTTATAATGTTAAAGATATACAATAAGTGATAATAATAAGGCTATGGATGCAGGAATCATGAGCAATTGAAAGGAATCGTGGGAGATTCGGTGTAATTGTTGGCGATTCACGAGGAATCACTAGTGATCGTTGTAGAAATGTTAGACTTGATAGAAATTCAAAGTTTTCACTTTGAAAATGAGATTGAATGATTGGGTTTTTTTGATAAAAGACTCGTAAATAAATAAATAAAGTGCAAAATGGGAATAACACCTTGTTTATAACTTGAAATACGATGGATAAATGTGCAGAGGAACTTTATGATGGCACGACCTCTCCAAAGGCTTTTTGTGGCTTGATGAAGTGTTAAGATGTTGTAGATGATGTTGTTTCAAACTACAAAAGGGCAAGAGATCCATTGCAACATCCAAGGATCAAGATTCAAGGTAGGTGATGAGTTTATATAGAATCATTGGCAATTTGTTAGAATTGTTGGTGATCTGGAAAAAGTGGGGAAAACTAGCTTCAAAGTGATTGAAACCACTTACAAATGAGTTATCGCAATCTTTGGGAATGAGTATGGACGGGGTAGAAATGTGTTAGGGAGGTTGAGAATTTAGGCTAAAATAGGTTTAGGATGTTTATAAGGTTTGGGATGGGTGAATAAATATTTACTGGGAGCAATATCTAGTTTTAGGGAGATTAAATATGGTTTATACAATAATGGAATAGGTTTAGTGTTTAGAATGTGAATGTGAGGGGTATGGATAGGTCACCTAGTGGAGTGAAAAACTAGTGTTGCATTTTCCCCTTTTTTGAGTAGTTTATAGGAACGAACTACAAGATAAAAATGAGTGTGATAGTTAGGTTTGTGCTTGATAGGTGGTCCCCCTCAAATTGGGGGTCATTGCAGACGAAGTGCAATGATCACCTATTTAAATGATTTCGTGGAAAGAAAGGCTTGTGTATAAGTGGGTGTGTTTCAATTTAGGATGCCCCAAGACTAGGCATGGAATATATTGCCAAAAAGGTGGACATATGTGACCAAGAAGTCAAGTGATAGGGGAATCAATGGGTTCTCAGCCTATAGACGTATGACTTTATAGAAGCGACAAGAAAAGGTTCCCAAAAACTACAGAATACGCGGTATATTGGGATATATGAGCTTAATATGAAATATGTTCCACAAAGGTGGGCTAACACAACCGGGAAGTCAAGTGATAAGGGAATTAATGGGTTCTTGACCTATAAATGTATGACTTCAGAGGTGATGGTGGGGAAAAGGTTCTGAGAGGTTGCAAAACTCATGGTGGATCTATATGAATATGATGAATTTGGATTTTAAGAGGGTCTTAGGGCCCTAAAAAGGAAGCACATACTTTGAAAATGTGTAATTGTATGAGGGATATGAAAATCGGAGGATCGCTAAATGGGTCAAAGGTAAAAAAGAGGATTGATGATTAAAATGGAAGTTTTGATAACTTTTGGTCAAAGAAAGAAGGATGTTTTAGATAATGGGGAGTAATCATTAAGCAATTACCCAAGATCCTTGGTGATTTATGAAATTGATGGTGATTAGCCAAGATAGTGATGATCTAAGCGATGGCAAAAAAATTGATATAAATAGCCCATAGGGGTTCATTTGGTGTTATTGTGATTTTGAGAGAAAGATGTTTGATAAAACCTGAAATTCAAAATGTTTAGTGTTTTCAGAGTGATGGAAGTGGTCAGAGGTGTTCAACGACAAAGGAGACCTACCCTAGCATAGGTAAGTGGATTTTTTTAAATTTTTAGATTTTGTTTTTTTTTTTCGATAAATGAGGAATTGCATGGAAATCACATGCGATTTATTATGAAATCACTAGCGGTTTAGATAATCACATGAAATTTTATGGAGTCACTAGTGATTCAATGGAATCATTAGCGATTTTACTGATTTGATAACAATAAGCTTAATTTTAGAGATTTCTTTGTGATTTTTGGTGAGCTCAAAACCTGATCTTGGTAGGGTCGCTAGGTCTTCACAATACTTTGCTTTGTCACGTCAATGTCACACTTGCTTCGCTAATGTCGCCATAAAACTTGCAATGAAAAATTTCTTGCAAAACGCCATACAAAGCATCAAACCCTAAAAAAATAAATATGCAAATGAAGGGGTCAAAGTTGTCCTTAGTGGCCACAATGGTGGACTTACGACTAAGCGTTGCACTACATCTCAAACCCAATGTAGTTATGTGTGATTATGTGTGTGTAATAATGTGCCTAGGTTGCCCTAGTGCCAATGATGCAAGAGATATCAGGTAATAACTAGATAAAATGCAAAATTATGGATGGAATAGAATAGACTCCCCTTCCTATGTAATGTGTGATGCATAATAGTGCCCAAATGTAGTCCCTTACTATATGTAGATAACTATCCCTTAGTAGAAATAGTTTGCGTATAAGATAGTGTGTATGTTGTGTTTATATAGGGATATCTTGCTCAAATTTTGACACTAATGACCCGACATGCCGACTAGTACCTTAGGAGATGAGAGGAAAACCAAAAAGACCGACCTCAAATGTATAAAACAAAACCAAGTGTGATGGGGACTAGGGCACCTAGAAATTAGGACCAGGGATCCCCGATGCCCTAATCCCCCTCTATGTACCCTACTTAAGGACTAGAGACAACAACCGAGTGAACAATGACAGATAGCAGAGCCCCTAAGACCCGACTTGAACTGGGCAATGTGAGTGAGTGACGAATGTGTGAGACAAAAACAATAAAAACCAATAAGATTGACAATCGAACAACGAGATGGGTCATTAGTGAATATTTTCTTACGCAAGATCCATATATAAAAACATACTTGGTGGTATAATAATAGTAGTAAGTGCATGATTTTGTGACTATATTTTCCCCACTTTATGTTGGTGAGTGAAAGCTCGATAACATAAAGTAGTTAGAGATATGTACTTGAGAGAAGTCCAGAGAAGCCCATGTTGTAGAAGGACGTGACAAATGTGGTAGAAAAGCATGCCAAATGAAACTATATAACATGATGAACCATGGATCAACATGTTGATCCATACAAAGGCAAATGAGAGATGTAAAACTGTGATGAAGTACACTAAGAGTGATGATTGCAATGTTGAATGATTGAAGATTTTGAATGTTGTATGATGATGATATGGTGGGGTAGGAGTAATCAATTCCCAACCTAATTGCGTGTAGTACGAAAACCAGATGATTTGGGTGTCTTATCGCTAAAGGAATAGTGTATGGAGAAACGTGTGTTATTTTCCAACCTTTAACCGCATCCTTAAGATCTAGCCATCGTAGACGGACACAGATCAATTTTTAGTGATTTTGGATCCAAATCGGTTGACCGGTTGATATACAGAGAGTGGTATATGAAAGGTAATATTTGTGCCCACTCCACGGGTGATGCCGATGTGTGATGGCTTCCAAGTTAGGTCTTCTTGAAGGAAATGTGAAATATATGATGGTTTCCAAGTTAGGTCATATGGAAGAAATGTGAAATGTAGAATAACTTCCCATGTTATGTCATCTCGGAAAGTAACGAATGTAACTCCTAAGTTAGGTCATCTAGGAGGCCAAATGTGTTGTATTGTGTCGATTGAGTAGTATGATTTTGATTGTTAGAAACTTAAATGTGTTGATTGGTTGATTTATTGTTTTACTCATAGAAATGTTTTATGTTTTTGCCCCTGAGTTAGGTCATTAGGGGAATTGATAGAAAATGATGAAATATCGCATGGTGTATTAGCAAATGTTTGAAAATGACAAATTAGAAGTGTAGAATGATCACATAGTGGTGTAAGGGGAATTATAAGATGACCCCAATTGTATGACCCCTTTTAGTGAAAGGGGAAGTGATAATGAGAACGAACATTGAGCCGAAAGTAAGCCCAGTAAGAGAGAGTGTATGATAGATATCACCAAAATATGTGTATATAGAGTGAAAGGCAAACATCGAGGTGAAATAATGTGTGTTACGTGTACGATACGATGGAAGGTGCAATTATGAAAGGAATTACGCAAACGGGGTATAAATCAGAGTAAAAATGCTCAAGATATGATGAAAATTGTGTGGTGTGTATTAGTTGAGAAAACAATCACAAAATAATGACCATAACAAAGTAAATAATAAAAGTGACTATAAATAGTAAGGTGAAAAATTAATTAGTTGATTCATTTGTCTTTTGTGTGAGTGTGATAGTGATCTTTGAGTGTGTAAGGATGCCACAAGTTAGAGCAAAGTGTAACCTAGTCATTTTGAGATGGTGGCGATCATCATAGTGGCGTCGCGTATGACGCGAACGAAGTTGGTAAGTGCGATGTTTTTTTTTTTTTAAATGAGTGTGTAGTAGTCGTTTATCGTGAATTTTTACAAAAATCTTATTTTTGTTTTTCTTGACATTTTGGACTTGGAAAAAGTGTGAAGGCACTAGTGGCCTTCGGGCACATGAGCCCTAGACTTGCGCGTTAGTGTCCTACTCTTGGCCGCCCTGATCCTGATTCCAGGCACCCCTATCTAGAAAGTATGATTTTTGTCTAGAGTAGTGTAAATGTGTAGTAATGTCATAAGTAAGCATGTTTGTATTTATATGGTGTTCTAACACTGTGTTTGGTGTTGTTTTGTGGTGTGTAGAGGGATATCCATTTGAGGGAGTTCCGTGGTGGTCACCACTTAAGTATGTTTCTTGGGTTGGGTTTATTAGATGATGATTGGGAGGTTATGGACCGTGTCGGCCTGTGACACATAGCAAGGATGGGGGATGTGCCCCATAATATGCCCATGTTGACAGCGTTGTGTGAGAGATGGTGCACATACACTTATATGTTTTGGCTACCTACAGGTGATATGACAGTCACACTAGAGGATGCATATCACATACTATGATTACTAATTATTGGTGAGAGGGTAAACCTCATGGCTGTGGAGAATGTGGAGAGACAAATGAGGGCCGTTAGGCAGTATTTTGTGGGGACTTGAGTACTAGCCTAAGCCCCATCGGTTTGGATGTGATTTTGAGGTCGGGGTTCTACACTTGCACTAGAAGTTTATAGCCATCATATGTTATTGCATCATAGATTTGGTAGAGGGAGGTGGTGTGGACATCTTATATAAAATGCTTGATATTTGTTGTCGAGATAGAGGAGGCGAGTACCAGATATGTGTGGTCACGATGTGTATTGGACCACTTGCATAGGATCTTTACATATTCATACAAGAGGAGCATGGAGGTGGGATTGGAAGTGACTACTTATCGTGCATGTGTGGGCCTACGAGTATATATCAGTATGAATTGGGCCAGTTGGTGGTCCGCGAGTAGAGTGGGCTAGGCTAGACATATTTTCTAGGAGGTGGGTTGGTGTATGTGGGGGAAGATGGATACTAACACCTATAGAGCACTGATAGATCGAATGGGGCCAGAGGTAGTGATATGGAGGCCATACCGAGACTATGGAGGATGGCTAGAGGATGCGGTAGAGCTATAATGCATATGAAGGACTATGTGGTTGGAGGATCGTTTCGAGGGTGGCCACCGAGTTATTCCAGTGGAGCAGTATCTCGACTGGGTTTGGTATGGCTCGAGATGTGCCCTGGGCCCTATGTATGGGTTAGAGATGTTAGAGCACTAAGGAGGGCTAGAGCTAGACTAGGGCCCACAAGAGAGCAACTAGTACCTCCCGGTCCAGACTAGGCCAATGCAACAATAGAGCTGATATTCATAGATGATTTGGGGTGTACAGAGACATATCGAGCATGGTGGGTGGCGCATTGATGGCTATTTTTGTTTCCATTGTTTGTGGATGCGACAAGATTACCATAGGGAGGAGGAGTAGAAGGAAAAACATGTGCCCCCAAAAATGTAGCGATGACTATAGTGTAGCGCGAGTATTTGTATAGTTATATCGTGTGATTTTTTTGCTTCAGCATTATGTGATGGTTATGGTTGTCTAATGCGTTGTTCTATTGGTTGTAGGTGACACATATTGGTCCTTGATTATGGACACATCTATCTAAAAATTGACACAAAATGTTCCCACCGACATACTTGTGGGTGGAGGGATGTTGGAGCATGTGGACGACATTGCGGGTGAGCATGCCCATTTTTTTGAGTCGGTGGCTATAGTAGAAATGACGCAATCGTGTGTTATTGAGCAAGAGAGTGAGGCATGTGAGAAGACATGAAAATTTAGAGAGGAAGTGGGTGGTGGTCCATTAGTGTAAGATGTGTTTTCACGTTATGTCGAGTTACATAGTCACTTTGTGGAGCAAGTCTAATAGAGGTGACATTATTATGAAGACAAGTGGAGAGATATCGAGGTCGTGATCAACGGTGCAAGTTAGTGGCGAGGCGTCGAATTCTAGAGCTCATAGTACCAAAGAGTGACAATGATGACAAGATGTGATTTGTATCATTGTACTTGATGTAGGGGAGTTTCCCCTAATGATGAGATGTTTTGTATGATGATTGTAACTAAGATATATGGACATATTTATTGATATATGATGAGTATATTTGTTGTGTATTAATGTGATGATGTGATTAATGATATATGATTGGTGAATGAATGATGATGTATGTTGTATTTTCTCATGATGTGTAGTTGTATAATGTGATGATGATGTATGTGAATGTTTTTGCTATATATGACGCTTTGATGATTTGAGTGTTGCTCGTATTTTGGAATGGATTTGTGATGTGTAGTTAATGTGATGATAGAAAATTAACCTTGTTGAGATGAATGCTTGGTGATGTAGAGGTGTGATGTGGTCGTAATATGTTAGTGTGATGATTATAAGGGGATGAGAAGATTAATGATGCCCCCAATGTATAGATGATGACGTTCATTTAGATAAGACCCTCAGTAGTCAAGAATGAACCGTGTAAACCAAGAGTGCGTCATCGGGAAATGATTTGATAGAGTGCGCTAGATGAATTGATGAAGCACATGAAGAGAGGTTCTTATTATAACAAATCCCTCAACAATCATGTAAGAACTATAAGAACACAAGTGTGTCATCGGGGTAAGGTGATAGAAATCACCTACCAAAGACCGAGCTTGTGTAAAGCAAAGTAGACACATGTGGAATGAAAGCAACATGAGCATATGAACCAAACTAAATGTCATATGGAGTGGAAATAGGAGGTTGGTGCCAAGGGATGTGAAATCCAATTTGAGGTAGTAACGTGATGTAGTGGATGAGATTGATGAGATGGTGTAGGATGATGAAGAGCGCATATGAGTAATAACTTGTGATGATGGATGAATAATTACCTTAGTACTAGATGGAGGAGACAACTCAACCAGAGTATTCACTTGCTGATGAAGGAGAAGAGATATGGACCGCTCACGTGAGTGATAGCCAAAGGAGATGATGCCCTTATCCTCTAACTATTATAAATGATCATGAAGGGAAAAGCAATCATTATCCCTATGGCCATTGATATGATGATAATTACAATATGGTCGATCATGTTGGTGTTGTAAACAATGTTGTGGATGATGTTGGTTAGAAGGTAAGAGAATTAAATGCTTGTTGAGTAAATCATGTAACACATCATGTGGTCGAGCATGATGAGATAAATCAATTGCTCACGTGAAATAGGTGTAGAAGATCGAGGGTAGCTCACGCGTAGTAGTAGGAGATGGACACTTCTTTGATGTAGTAGGTTGAGCTTGTTAGTGAGGATGATATGGAGATCATATAAGATGTTTAATTAATGGCAATGGAGAAGAACTAGATGATGTGGCAATAGTAACAATAGGTGGAGGATCTATAACATGTGTAGTAATAAGGTCTTGTTCTAGATCAATGACTCTATAACATAGAAGTGTGAATGATTCACATGTGTTGTATTACAATCTTTGTTTTAGTGCGAGAATCAAACCACAACAAAAGATAAATTACTTCTCTAAATCGATAGGTTGAAAGACTAATTAGTGCATATATGCATTGAATCGTAAGATATAATCCTTAATAGGTTATGTTTTTCCCGATGTAAAGTAGGTAGATGATCATAGGTAACTCTAGGGCCATTGTTGATGATAAAGTGATGGAGAAAAGCCTCTTCCATCTCATAATAAGTGTTAATAGATCCAAATGGGAGATGAGTATACCATTGTAAAGCATCATCGATAAGACTATGTCGAAAGGCCTTAAGAAGTATGTTGGTTCGAAAATTTGTCGGGTAGGCGGATCATGGATAGACATGCCAACAGTGTGCAAGGCATAGCCCCTCTTTGAGACAACAAAGTGAAACTAGTTTATTGCTATTCTACCAGCAGGAATATGTACAAGTCTTATAGTATTTTGCCTTCAAGGGGGTTTGGGATCTCATCCCAGTAGAGTTAGTTCCGACGAAGAACATAAAGGAATGAAGGAAGGAATAGAAGAAAGATGGATCTGAAGGGAGAAAAGAAATGAATTCCAAAGTAGAAAGGTCAAAGGGTTTATGTTTTGGGCCGGTAGTAAATCAGAGCCAAACTTACTCACATAAACAAACAAAGCAATACTGATAAACAAATGACAAAAGTATAGGTGAATCCAATAGAATAAGTATGTAGATCTAACTTAAGAAAGATCTAACACATAACATAGGAATTCAACACAAAGTCTCAATTTTTGTATTAATATTTTGTTCTGTTACAAGAAAGCTCAAATTCTTTCTCTCCTCACTTCTATTTTTCATACAAATTTGCTCACCCTGAATACAACAAGTGTTCAAGTATTTATAGAAGGAGGAGGAGAAAGAAGACAAAAAGGAGCCAACCACTATTTACAAAATATTTAAAAGTCAAATGTTGACTTTAGGGCAATTTGTGGATGGCAACATCCCATGGTGCAACATGGATGATGTCATCATTGTGCCAACATACTCATAAATATTTTTACAAAAATGGGATTTATCCCAGGAGGAAGGAGCCTATTCATCGTCATCCCTTGGCTTGAAAGGAGTGTCTTGCTTCTGCTCAGGAGAGGTGATGTGAAACTGAGCTCGATACTCCATGAACTTGTTGACCATCGCCTGAAGTTGATCCTAAGTGGGACCCTTGGTGTGATCTCGATGACTTTGCAAGTTTCTCGTTCATCTCTGAGTCTTTCAGGGAGTTTGAAGTATTCATTACTGCCTCCATCAGGTACCCAACGAAGTCACGGCCAGAAGGTTGTTGATAGATTCTATATCAAAAGTGGCCTCTGACGTTAAACCTTGCGACGCGATTCCCTTGAAAAGTCTGAATAGTATCATCTGCCTTCCTCAAGGCATATGCTGCACCAAGCAACCCTAGAGACATTCTTAAGATGATCTGCTCCATTTGATGCATGGCATCTATGGCTTCCTCCTTGATTTTGTCTATCTTTTCTAAGACATACTCCATTTGGTCAACCCGATAGTCTAAAGTAGCAAGGACTTTGTTGTGTGCTCGTGGGGTTAGGAGTCACTACAAGAGAGGAAACCATGGGGCGTAAGGGATCTACGAGATGAGGGAAGAAATGTTGGGGGACAGATCCACGAGGGAAGAGAAGATGGATGAAGAGGAAGAGGGGAAGGAGGAAGGCGGAGAGGAAGACACAACCAAAGGAGCGGTTGTTTGAGCGACATGAGGAGGGGAAGGAGGAGTGGGAGAGGGAATGGTTGGGACCTCACCAGTTGTAGCAATGACAACATCCTAAGTGGATGTGTCCATTGGAGCACTGGCCACTTCTTCTTTCCTGAGGATACCAGGTTCACTACTTGCTCCTCGGCGGTGGAAGGAGGGCTCTCAGGAACTTCTTTCTGAGCAGTGCTTGCCTCTCCTACTTTATCCTTTCCTTTGCCCTTAGGAAAATGTTCTGGCCTGGATGGTGCATTACCCAAGGGAGACGTGGTAAAGTCTACCCCAAGGTAGATGATACCATTTTTCTTGCACCAATGCTCAGTGCGTTGCAGAGTGCCCTTGACCCTTTCCTCTATAGTCTGAGGGGCCTGTTCCTATCAATTTCGGCAAATGGCCAATTGTCCCCATCCGTGTCTAGATAAACTTGATCAACTTCTTGATCAGTTGCTTGGAAATCCTTTGGGACGATAGCCACACCATATTGAATGATCTCTGCCAGGGCCAGTCAGAGTGATCCTTTCGTCTGAGCTCAACTTCATGATTTAGGTCGATGTAGATATCCTCGATCTGAGGGATGTGAATTAGATTGATCCTTGCTCTTGGAAGGCAACCACGAGGATCGAAGGTTGGCCTTACTGGGAAATTATGCTTCAGATTGAGTAATTCAAGCTCGTATACATCTCCCTGGGCTTTGGTACCGTGAAGTCATGGGGGAAGTGTATCTACCCACCATGAGGGGGAATGGAGTTCCACCCTTCTTCCTTTTCAAACACTTCTCATGGTATGTGATGAGCTGTCTAGACAGCTCCAACAGGATCAGTTTGGGTCCCGCATACCTTGGCAATCTGGTGGGTTCTCCCAAGAAGTTAGTGGCTCTGAGATAGGTGAAAGTGGGGAATTATGTGAATAACGCTCCCCACTTCTTTGTGGTGGTGATCACACTTTTGGTCGTCCGACCGCAAGTCATGTTGGGCCTCAAGAGGTAGATGACGCCATAGAAGAAGACATCGTTGATTTTACTGAATTGGGCTATGTTGTTCTCCAGTCTTAACTCTGGATAGTACTCGTATATCTTGACCTGGGGCCATATCCCACACCGATTCAATTGGGTAGTCCCTCTCTGAGGCAACAACATATACTACATAGGAGTTCATATAGAACCTCAAAGTGGTTGAAATTTGTTCAAGCCGCCCAAGTTTGTGTTGTTGATAATCTCTCCCCAATCAAAACACTGATCGGGAACATTTTGGTTCATTATTTCCAAGTACCTAAGCATCCACTTCTGAAAGTAGTGGGTATCAGGTAGCCCAAACACCCTGCTTAGGAAGGTGATTGTGTCACTCAGCTCCTCTGAAAAGTCACTGCGATGAATGACTTGGGGCCACTTGCTTGTCACCTTCTTATTCTTGAGGTACACCTCATTCATTAACTGCATACATTTGTCTTCATTTTCAGTCCATGTCTTCATGCAGTCCTCCTGGCTCTTCTACAAAATGTCTATGGTGAGGGATACCCAACATGATCTCAAAATTTCGGGCCGTGAGGTTGATTATCACCTCGCCCTTCTCATTTTCGACACATCTTGTGTCCTTATTGAAAAAAAGGCTCACCAAAATCATAAACTCATTGTTGATTGCACTCAATGGGAGCCATGCAGCAAAGTGCAGACCACTGCCAACCAATTTATCCATCCATGGGCTGCCTGTGACCTTCTTGGTTCTGGCCCAGAAGTCCTCCATGTCAATGTGCCCGAGTTCTGAATCTTTGATATCAAGCTCACACTCTGAGCGAGTCAGGCATCCTGACCCTTTGGTATTTATATTTCATTTCTTGCTTTGTTAGCTTGGCTTTACCCTTGGACTTGGTTGGCTTCTTACTCGATGAAGACATGTGTGGATCTGAGTTTAGCTATTGATCTACAAGAAGAATTAGGGAAGTCCTCTTGCAGAAGGGCCATGTTAGCTATTAAGTCATCCATAAAAGCTATTAATGAAAAGTTAGCAATTTATGAGCCTTTGGGCGCAAGGCAAATTTACCAGAGGTCATAGGGACTTAGAAAAACAAGGTGCACTTTGGGCAAGTGTTGCATGGGAGAAAGCAACGCCAAAGGGGCGCAGGGCACGGATTGACCACACACAACATTCAGATGTTGGTGTCAAGGGATATGTGCTTGTGCCATTGGAAGTCCTTTAGTGGGGCACATATATAATTGGTGTTACAGAGTATTATGGTGTGCCAAGGCGTAGATGCAAAAGATGTAACATCAAGGTGAGGTGTGCCAAGGGGTTAAGCTTGCATGATGCGGGAAGGGTTTACATAGCATGAAGTGTTGTTGCTATTGTAGGTGCGCTCGCGCTAGTGCCTTAGGAATTTTTGCGTTTTTTTATAGGGCACGAGAAAGGGCTTTTATTGTGCGAGTTCACAGTGCGCCTTGGCATGACTATTTTTGATGCAACATGACTAAATGGTGCGCCAAAGGGGCGTGACTGCATTTAGCACAACACGTATGAAAATTATGTCGTGGAAGACAAGTAGGTCGATTCTCTTCATTTTGTGGTTTTTTACTCTCTCAGCTCAGATTTTGATAGCAAGGGGTTAACCTGGCAAAGAAGCCCTGGACGAGAGGAGAAAAGGGGCAGGGGTCCATTCTGAGGCAGAGCCTTCCAGATTTGCAGATCTAGAAGGAAAGTGAAAAACGGCTTGCAGGTGGGTTTTGCAAAATGGGTTGGGATTGTGTTATCTTCTTAGGTTCATTGTTATCATCAACAATCCTAATCACCTAACCCAACATAAAAACCACAACAAATCCACAAGAAGGGCAAGGGCCACTTACCAGGAATATATAACGATGAAGGAGACGATGTGGGGTCCACAAACATGACAAATGGCAACACGCATGGGGCTGACAGGAATGCTGATAATGCGCAGAGAAAAAGACTTTTCACGTTTTTGTAATGTGAAAATGACAGGTCGGATGCGCCTATATATAGAAAAAGGTGCAATAAATGTGCCACCAACTTTTCCTATGGCACACTTGAGTGGATGTCGACACGAAGGGATTTGCACCTTGGCGTAACTTTGGGAGTGTTGACACTACATTTTTAGTGCCCACAACACACTTTAGAAAGTGATAACAAGATGGCGCTTGCGCCTTGGCACACCTTTGAGAGGCGCAACATTTGGAGTGTTGACACTCCCTAGAATGCGCCAAAAGAATAGAGGGGCACAATTTTGGTTGATGTAACGCGAATGAAAATTGCGCCCAACCCAAAAAGGTTGAAAATGACCAAGTTCTAAAAACTAGATTTTCCGAAAAGGGATTTTATGCCATTTTGAACGTTAAGAGACCTCAACGGGGGACCAAAATGGAAATTTTTGGTATGGTTACCTACAAAATTGCCCTTGTCAATTTTATAGATAACAACTGGCTCTTTCTAGGGACTATCTTTGAGCAAAGCTTAAGGGTAGAGAATCCTAGATCTACATGTGCCTATCCATTGGGTTACAGAGTCAAAAACAAGGGCGACGAAAAAGAAAGGAAAACACAACATACAGAAAGAAAACACACGACAAAAACAAACACACAACTAAAGAAAACTATACAAAGAAGAGAGCAAGCTCTACTTCCTGAATATTTTGAGATGTTCACAGTGTAGGAAGCAGGAGTTCGATTCCATCCAGATATGAGAGATAGAAGCTATTTTCTCCATTCAGCTGTCTGATCTTGAATGGACCCCTCCAAAGAGAATCAAATTTCACGTGCATGCCCTTTGGTTATCTTCACTTGTCCCATAGGAGGACAAGATCTCTCACTTGGAAATCTCTCTGCTTGGCCTTTTTATCGAACAATCTTTTGAATTTATTCTGATGTTGGTGATCCTGTCGACCACCCTTACCCTTTTTCTTCAAGTTCTGTTAGATACATGATCCTCTTTTCAAGAGAATTCTGGAAAGTTTCATCTTCGATCGCTCGTGCCAAGCGTAGAGCAGGGAGTTCATGGAGATAGGGATCTCAACGTCAATTCCATATAACACTTGAAAAGGTGACATTCCGAGAGACCTCTTCGGGGTAATATGGTCTGCCCACAAAGCATCATACAATGACTTGTGCCATGACCACTGATTCTCATCGACTAGCTTCGTATGATAGTCACTAGGTTTTTATTGCTGGATTCAGCCTGACCATTCCCTTGAGGGTAATAATCCGAGGCATGGGCCAAGGTTATTCCGTATTCATAGAAAAAACCAATAACTTCCTACGAGGAGAAGTTGGAAGCATTATCAGCAACGATCTTGTGTGGGATGCCAAATCTCACAATGATATTTTCTTTGATGAAGTTGCAAACAACTTCAGAGGTGGCATTCTTAATAGGTATGGCCTCCACCCATTTGGTGAAGTATTCTTTCTAGCTAGGACATAACTATGTCCACAGCTTGATCGGGATGTAGTGCTCGATAAAGTCAATTCCCCATTGCAGTCGAATGGTTCGTTAATAATGAAGGGCCGAGGGGAAAAACAACCATTTTGGTTTTGCCAACAAACCGCCGCGAGCTCACATTTTGCTACCTGTGGTTGTATTACGAAATAGCATTGGCAAAGAAAGCAGTACCAGCCCAGATGATCTTATGTGCTTTTACGAGGCGAGAAGAAGTGACTCCACAGCCGAGTCATGAAAACTTTCAAGCAATTTGATCTGTTGTGGTTTGTCAACGCATCGCAAGAAGATCCCATCAATCCCGTGCTTGTATAAACCATCATCACATATGACATATCTACAGCTACCCTAAGCTTTCTTGTCTGTTTCTCCTTTGAAGTTAGATGAGGCAAACACTCACCGTAAGTGAGAAAGAAAGCGATGTCATAATACCACTAGTCGCTAGTCGCAACAAATAGAACCATAGGTAGAGAATCAACTTTCTCCAGCTGACCCTGCGCTCTGTCGATGCAATCAAATTTCTCTTCAGGATCTCCTGAACCTTTATTTTCAGCCATGAGCTGATATAGGCCTCTACCCCTTACCAACTTGGTTGGTTTGATGTCCAGATCATACTCTTGGACCTTTGCAATCCAATTCCCTTGTAAGATTCCTAACTCTTGTTGAGTTAGGATAGACTTAACTGCCGTGTCAGGAACCAACACTACCGTATGAGAGTTTAGGATGTAGTACTGGAAGTTCTTGACTACTTTGACTACTGCAAAGGCATGTTTTTCTAACTGAGACATCTTCAATTCATGAAGCTTGAGAGGGGAGCTCATGAACACGATTGGGGATTCAACATCCTCAGAGTTCTTCTGCATTAAGATGGCAGATACATGATGATGACAGATGCGTGAATCATACATGATAAAATCCTTGGAGAATTCGGGACATACCAGGATAGGTGCATGAGCAACGGAGGATTTTATATCCTCGAATGATGTCTTTCCTTCTTCGCTCCACCAGAATGTTTGCAACCCTTTCATCATATTTGATATGTGACGAGTCTTTTCAACGAAGTCGGGAATAAAGTGTTTGAGAAAATTCACCTTTCCGAAGAAAGAGTGAACACCGGTCTTGCTTGTGGGTAAGGTAAGGCTTTGAATAGCCTTAACCCTTTCGACGTCTATCTTTGTTCCTTCCTTGCTGATAATGTGTCCCAACAACTTTCCTTCAGTGACCCCGAAAACAAACTTTTTGGATTTAGGGAAATCTCGTGTTCTCGACATCTAATCAATACTTGCTCCAAATGATCACAATGATCACTTCACTTTTTGAGAACACAGTTAAGTCATCCAAATAAACTACGATGACCTTTCCCATCATACATTTGAATGCGAATTCCATCGCTGCGAAAGGTGGCACCAACATTGGTCAAGCCAAAAGGCATCCTGCTATAGGCGAATGTGCCCCAGGGAGTAGTGAATGCTATTTTGAATTGGTCTTTAGGTGAGACTTCAATCTGATTATAGCCCGAAAAACCATCAAGCATGGACAGCATCTCTGAACCGGTTACTAGCCTGCAGAACTTGATCCATTATGGGGGCAGTAATTGTCCTTCAAGGATGCCTGATTCAGATTGTGAAAATCTACGCATATGCGTATCTTGCCATTCTTCTTTCATACGGGCATGATGTTCACGACCTAGGTACTGTGATGGATAGGAAAGATGATTCTCACATCCAACATTTTCTGTATTTCCACCTGGATGGTACCGAGATCTTGGGATTGTAATGCCTCTGTTTCTGGTGAAAGGGTTTGACATCGTCCTTTAACGGGATGTCATGCTGAATGTCCTTAGGCTTGAAAGACTTTAGATCGGCATAAGACCATGCCAATACGTCCATATATTTCTTCAGTAAATTTGACAAACTTCCGCTTTTCTTCGGGTGTACAACATTTCCGATGTTCACAACCATGGATGTTCTGCGCAGTACTAAAGGTTGTGATTTGGTCTCTGGAGAGGAGTTAGGATCATCTTGTCACTTCTTCTTGACAAAACAATCATGTTTGTCAAACAATCATTCCAGAGAGACTAAACCCTTCGGAATTTTATTTCCCTTGAGTTGACATATGCCATCACCTTCTTTTGATTCGTTTGACTTGACGATGAAAAATTGGCATGCGAGTAATAGATCCCTCAAAATGAAGCTCATTGAAATTATCAGCTTTTTCTAGAAAAGCAACAAGCTGATTGTCATCGTTGAATACCTGCCAGTGCTGAGAATTGTCTGGCACGCTTGGGCAAAAGACTACCTCAATGGTATATGTGTCTGTTTTCAACCCTAGGTGAGGGAGCATAAGAGATGCTGAGATGGCCAATGAATCGGCCATGTCATTTTGAGCTCTTGGAATGGATTTTATTGAGAAAGCGTCAAATTCCTCAATGTTGTCCCATACTACGTTGTGGTAGTGCCTGAGTCTATCATTCTTCACTTGGTACACCCCTTTTATCTGGTTGACGATCAGTTCAGCGTCACCCTGTGCTTTTAGATTCTTGATTCCTCTTTCCTTTGCAGCTTGCATACCAAGTAACAAAGATTCATACTCAGCGGTATTGTTTGTATTGAAAAACTACAATTTGAAAGAAAGAGGAAAAATCTCCTCTTCAGGAGATATCAGGACAGCTCCAGCGCCACATCCACTTGTTGCACAACTGCCATCAAACTACAACGTCCATATTTTGTTGAGGTCCTTTTCTTGGACGAGAATGTCCATTTTGTCAGACTCAGTGGATAGGAAGTAGTTCCCCATCCCTAAAGATTCGAAGAGAATCTGGGCTTTGGGGTCGTTATTGGTGACAGGTACTTCTTTTGTGATTCGTGCTCCAAAGTACAGTATTACTCCTTTGTGGAATTCGGCATTGGACCAGTCCATGTGAATCTCTCCACCAACTTCTCTGTAAAAGCTTCTCCCTAGTAGAATTCCATATGCTGTTGGGATATCAACAACGAGGATGGTCATCTTTACCCTTTTCTCTGGGAACGCTGCAAATGCGAACTGTGCGTCTTTGATCTGACCAATTAATGGAACCTGTTTGGTTTCCATGGAGTAACATCTGAAAGGCTTGGTAAGGGTGAGGCCTAAAGCATGAGCGACCTTTTCCGCATGACATTATCGGAAGCCCCAGAATCAATTATGCAGTTGCTTAGTTTGTGACCATTGATTAGGAGGGAGAGATAAAAAGGTTCAATTTTTCCTGATGCGGAAGTCGAGGCAACATTTATGCGAGATGCAGGAGGAGTGGAAAGGATTCCTTTGGGGAGACATGAGAGGGGATGACAGCTTGGCTTTGGATATATTTGGTTAATCTTACAAGCTGCTCGGGGTTAGACTGAAGATACTCAGCTTCAAACATTTGAATCTTGGTATTTTTAGTGTGATTGACTATGTCGAATGTGACCAAGGGTTACGTTGATGAAGGAATGAGTCCCTCATTTCGTGATGGTAGGGTAGGGTTACTAGTCTTTATGGAAACAGAAGAAGGTTGATTTGGAGGAGAGATGGGAGGAAAATATTTCTTCATAAAAGGTTTAATAGGAGGTTGAGCAGGAAGAGGATTACCTCTTTTAGCAATTGTTGGAGGCGTGTTCGACACAGTCTTCTCCTTTTGTATCTTGGTAGCAACTTCTGCTTCTTTTCCTTGTGAGTGGGAAAAACATATATTTGTTGCATTTGCATATCCTTGGGTACCTTCCTCTTCATCAGATTCCTCATCTTCAAATTCCATATACCCGATTGTAGAGTCGCCAGTCGGTTCACCGACATCTTGATCATCTTCACCTTGCGATGAAGGTTCTTTGTAAATTTGCTCATCTTCTTCGATCTTGACCAAGGCATTAACCAGAGGGGCCTCAAGTGCTAACCTTGGAGTAGCAGTAGGAAAACACGGCCTTTGTGGGGCATTGTTGGGAGTGAAGTTCCTCATGGGATATCCGGTACGGAGTGGTAGACAAAGCTTGAGCTAATTGCTTCTTTAATACGAGCAAGTCATTTGCCATCTTCTAGAATCTTTGGATCTGATGAAGTGGCTTGAGAAGGAGTTGAAGCCTTAGGTTTGGACGACTCTCATTTTAACTCGCGGATATAAGCGAGGTTGTATTCTATCCGAATGGCTCACATGACTTGAGTGAGGACGAGGTGGTGATTTGTTCTTGTAAGAGTAAGAAACTTACTCTTGAACTCATGGCGTTCACAAAGAAACACTTTTGATTTTAGAATTGTTGGCAACATGGCAGGTGACATGCGATTAATCGTGAATTAAAATTGGCGATAAAATCATGCATGGTTTCATTGGCCTCCTTCTTCAAGTGAGTAATCTTTGATAATAACGCAAATGCGTCTTCAAGGCTTATATTGTCTTCAAACATAATTCGTAATGTGGCCCAACCGGTGATAGATCCGACCCACAAGTGTTGGAACCACTCTCTTGTAGGTCCTCGCAAGGTCTCTAGAAAGATGCGTATCTACACGTCTTCGCAGGTCACATCTAGGATCTCGCATCACATGATGAACGCAGATATATGTGAATCCATGCTTTGATTTCCACTCCCATCAAATCTTGGAAAATTCTTGCGATTTTCATGAGGGAGTGCATGAACTGAATCGAATGCGGCAATGCAAGAGGGCCCATAGCATTTCCCATGGCACTACCATTTGAAAAGATGGAAAGAGGATGCAAGTTTCGGGAGTGCGGTTCTGCAATAGTAACAAGGCACCGCAAATTGATGTGGAAGCCCCTTGTGAAAACCGATTCTTTCGTGGAGGTGAGGCATCCTGGCCGATCGATGAACTCAATGATGAGAAATGTGCTAGTGTAATACTAAAATTGTGCCTCTGAAGTAGATCAAAAATAGGATCGACTTCTCCACAAGCTCTTCTGCTACGGGTAAATGGCTCACCCGCCAGTGTATCTGCTCAGATTGGCAATAATTTGGGGTAGATTTATAAAAACTCTTTTTGTTTGTACTTGCTGATTTTCTAATTTTTCTGACAAAAATCAGCAGCATGTACTTTTTTAAATATTTAATTTTATCCCTCTTTTGAAAACCGATTGCGGTTTAATGACAAAGATTAGCGAGGATAAAATGATGGTTAACTTAGTAAGCTGATTTTCAGATCTTAGATTTGATTTTTGCAAGGGTTTGAAAATATTTGTAAAACTATCAGAATCTCAGATCTATGAAAATATAGAGATTTTTATAAAAACTCAGCGAACTAAAGGTTTCTAACTGGTCCAGATCTATGGATCTCTTAAGAAAATTTTCAGTTTGGATCACTTTTGCAAAAATTTAGATTTTAAACAAAGAGTTAAGATTTGCAAACAGGTAGTGATTTTTATAGTTTTATCTATTTTCTTAGTCTTCCCAGTAGCTTTAAAAATTGTTGGTGTCTTTTAGCTGACATAACACTCACATAGATCTGGTTCTATCCCAAGAGTCGCTTGTTGGTCTAAAAATCATCGGGTAAAGGGCGTAACTATGGATAGATAGGCCAACAGCTTTGAGACAACAAAGTGAAACTGGTTTATTGCTATTCTACCAGCAGGAATCTGTGCAAGTCTTACAGTATTCTACCTTCAGGGGGGTTTTGGGATCTCATCCCAGTAGAGTTAGTTTCGATGAAGAACATAAAGGAATGAAGGAAGGAATAGAAGAAAGATGGATTTGAAGGGAGAAAAGAAATGAATTCCAAAGTAGAAAGGTTAGAGGGTTTATGTTTTGGGCCGGTAGTAAACAGAGCCAAACTTACTCACATAAAAAAACAAAGCAATATTGATAAACAAATGACAAAATTATAGGTGAATCAATAGAATAAGTATGTAGATCTAACTTAAGAAAGATTTAACCCATAACACAGAATTCAACACAAAGTCATAATTTTTGTATTAATATTTTGTTACATAAGAAAGCTCAAATTATTTCTCTCCTCACTTCTATTTTTCATACAAATTTTCTCACCCTTGAATACAAAAAGTGTTCAAGTATTTGAAGGAGGAGGAGAAAGAAGACAAAAAGGAGCCAACCACTATTTACAAAATATTTAAAATTCAAATGTTGACTTTAGGGCAATTTTGTGGATGGCAACATCCCATGGTGCAACATGGATGATGTCATCATGAATGCCAACATACTCATAAATATTTTTACAAAAAATGGGATTTATCCCAGGAGGAAGGAGCCTATTCATCGTCATCCCTTGGCTTGAAAGGAGTGTCTTGCTTCTACTCAAGAGAGGTGATGTGAAACTGAGCTCGATACTCCATGAAATTGCTGACCATAGCAAAAGGTGCAATAAATGTGCCACCAACTTTTTCCTATGGCACACTTGAGTGGATGTCAACACGAAGGGATTTGCGCCTTAGCGCAGCTTTGGGAGTGTTGACACTACGTTTTTAGCACCCACAGCACTTTAGAAAGTGATAACAAGATGGCGCTTGCACCTTGGCGCACCTTTGAGAGGCGCAACATTTGGAGTGTTGTCACTCCCTAGAATGTGCCAAAAGAATAGAGGGGCACAATTTTGGTTGATGTAATGCGAATGAAAACTGCGCCCAACCCAAAAAGGTTGAAAATGACCAAGTTCTAAAAACTAGATTTTTGAAAAGGGATTTTATGCCATTCGAATGTTAAGAGACCTCAACAGGGGACCAAAACAGAAATTTTGGTATGGTTACCTGCAAAATTGTCCTTGTCAATTTTATAGGATAACAAAGTAATGGATCATTAGAATAGGAAGCCATAGCCATGTAGTAATGTTTGAGATGTAATTAAGGGTTTTTAGTATCAAAGAAACATTAAAGGTAGGCATGATAAAATCCTTGGGGAAAGATGAGTTATGAATCTTCTTGGGAAGTGGGTTGTCATGCAATGAATTGTTATCAATGGAAGCATAATAGACCTTGCTTTCTAATGTAAGTGATTGAACCTGAGATTGTAAGTGACCCACAACATGCATGAGAGACAAGATGTCTGTGAAGGAATAATAGAGGATGGAAATAATGTGTTAAGTGGTTGTAACTTGCCATTGTGAGTAATCATAGGGACATCTAGAGGAGAAAAAGGATATTTTGATGCTAAAGGCACACTAAGTGTAGGTGCCGAATAAGCTATAGGAGATGAAGGACATGGAACATCCATAGAAGTGGGAGGACTAACATTGAAAACATCCCTAAGATCTGAATTAACGGATGGAGACATGATGCGAGTAGTAGATAACTCATACATGGTGTTAGATATAACCTCAGGAGAAGATGATAATGGGACAAGAGATCCATGCTCAATAGTATGTAAAGTAGAAAAATCATGACTATCAATGTGTCATCAATATCTGATAGAGACTCAAATATAAAAAAATTCATAAGCATAGTATCAATTAGATCATCAACATAGTATGAAAGAGCATGTAAACTAAGATCACGAGAAGGAGAAGCATGATATGTAGCTATAGTAGTGGTCTTACTAGGAGGAGAATCAATATGCGAACTATTGTCAAGACCAAACATGTAATCAATAAGAGAATCATCTAGAATTTATTTGGAGAAGTTAGAAGGAGGATCATGAACAACCGAGTGTAACATGGTGTACAACAAGTGAAGGTCATCACATCATAAACAAGGCCAACAATAGAAATTTCAAAGCTAGTAGACATATTACGTTCAATGGCTAAGATTTGTTGTTTAACCTCATCTGACATAGTAAGATTGCTATAGAGAGCCGTGGGCTCATCGATAGTGGTGTCATCATAGATTGGATCGACACTAACATGAGGCATGATGAGCCGAGAAGGAGAAGAGTTATCCTTAGCCATTAGGATTAGAGTGGATCCTCATGAAAATTGTTCACTAATCTATAAAGGGTTCACCAAAATGATTCTATAAAATATGAATATTTTATAATGAATCTAAGAGTACAATAACGTAATAAATGAACTATATTGAAATGTAAATGCTAAATAGTTTATTTGATATTTTAAATTAGATAAAATGAATGTACGACTTGAAATGAACTTACCCCGCAGTGATCGGGGACTGAACAAAGTGATGAAATGGTGGAACAGAGCATTGTAGTAGACTTTAGAAAATTGTAGTAGAGGAAGATCTGCCCAAACTAGGACACCTAGGGAAGGATGAGGGTGACTAAGGTGCCCCGGTCTATAATCTGGGTGCCTTGGTTTCGTGGGAATAACTCAAAACCCGATCTCGTAGGTCATTAGGTCTTCACAATACTTCTCCATTTGTTGGATCAATGTCGCACTTGCTTCGTTAATGTCTTATAAAACCTATAATGAAGAATCACTTGTAAAACCCCATATAAAATATCAAACCCTAAAAATAAATATGTAAATGAAGGGGTTAGAATTTCCTTAGCGATCCACAATGGTGGATTTACAACTAAGCATTGCACTACATCTCAAACCCAATGTAGTTTTGTGTGATTGTGTGTGTAATAATGTGCCTAGGTTTCCTTAGCACCAATGACACAAAGATAATGAGCAAAGTAGCTAGATAAAATGAAAAATGGTGGATGGAATAGAATAGACTCCCTTCCTATGTAGTGTGTGATGCAAAATAGTGCTCAAATGCAATCCCTTTCTCTATGTAAATAGCTAGCCCTTAGTATAAATAGTCCACGTATAAGATAGTGTGTATGTTCTTTTTATATAGGGATATCTTTCTCAAATTTTGACACTATTGAACTGACATGCTAACTAGTACCTCGGGGATGAGAGGGAAAATTGAAAAGACCGACCTCGAATGTCTAAAACAAAACCAAGTGTGATAGGGACCAAGGTGCCTAGAAATCAAGACCAGGGCACCCTAAGTGCCCTAATCCCCTCTCGGCACCCTAGTCAAGGAATAGAGATGATAAGCTGAGTGAATAATGATAGATAGGATCCCTTAAGACCTGATGGAACTATGTGAGAGACAAACAACAACAAATACCAACAAGATCTGATGATTGAACAACAAGATGGGTCATTAGTGAATACTCTTCACGTAAGATCCATATATAAAACAACATACTTGGTGGTATAATAATAGTAGTAAGTGTGTGATTTTGTGCCTATAGTTGTATGTTATTGATGACGTAGGTGTGGGACATATGATGTAACATTTATATGGTGGTGATTCCTCGGATGTAATGTACTCATCGGGGTTTTAAATATAGTTCACTTTATAGTGATGATGAGGAGTGTCGGGGTTTGATGATGATGATTATGATTGGTATTAATTGTTATGTCATGCTAGATTTAGTGGTGTGACAAGATTTTGTGGATGTTGACTAGTGTGGTGGGGGATATGCTAGAGTATAGGATAATTTCTTGGGCCCCTACCTTACTAGCTCATACCTATAGTGTGTTATGGGCCTAGAGGAGATGGCATAGAATTGGGGTCATTGTCATTTTTTTTTGGGAGTGTTGGGGGTACATGAGCACATTACGGTGGATCGACCGAGGGGGTTATTATGGGATTTATGGGTGACCTTGCATCATTTTGTTGGTTTCATGAGATAGGGATCAGATTTTAGGATGACATGGTCTCTGTGTGGGGTGAGGATCACTAGACAACTCTTAGTAGGATTGGAGGTTAGGGATGTGATTTGGATGCCATACACATGTTTCTCGGTTGGATCGGGATAGAAGGGGAGTTGAGAGCCACTCAAAAGGAAATGTGGGTGTGGGGTTGGTGATCTAACTAGGAGTTGATTAGATTTAGTCATGTCATGTGAAAATTTGGATTGATATAGGATGTGCATGAGGAAAATGTGTCATATATGTGAGATTATGGGGATATATATGTGGCACTTCCGGTTGTATGGGATCTAGTTGAGATGACAGATGAGGAGGGAGCATGGGTTTGGTTTGATGCAAAGGGGAGGTGGTAGGTGTGGATGATGATGGAGGGATAGAGGTGTATGATGCTTGGTGAGATGGTCGAGGTGGATAGATTTGAGTGGCGAGTGCAAGCACACATAGAGGTTCCTTAAGAGGGTGGTGTTGGGAGGAGGAGGGGGATGATGGAGCGGTTGTGCTAGAGGTAGTGAAATCAATCTAGAGGAAGAGAGGTCCGCATGGTTGATTGAGCATGCCATTTTATTATTGAGTGAGATAGTGTTGTAGCTTCTCGTGATGTTGTTATGATAGAGCAATATGGGATGAGCCAACAACTCACGACTAGAAAGGGGTAAGTTAACACAGGAGAGGGTAGATAGAGATAGATACCTCCGTGAACAATAGAATCTATGATGAGATTTTTTTTAGGGTGACGGAGAATTCCATCTCAAGGGTAGAGCTTAAGGTGGTTGGGTACATACAAGTGGTCAGATGGGGCCACCTAAGACTATGAGTATGTCCCATTATCGGGGTTAGGTGATGACCTTCACTACTATGAGGATATAGTTAGAAGGAGGCTTCTGATGAGCCTAGTTATGGTGAGCACTTTGTTCAATGATGACAAGTTCCATTAGGGAGTGTGGGGAGTGTAGGAAGCCTCCGAGCGGTCCAAGAGAGGGATCGTCAAAGATCCCGATGGTGATTAGGGGAGTAGTGCGGAGGGACTATTTGAATGACATGCTTGTAATTTACTACGTAGCTTTGTAGGCCTATTTTTGAGATATTTTGATGTATGAGATATTTTAACGAGGCTATTTTGAATCCCTTGATTTGTATAGTCATTTGATGAGGCTTTTTGAAGCCATGGATGATGTATAGACACACACACACACACACATACATATACATACATACATATATATATATGTATGTATATGTATGATTTTGATGTTGTATTGTGTTTGAGTTTATGATGATATGATGTGTTATGGACATATTTGAAATGTATATGTTTATATGATTTTATGATTTTAGATATATAATGATGATCTTGTTATATGATATATGCACTATATATGGATAAAAATATGATATGGGATGTTTGCTTCTTTATTGTTCTTAGCATATATATAATATGTGGTGGTAAAATTTATTGTATGTAATACTAAATGATTTGATATTAACATATGACTCATAATGGTTAGTCATATTAGGATCATAGATGGATGTGGGATCATTGTGTGTACCATTTTACAACATGGGAAAGGTTTATATGTAAAAGCATGGGAAATGAGTCTTTTATGGTTTATATTTGCCCCATTTTTATGTATATTCCATTAATCGATATGAGAAGTTTTATGGGAAAGTTGATGATGAAGCCCTTTTTTGATACGAATGATCAATACGGGAAATCCCTTTTGTGTATTTTTATTTGGTAGCCATCCTTTGAGGGAGTGGTATATGATATTGATTTTTGATTTTTGGTATCCATCCTTTGAGGGATTGTATTTTGATTATGTCCATCCCATAGATATTTTGATTTTTGAGCTAAGGGTGAGCCTGGGTAACCATTTAGAAGGGGATAAGTAAATGTGCAAGCTACACATATATCCTTAGCATGCCATTGATAGGGTAGGTGTGTGAGTAATGATTATGGGGTTCCTTGGATGCAAGCATGAAACTTGTCCATTTGGAATACTATGAGCAGATCCGAGGTGCCCGTATCTAAGGTTAGTATGTTATCAAGACCACATAATTCCAAATCATTATGAGAGAAATGGAATGTGTGGGATCATGGGGTATATTTTAGTTTGACTAAGGTATGTGAGTTGATATGGTTTATAAAATGTAAGTGCGAGCATTAAGAGGTTTCTTTTCAAGTTTACCATGAGGAGGCTTAATGAGCCCCAAACCCATTAATGAGTGATAATATATGGTGTGAGCCAATTAGGAGAAAAATTCCCACGTTTACTCTTTTCCATGTTTGACATGTTGATTTTATTTGAGGACAATATTCCACAAGCATGTTATTTGAGATGTTTTTATAATCTGAGAATTGTTGATATGTTTGTTTTATGGGAAATTTGTTGTGATAGTGGATTCTTGATGATATTCTTCCTGCGATGAAATATTTGATGTAAGGATGGATTTTAACTTCGAGGGGAAGAAAGGATTTAGTTTTGTATACTAAGGAGAAGTAGCATCCATGAGGTTAAAAACTAGTATGATATTCCCATAATGCAAATGGGATTTAAATATGTCAATCTCTACCATCCGATCAACGATTTTGGTAATGATCTTATTAAGAGTTTTGTTAGATGGTTTGGCTTGAACGTTAGCTTGTGGATAGTAAGGTGTGGAAAAGTTGAGTTTGATGTTGTAAGTGTCACATTTTTTTGAAATTTCTTATTTTTGAATGATTTTCCATTATCTGTGATGATTTTATGAGGTATACCAAAGTGAAAGATAATGTGATGATGGATGAAGTCAATGATTTTATCTGCTTTAGTGGAGATAAGGGGATTTCTTCCACCCATTTTGTAAAATATTCAGTTGTTGTAATGATGGAATTGTATCATTGTGATGAACAAGGATCGATAAGGCCTATGCGATAGAACCCCCATTATGATAAAGGACAAAGAGCTTGAGATGGTTGGAGAGCGTGACTAAGGATATGTATAAGATTGGAGTGTTATTGGAACTTGATGCACTTCTTGATATATTCACAACAGTCTTGGTTAAGCATTGGCCAGTAGTAGCCCATGCGTAGGATCCATTTAGCCATTAAAGTGGCCTCCACATATGTTGTCGTGGACTTCTTGTATAACTTAGAGAGCTTCTAGAGTTTTAAGACATCGAAGGAGGAGGCTGTCAAATCATCTTTTGTAAAGGATACCCCCTAGTATGACATAGCGGGATGCACGTTGTTAAAAAGATCTTTTACCATTTCTAGATAGATCTGAAGGTATTTTTCTTGTGGAAAGATAGTCATATGTTTGAGTGTACCAATTTTTAGATTGGTTATCTTCTATATGATTGATAGTGGGAAGATTAGTGTTCGTATAGGATGGCTAATATAGTTTGTGTATGAAAATGAAGATCTTAGAATCATCTGGTGATAGAGGGATGAGAGAGGCGAGGAGGCCATGATGTATACAAATTTTTAGATGAACGAAGGGTGGTTTGAATTTTGTAATACTCGAAGATATTCAATAAGTATTCAACAATGGTTTTTTATTTTTGTAAGATCTCATTTTTACATTGATAGATTCCTTTGATTTGATTGATGAAAAGCTATGAATCCCTGTAGATGTCAAGGATTTGTATGCCCAGGAAGGCGATGGTTTGAAGTCCCATGATGAGGGCCTTGTATTTTGCCATGTTATCTATGTAATCGAAGTTGAGTTTGAAAGATAGCATAATAATGTGTCCTAAGGGGGAATTATGACTATTCCAATACCCCCTTATCTACATTTGGACCCATAAAAAATAAGGTCATTTTGAGAGGGGTATTATTATGGTTGAGGGTGTTGATAGATTTGTCAAGAAAGTGTTCACAATGGAGTTGATTAGTAGGAAGGGGAGATTTGGTGAGCTGGTTGGTAATGACGTGCCCCTTGATGGATTTTTAAGAGATAAATTCAAGGTCAAACTCTGTCATGAGCATGAGCCATATGGTGATGTGATCATTGTGATATGGTTTAGACTACATGGATTTTAATGGATTAAATTTTGTGACTACATATGTTTTGTGATTGAGGAGATAGTGACGAATTTTGGAAGTTATAAAGTACAAGGCACAACATAAATTTTATACTTTAAAATAATGAGTTTTATACTCGTGAAGGGTGTGACTTATGTAGTAGATGACATGTTCCTTACCTTGTTCATCTCGATGTGCCAACATGGCTCCCAAGGCATGGTCAGTAGCAGAGATATAGAGATAGAAGGGCTCCCCTTCACGTGGAGGTGTAAGCACACATGATGATAAAATATTGTTTAAGGGTGTTGAATGCCCATTGATAATCATTGTCCCACTTAAAGTGGATATATTTTTGAGAAGGTGATGGAAAGGTTGACAATGGTTTGATAATTGAGAGATAAAGTGACAGTGATAAAAGCTTCCTAGAAGACTACAAAGTTGTTTAAGATTGCATAGAGGGGCATTTTGATAATGACATTGACTTTAGTGATGTCAAATTCAATTCCCTTGATAGATACTATGAATCCTAAGAGTTTTCCTATGAGAACTTTGAATACACATTTAGATGGATTAAGATGGAGAAAGAACTATAACACACTTGAAAAGATAATGTTAAGAATGGCTCAGTGGTCTCTTTGGTGTTTGAATTTACCTAAGAGATTGTCCACATAGTCTTCTATGATTTTTGGATGAGGTCATGAAAAATGTAAGTCATAGTGCATTGATAGATAGCTCCTACATTTTTGAGCCAAAGGGTATTCATTTGTAGTAGAAGGTTCCCCATGGGGTGATAAAGGATGTCTTATGTTGATCTTTTAGTGTGATGAGGGATTGATTATAACTAGAAAACCCATCCACAAGAGACAAATTTTTATGTCTTGTTGTTAGATCAAAGAGCTAATCGATGTTAGGTAGGGAAAATCATCTTTTGGACAAGCGAGGTTAAGGTCTTGAAAATTTTGTACAAGTGTGTAATTTCTCTATGGATTTAATCCCATGTATAATATTAGAAACCATTGGGGGTAATTGATAGGTAGTATGAAATTAGCTAAAAGAAGATGTTGAAGTTCTTCCTTAACTAACATGCGATTTGAGATGTATCCTATGAAGCTTTTGCTTTACAGGTTTACCATCTGGGATGGTGACGATATTATAGATAATGATGTTAGGGTTTATACTAGGCATATCTCTGTAAGACCATGGGAGGCTTAATTGTGTTTGGATAAGAAGGTGGTGAATTGTTAGAGTTTATGTGGGTCTAAAGCTTAACCAATCTTAAAATATGTGGTTCTTATGATGTGCCGATATTAAAATTGGTGGTTGATTCATTGAGAAGCATACATGTATTAGATGGTATTTTTTTTTTTTGAAGGTAGTGATCCTCAAAACCATATAGGAAAGGATAGTGGCATCATTGTGATGGTGGAGGATGTCGATAATGGGGAATATTCCTCTATCATGTGTGGTAGTGTCGAGGAAGAGACTTGAAATTTCCACTAGATTGATAAGTCTTTAGTCCTAATGTGAAAGTATCGACTAAAAAATGTTGGAGGGAATGGATACAGTATGGTTGTTTTTACAAGGTAAGTTTTGTGATGGTAATGGATGTGGTTCTAATGTTGATGGTGATGGGTTGGGAGATGTTGCTTTGAAATTGAGGCCGTGTTTCACGTGAGGTTTCCTCTAGTCTTCGAAGGGTAATTCATGTGGACCTTGTTCATACCTACCAAGACCGAAGCCTTTCACATGCAACAGTGGAGGTAAGTTTGAGAAAAGCAAAGTTTATCTAGGAATGAAAAATCTAATGTGAATGGTTGAGCATGAGGTTGGTTGTCAAGGTGAGAGGAAGGGTGATCGATGCCTCTATACAAAGGTTGTGTTTAGAGGAATGAAGGACTGAAGGAAATGATATTTTCTACATCAAGCTCATAGAGAAGTTATTTTTCAAGTCTCCCATATGTTTTAGGCATAGGGAGTGCATTTAGGGTTAGTAGGTGATATTCCCTAGTGAGAGACGTTGCATGATGTATTTGAAAGATTGATCATTTCGTAATCTGGATGCGGGGATAAAGGAACTTATAGAGTTTTGATTTAAAGATGTGGAATCTTGTAGGGGAAGTAAAATATCATTGGGCTTATAGGTCATGTGACATGATTTGAATGGATTTGGATCAATAGGAGGACAATGATCTTACCCTCATATTCATACATCAAACATTGATATAGAGTGGATGGGACATAATACATAAAACATATCTATGGATTTCCTATCAAGTATGTTGTATTGGAACTATCCTTCTACAAGATAGAAAAGTTCATGAAGAATTTTGACACCTATTTTGATATGTAAGATGATTGTGCCCAATTTGGGAGCGACAATATTGTTAAAAGTAAGTAAGATAATAGGAAATTGAGTGATGATGGTATTAGATAATTGAAGTTGTTTAAAGGCGTGAGATGAGATTATATTTATGTTAGTTCCATTATCAATCATAACCTTCTTAACTACGGTATTGTTGATTTAGGTAGTGACAGAGAGAGGAAGATCATGATCCTTAGGCTATAGTGATTGAATTTGAGAATCATCGATCGCAATGATTGGGGCCATTTTTAGGGCACCAACAAGGTTGGTGAATGGTTGAGGCTCATCTGATGGTACCAAGATGGATTGAAGGGATTTTATCATGGCTTGTTGGTACTGTGAGGAATTTTGGATAAGTTTGTAAAGGAACATTTTGACATGAACTTGATATAGCTGTTTGAGAACAATATTTTGTATGGATGTTGTGGATTGAGTATGGGGTGCTACAATAATAGACACCTTATCTTTTGAAGATGATGGATTGGATGATTTAGAGGAGCGATGAGATAAATATTTTGGGACCTGTCTTGACTATGGGAATTCAAATCTTAGGTACGTGCTCTCATGGTGATACAAATAGTATTTATTTGGAAGAGAGGGGACTTCTTTAGAAGAGGCTATGTTTTGATTAGAAAAATGCCAAGTGATGGTTTAGGAACATTAAATTTAGGTGTTTGAGAGATGGGTTTGACTTGATATATGGATCTTGTCATGTTGAGTTGATATGTAGGGTAAGATTGGAACACAATGGGGTGCTCGAATGTGGATCGATCGGTGGACATTAAGGACCCAAGCCCACCTCCATGTCCCACTTAAAGAGAAATATCTCCTCCAAAAATCAGTTCATAGCTCTAGTATAATAAAAGTGTTTACCATCCAAGTTTTTAAAGGGTGGAGGATAGAAAAATTGGGGATGAAGGCGTGTCGTGAGGCATAGAGTTAGGTTAATGATCCGGTACTACATCTCTAGTTTAAATCTCACTAAGGTTTACTAGAACCCTTTAGGGTGGAGGATAGATGAATTAGTGATTAAGACATGTCATGAGGTGTAGAGTTAGGATAATGATCTTGGTACTACGTCTCCAGTTTGACTCTCACCAAGGTTTACCAAAACCCTTTAAAAATTTAAGAATTATGAGATGGCTATGATTTTTAACCCTAACCCTAGCCCTCGCATCACTTTTTTCTAGGAACAAAAGTGGGCTAGCGATAATGGTCTTTAAGGCACCTCCACCGAGGGGAAAATGGTAATGTTCAATAGCGAGACAACACTATGGTAGTCGATGGAAAGTTCATCACTGCTACGAACGCGATAATGTCAATTTCATAGGCAAGTCAAATTTTCCTCTACAATCGAAGAGAGTACACTCAAAAAGATACATGCGAGGCTTTGAATATGTATGATGGTGAGTATTAGCTGGGAAATCCACCTTCCAAATCTTAAGCTTTCCTAGAAACATTTTGAGAAGGCCTCTGGTGATCTTAAAGAAGCAACCAACCTTACCAAATTTACTTGAGAACCACTCCAAGTCTTTGTTCGTACCCTGAATGGAAATACTATATGCATTTGGCTCCATAGGCTTGCTAGTGGGATAGAGTAAAATCTATTATTTCTCACAAACTAGGTAGCATGGTAGGTCCCTATGGCCTCATTTTTGTTGGAAAGTCACTTATGGATGACTCCTGCTCATCTCTTATGAAATAGTTTAGGATTCCACAATCTTTATGATAGGTTTTCTACTAGGTGGAGCAAGGAATGTGGATCTCGCACCTTTCAAAGAGGAACTCTTTAAAAATTTCATTCCCTCGAAATCTAATGCAGTTCCTCCCCCACCTACATTGTGGAGCAAGCTGCCGAAACACCTACTTTGGAGATCAATGATGAGGCATCACATGATTATCTGCAAGAACTCAAATATAAGGCCATTATCTACTTATTCAATGGAGCTTGACCATCATCCAATGCTCGATCCATCGATTCATTCCTTGTGGACGAAAAATGCTATTACTTTCTTTTTATACAAAGTTAATTTATTGTATTCTTCAATGATCCTTGAGGATTACCAGCGGGTTATTGAAGAGGGTCCTTGGTTTTGGGGATTAACGGTGGGTCTTTTTGCTACCCCATGGTTCCCTCATTTTGTTCGAATACTTTCTCTATCACTAATGTACTGTTTGGGTGAGACTACCTAATCTTCCCCTGCATTTTTCTTCACATGGAGGAAATAGGAAATCTCGTAGGACGGTTCATTAAAGAAGACAATAAGAGGACGCATAGTGGTTTGCATACTTATGTCAGAATTTGTGTTGAAGTGGACCTTAGCAAGGGACTATTGGATAAAGTGAATCTCAAGATGGGTGTAATAACCCATTCTCATATTGGAATGGAATTTTGGGAAGACTTGTTCTTGGGTTTGGAAGCTTGGATTCAAATTTATCTCGTGAGGTGGGCCTCACACCCCTTTTATTATGTTGATTTTGTTTGGAAAGGAAAACATGTTTTTCCTCTTGTCGAGGTTTTGGTGTTTAGATTGTCTCGTGGTTTACAAAAGTATTGTTTTATTTTGTCATTTTCTCCATCCACACCTTTGGGTATGGATTTTATAAATGTGGGGGAAGAGGGAAGAATTCTCTTATTTCCCACAAGACTTGATGGGAAAGCCTTATTTTGGATTTCTATTTTACTCCTTTCATATGGTTTGAAGTGGGAGATTTCTTTCCATATGGTTTGGAAACCATCTCTCATCCTTTCTAAGGAAACCTCCAAGGTTTGAAAAGCCTTGGAAAGGAGGAGGCAAGGAGAAATAAGGTATTTTGGAGGGATATGGATCTTTGGAGGATATTTGAGATTCTTGGAAAACTTGTGGACACATTTTTGATACTTGCATGGATATGATTTAAATGAGATTTCTCTTCCTCTCTTCCCCACATTGATAGAAGTATGGAAATTTTTGTTTTGTTTTAAGTTTTATCAAACTCCTTTGGTTACTTGTTGTTGGTTGGTATTGGTCTTTCTTTAACTTGATGTGCTCATTTGGAGGCTTGCTTTCTCTCCTATGGGCTTAGATGGAGGTTGACATGTTCTTCTTTGTTGGATTTGGTATTCAATAGTTCCGTTTGGTTGGGAGGTCAACCAAGATATCCTCTTGTAGCTTGGATGCATGCATACTTAGTTTGTGTTGGAGCTAGGAGAAATGGGAGTTTTTAAGAGCTTGATCTCTTATGGAAGAATGGTAGATTTTATGAAAATTTTGGCATGTTGTTACCACTTTTTGGGAGGCATATACTCTTGCATTTTAAGAGTTATTTTTGTTCTTGTTAATGTAAGTGAAAGAAACATTATTTCATTCTTGTTTGGAGATCATATTGAAAAAATGTATAGTTTTGTATTTTGAAATGAGAAAATTGGTATTTTATTGCATTATGAAAGCCCTGGACATTATTTGTTGTTTGTAAAGGAAATAATGAACTTTTTGAGTAAAGGAAAAAGTATTGTTGAGTTGAGGTTATGAAGCTTATTGAAATTTTTACTAAACCATGACATGCAATTAAAATTAAACCATGGTATGAAAGGTTAAATGTCTTTTTTGAACTATTAGATCTTGCACATAATCCTATTTGATTATGAATTTGGAAAAAAAACTTAAATGGATAGGAAAAGAATGAATAAATAACTAATGTATTGTGAATGGTTTCAAAGAAGTAGTGTTGTGTTTACCAAGCTCCATGTTTAATTTATAACATTATTGTTTCCAAAAGAAAATGGCTCTTAGTTTATCTAGTTTCTCTATATCTCACTTACGTGATGACAAAATACTCCTTACACAAGAAAGGAATTATACAATTTCTTAATCAAATATAATTGTATTTATACAAATGTGTGGGTGTGTGTGTATTGATATTATTTTCCATATAAGGAAATAGAGAAGTTAAATATCTTTGTTTTCTCGCACACACACACACATACACACATATATACATGTATGTGTATATGTGTGTATATATATGTATATACACACACACATATAGACATGTATATATACACACATATATACATATATATATATACAAATATATGTATATATATATATATGTATATACATATATATATACAAATATATGTATATATATGGGGACAGTCTATATGATCCCTCAACTAGAGAAGTTATTTAAGGAAAGGGGCTACCTAAAACATGTATATATAATTATAAATTCATTTACAACATTTTTAAATAAAAGAAAAGATTTGTGTGTGTGTGTGGGCATGTGCACGTGTGTTTGTATGTATAAAAGAAAGAAGAGAACCATTTTAATCTAACTCGATTTAATGTTTATAAAAAATATATATATACAATGAAGGGGGCGGGTGGAAAGGATGACCTAAACCCCTCCCCTTCATCAACATGGATTAGGAATCGACACCTCTCCATAGCCCTCGCCAAACCCTACATAAATGTTTAAAACGCAACCTCCTTGTATTGGGCACAACCCTACCCCCTTATCCTATGCCCTCGCATAATCAACTTGGTTGTTGAATGCCTCACATGAACTAGATAAGACACACACCCATATATATAGAGAGCGGTGTATCCATAATATGCGTTAAAATTATATATATATTGAAATATTCATATATAATTATGTATATAAATATACATTTATATATATTTAAATATATACATTTTCTCCATATAAACCCTAAAAGGGGTAATTTTTTAAAGAAATAAAATTAATTTAATAAATGAAGAATAAACAAATAATCTTATACCTCCATGAGAGCTCCTCAACCTGTAATAATCAAAGGCATAAATGAGGAGGAAAGAACAAAATAAAATTTAGTAGCATGTTTTAAAGTGTTTTAAGGTTTCTAAGATAACCTAAAGATCAATGGTAGAGAGACCTTTGATCTAAGGGCTCTCAATCAACCTAGGATTTTCCACTTGCCCAATTAGGGCATATAGGTTGACTTGGAAGAGTCAAGTGGGCTTGGTAGGTAAGAACGTGGGCTCACCTTGCCCTTTTGAATTGGGTTGAATTAAAACAATTTAAATTAACTTAAAATTACTTTTGGGTGCGAGGGGCATGGGTTCATTTGGATGGGGCCAAATGAGACCCATGCCCAAACTTAATTAACCTAACCCTTAGTTAACAATTTTCCTAATTTGCTTATCTAAATCCCATGGTGGGCAAAATTTTATTAAACCTTGTAACGCTAAGTAAAAAAATGATTATACACTATTGTTATACTCCGTGATTTCATTAATTGTCTTGGAATATTAACGAACTTAAATTAACCTATCTATAGTCAACTAATTCCTTACCTTGTTTGACTAGCCCCTTGGTGGGGAAAACACAATAATCTTATAACACCTAATTAAACCTAAGTAGCCCTCATGACACAAATAAATGATGAATATTTCTATAGTGACCTTAATTTACGTAAATAGTACTATGGTTATCTTATGCATCCTTAATTAACCTTATTAGCGCACATGATAATATGGATTATCTTATTCTCCCTTCATTGGTTAGTGGCTTGGAGTAATAATAATGATTCAATCTTGGAGACCTTAGTTATGAGAATAGTTCTATGTTTATTATCATTATACATCTTTAATCTTATATGACTTGGAGTTAATTAAACGTAATTCCCTTTAGTCATGCAAAAATGGTATGGAGGTGTAAATTATATTTTGATTAAAAATTAAGTGACGTTAATTATGTAGACTATATTATGGTTTATATTCATATCCCTAAGTTATTTTTCGATTTGTAATAATAAAGAATTAATTCTCTACTAATTAATTAATGTTTTAAAAAATTATCGCAATTTTATTGGTTATTTGGATGAGTTTTGGGTCATGAAATCATGGGCACGACAACTTCATCCTCCAATTTGATGTGTTGCTTACTCATCGATGAAGACTTGAAGATCAAAATTGTACATTCTTTCATCGTCACAAAGTTTCCCACCAATTTTTTTAGTCTTCCATCAAAATGGATCATTCTCATACCAAATGTAAATTTGGTTCAGATTTCTAGTAAATTAAACACACAATAAACTATTTATTCTTCCTTGAATTAATATGAAATTATTATACATATGTTTCAATATATACAAGCTTTTATTTCTCCATAATAGAGACTTCAATTCCTATAATTGTGCAAATTATTACTTCATTTAAATGAGTTTCTATAACTCTTATAACTACATAACACCAATAATATAAGAAACTAACATATTATCTCACAATTGTGAGCACTAATAATTATATTCGTAATAGTTCTTGAATATAAAATATAAAAAGTATGCTGGCGAAGTTAGGGAAAATGGAGTCTTAGGTTGAATCAATTCAAAAATGGGTTACCTTACTACCTTGGGAGGATAAATTATATAAAAAAGGAATTAATTTTCATTGTGCACATGTTCTTATTTTCTTTGCCCTAGGTCGGGGCTAGTGTAACTTTAGGTGATGCGCATTCTCTTCAAGCTATGTAAATGGAATGAAATTTTGGTATGCGAGGATTTTTTTTAAATATCGAATATATTTTTTATTTATTTATAAAAATTTATTTGTCATTTGTAAATGGAGTTAATTAAAAATGTTGCATATAAATATTTCACATGTTATAAAATCTCGTATTATGTTTTAGAGGGTGAATTTTATATCACATGTATATATTTTTGATACTGTAAGAAGGTTTTAAATAGGGCCTAATCCATTCAGACAAAGAAATGAAAAATAAATAAAGAACTAAATGTAGAAAACAAAACAATGCTAAGGGTAAAGACCATGGCCATTACCCCCATTAAGAAAAAAAAAAAAATCCAAAAACAATGTGGGAAAAATTCAGCAAACTATCAACTTTCCATGTAAGGAGAGAAAATAGTGGGTAACATGAACATAAAAAAGGTACAAATAGGTAGAAATATCATTCAATCCCATAACTACTTCCCACTCACTACTTAAAACCTCTAATGTTTCTTTGTGGGGAACTCCCAGCATTCTCCTCCTTCTCAACCTTCTTCTTTTGGCCTTTGGTTCTTTTGTTGGGACCCTTTGGTGAAGAAATTTCCTTCCTCTTTTTGATCTCTTTTGACAATATTTTGAAGTTTTAGGTAAAATTATTGATGTTTTTCTTATTAAAGGTCATCATGAGGTTTTATTTTCCTTAATATGCCTCACCTATTCCTTAATCTTATTAAATCTATAATTTACATTAGTGATATCTTATCTAATTTGACATACTTATTAAAACATGTCCTAACTTTCCTTTTCCATGCCATACCCTCCATATTTTACTTTCCTCTTTGTCTTAGGAGGTCTTTGATATCTTGATTTAGTTTTTTTTTCTTATTATATAGGCCCTTCTAAATACTTAGTTCTAGATTAGAAACCTTATCCAAATTATTAATTTTGACCAATTGGTCAACTTCTCAGGAATCCATTTCATTTCCATCAGATGGACTGGGCTTGACATCAATTAGGTAATAACATCTTTCTCCTCTTTTGAATAAAAAATAATATCCCCATTTTCATCTAAAGAGGAACATGGTTTAAAATTAGAATCCTTGGTGTTATCCTAGTTTGGGTCAAAGATATTAATGGACAATGCAACCTCATGGGTTCCCAAAGTAGTAGAAGAGGTTCCAAAATGGAATTTGATAGTGAATTTATTAGGCTTGTGACATGGTTCATTTTAAGAAGCCCCCTCTGAAAAATTAGTTTAGAATTTGTGGCGAATCTCAAAAATTGACTTTTAAATTGTTGGCGAATTTATGAAAAAAAAATTTTTTTGTGGCAAAGGTGATTTTATATGGTGCAATTTTCTTGGGTTTCACATAGTTGGACGGGGAAGTTGGAAAGGTAGGTTGGATGGGTAGGTTGGATGAGTAGGTTGGCCGGGAAGGTTAGGTGGGTAGGGGATGGGTATGTTGGATGGGTAGCTTGGATGGGTAGGTTAGGGATAATTTTAGTGATGAATATTCGTAATTTGGCGAATATATCATTTTTGGAAAATTTGAAAAGGTGATTTTTTTAGAGTAGGTTAGCGTATTGTTCACCTAAAATTTCCAGTATAATTTTTTTAGGGGTCGGCTTACCTACCATTGAAAACTACTCCTATATAAACCTAAGTAATTCACCTAGTAGTATACTAGTAACTTACTAAGGTACCATCCGAAATACTTGTAAATTACAAGCATACAAAGTGTGGATCAGATTCTCAGACTGGTTGTGGTAGAATTGCAATAGGAAAGTGTCACTGATGTGTGACAAGGAATATTTTCATTTCTAGATGAGCAACTAGAGGGTTTTTGACACACGATAAGGGAGGGTTACAAGTGGGTGACAAATGAGTGTTGTTGATGAGTGACAAGGGGCTACAAACGGTTAAAAAAATGAGGCATTTTTTTGGTGCTGGGTGACAACACGGTTTGTTGTCACACGACAACAAGTCTTCTTTCTCATGCGATAGTAAGCGTGTGTTTCACCGACACAAAAAAATGCTGAGTTCTCCCCCTTAAGAAAATGATAGGTGAAAATTTGAATTTGAAATCCTGGAAAATTCACCTTTTCGATGAAAGTGGTTCGAGGTATATTCGCCAGGATTTTCCACCTCTAATTTGCCGAGGGTTCTTAAAATGAACCATGGGGTAGGGATGGGTAGGTAGGCGGGTAGGTTAGACAACACAAGGGTGGACGAGTGATTTTGATGCACAAGTTGGGCGGGTAGGTTGGACGGGTAGGCGGACGTGTAGGTTGGGCGGGGTAAGTAGGACACGTGGATTAGAGGGTAGGTTGGATAGGTAGGATGGGCAAGTAGGTTAGGCATGTGGGTTGATAGGTGGGTTAGACATGTGTGTTAGACTGGTTGATTCTTTGGGTGGGTTTATCGGGTTGGTTGGCCGGTTTGATTGGTCGTAGGTTGGACCTTGGTCATGTGTCCAACATGGGTTGGGTGACCACCATTGCTAGCCAATTATTTTCCACCACATGTCCCTTAAACAATTCAAATCCATATATATACCCCTACGAGGTTCATTTATTCACTTTTCCATGAACATTTCCAGTAGCTCTAAGCTCTCCAATATTCAAAGTTCTCCCAAACTTACGTGCACCTTTCAAGTTTATTTCCTCCCTCTCCTATAAATTTCAACAATGAAAAGCACCACATCTACTCCTATGCCTAAATTCCAATACAAAAACCTCATGTGCCCATAGATTGTAGCTCTGATGAAACTAAAAGACACACCAAAGGAATGGCTGAAAAAACATAATTTACCGGGCTTGTCAACATGCCCCAATTCAAAACTTGATACTTTCGTCCTTGATTACCTTCTCGCCTCTTACAACCAGAAAGAGGGAGAGTTTTCTGTTCTCCTCATGCATCTGAATCATTGTCAAATTTATTTCACAATTAAGCCCGTAGACATATATCACTTAAGTGGGTTACCATTTGAAAAACAACTACCTTGTGACTATAAAGGTTGTCCTTACAGATGAAGACAAATTTTTTTGGAGTCTCATTACAATGTGTAGGTTGATGGTAAGTTTATTATTTTCAAATGATTTTCTTAATATTACTCGACCACCCAAGCATCTAACATTTCTTGTTTGTTATTGCAGCTCCTCTTAATCATTCAACAAGAGGCCTTCTTATACAAGGTATTACAAACCAATTATTTCTTGCAGTTGCATCACTTTTTCAGGCCAGGATTGTGTTATAGGGCAGATCTACAGACATTCCATATTAGGTAGTTCAATATATATTACAGACACTAGTAGGGAAATAATTCGATTGGTGCACATATTTTCCAACTAAATAAAAACAGATGTCTCCCATGCCCACAATGCCAATCTCTCTGATAAATCCAAGACTGTATTCTCTTCTTGTAATTATATTCTTGCTTTCTATCAAGAAGCTTTCTTCCAATTGCAACAAGCAAAAATTCCAACTACGTAATTAATGATAAAATGAATGGTCTCACTCTCTTGAAGAACAACATGTAACAATTACTTTTACAGTTTTCTTGTTATAACGATTTCGCATTCAATTATTTTCAATAAAATAATAATTGTAAGATTTTCTTTTGCAGAGAAGAATTATGGTTGCAATATCTCATAAGGAGGCAATTGCTTGAGGTAAAGCCCCTCCAGAGGTCTCTACGGATTCTGACATGGATTTAGCAGAATCAACACCAATACGAGTTCCTCATCAAAAATGACCTAGGGGTTGGTATGTGCATCACACCTACCATCACATTTGACTACATGTATAAAGTTTAATTTTTATATAATTAACCAATTCAAACAACTAGTATAGATTATGTAAGTAGTATTGTATTTTAATATTTCTATTGTTATACATTTATTGTATTAATAAACTATTGAAATTGGTGATGAAGATCAAACTCATTCTAATGGTCAAGATTGAAATGTCACGTTTGTGTCTCCGAGAATGAAAGGTAAATTGTAATGTATAATATTTAGCATGTTTTGTTTAGTTAAATTTTTAGCATTTACAAGGCCCAAACATATAATAATAATTTTCTAATAATTTGTTGTTTGCTTCTTGCAGGTAATATAGCTTCTGAGCACATTCCACTTGCAAGGAGGCCACAATACCCACAAGATGTATAATCCAAACAAACAAAAGATATTAAGGAAAGAATATAAGGTTTCCTGCAGCTCGGATGGAACACTTCACCCTGTAACCACATAATTTCTTGGACTCTCACTAGGTGGTGTCTTAAGTATAATGGGCACACAAATTTTCAACAACATTGATCTTGATGAGGAATATTTGGGATTTGATAGTGGTGATGCAGACAAGGGTAACTATTTTGACACCCATGATATGATTCAATCTACTCTGCCTCCACCACAACCACACCAAAATGTGCATGAAGTACAGGACAAGGAATCTCCTCCTCCTCTAACAAAATTTCCACAAATAGATGATGAGAAAACACATTTTACATTCAAAAATATGATATCAGATAGTATGGGGGCAATAATTCAAGAAGTTGTAATGTTTGATGTGGATTTGGTGTAGACTTGGGAGAGGAGGGATAAAATTTTGATAAAATAAATAAATACACAATACCATAATCATGCTTAAAGGCATTCATTGTTCACTGTCGTAGAGAGCAAACCGACAAGGCTTGACATTTTGCTAAACAAAGCTCAGTCAGGGACAATTTCATATAATAATGATTACCATGATGATATTATAGACATAATGTTAAACAGGTTGGAAAATGTGAATGCTAAAGCGTGGCTTACTTATTACAAATGGGCAAAAGACAAGACAAATGTTTTAATAACAAATGAAAAAAAGAAAAAGCTATGGTAAGTCATCTTTTACAGGAAAAATCTTGATATTATAAACACCGTAATATATTTTTCAACTTATCTAATAGACTAATAATTTTATATTTCTGTTTTATAGGTAAAATATGAAAATTTAAAGAAAAGCAATTGTATTTGAAACACATTTGAAGAATCTTCGTAAAAATCCTGAATTCATTTGTATAGTTGAAGGAAAAACTCATAGTATTAAATAAACAAAATAATACATTGAGAAGGATAATCAAGGAGCATAAGATGGATCCAAAAGTCTTACTGAAGGAAAATATAGATGCCGATGCATCACTTTTGTTAGCAGGAGATGTTGTGAGGGAGGAGTAGAATATTCTTGAAAATATCAATACCGCATCACAAGATTTGTAGGCATTAGGATTTATAATAGATATCTCTATACAGACTGAGCACATTCCTCCACCTCTTATGCAAGAAAAAGATCAATCTTCCCCTATAACATAAAAAAATTCAATATATTAGTTAAGTTCACCATGTGACAAGTGTGTTATCACAATTCTAAATTGGCGTAGGAATTAAAAGATAGTGGCCAACCTATTTTTGCTTTTTATTCCATGTGGTAGACGTAAGGACAACTATGATTCAGAATCATAAGCTAGAAAAGAGGATGCCCTCATAATGTGTCCTTATATGACAAAACTTGTCCAGGAAGCTTTGAAATGTTATTTACAACCCCCTTTTTGGAATTTTATTGGTGACAATGCTTTATGAATTGATACTTGTCTTCATAAAGTAATCCACCACATGAGAGAATGATTTCGAGAGTACTTTGGAATTGTAACTATATTTATTGTTAATGGATTTCTACTTAATACAAATGATGTTTATGTTTCTATGTTTACATGAATGGTGCTCAAATTTTCATGTTTTTGTTTTTTAAAATATTTACGTTTTTGATTTCATGCAGATGTAAAAAATTAATCAATTGATAGATAGGTTGATCCAAGTAAATATGTCCTTATTTCAGTTTGAAAACCAAATATAAAAAACAAATGTGATACAAGAAAATGACAGTCACACTGTTCCAATGGATCAAGTAAAAACAAATGTAATATTGCATTTATTGAAAGTTGTAATCTTTGTATGAAATACATCAATACATATTACATCAAATTATTGTAAATAGTCTCAACAATGTATAGAAGAAATGAAATCTATGTGAATTCGAACAGTCCTGGAGCAACACTTTCATTCGTGTCTTGGAAATCAACTGTAGCATGATCTGTGGATGTGTCTCGATCCCCGGATCAAGCAAAATATTACCAACTCCTCTTCTTTCTACTAGTGAATTCCATAATGTGAGTGCTCTCTCATAAGGAAAAGTCTCCACTGAGTAATGTGATACATACAACCTCATACAACTTTCTAGATTCCTATCCAATTTGTTTGAACTTTTGACTTTAAAAAGGACAATGCATTGAAAACCCTCTCATCTTCCATAGAACCCAGAATCATTTTTGTGAGTTCATACAACTTAATATACTCACTCAAATCTTCACGCAAAATACTACTGGAACAAATATCCTTCCAAATCCTTTTGATGGCACCATATTCCTGTGGGTTTTGTAGAAGTTGAACTTGTCATATCATAGTATTAACATAATCCATTGACTGGGAACTAAGTATTTTTCTTTGTAAAATACCTTCTATAGAAACTCTGTTTATCTCTTCAGTCTTAGAAAAATGGTTAGTTAGATCACTCATGTTTTTGACAAAAAAAGACTGATGGATGGATGTATAAGGTATGCCAACGCAGAAAAATTCCAAAATTGCGGATTTATGATTCCCATTGCTTTAAGTATTTTATCATTTTTGAATCTTTCCCGGATCTCTTTAGATAATGATTCAAAGATCTTTCTCAATTTATTCCTAGTTTCGAATAATACTGCATCATATAAATTTCATGTCACTCTTACTTCTTCCATTTCTGAGCTAGCCACATCAACTCTTTTTTGCAATGTATGAAGTGGAATCTCTTTCCCATGTGTTATACATAGAGATGATCATGTATATTGTATTTTAAGAAGCACCTGGGATTTTTCAAGTCTGTCAATGCATTCTAGTTTTCAAATGCAACACCCTGAAAAATTCCATCTGAAATATATAAACTTTCAAGACTCCAACACACACATCTTTTGAGTCTTATGAAGTCTATTATGTAGAAAGAATGATCTTGTGCATGCTTCATTAAAATATTAAGATACCTTAACATAGGCAAAATACCGTAGAGTGTGAGTAAAATTTTTATTTTGTTAGGCAGTACAATATAGATCTTTAGCTTTATCTACATCCTGTGGTATTTATACATAAATCATGTTAATGAAGGATATTCATCAAATATTCTACAGGTAGGTTCATACATAGATATCCATATGGTATATACATATTTGAGAAACTTTTTCCCTCTTTCATTCCAATTGCAAATTTATGAAATTCTAAAAATCTCTTTGGATTGCTAGAATAATAAGCATGCAAATCACATATCAGTTCCTCCACTTTAGCTACATTTTCAAATGTGCTCACAATTTTGTAGGCCAAATTCATTCTATGAGCCATGCAATGGATTATAATCATATAAGGAGCAATAATTGTCTGAAGTCGAACGTAGAGACCATTTATGGCCCCTTGCATTACGACTGCACCATTAGTTCGACACAAACTAATTTTTTTGCAATGACAAAGTCATCCATTCATGTGATTATCTTCATATTTGAGACCACCAATTTATAAATATTTTTAGAATTGCAATTCTCAATCATTTTATGAATTGTTAAGAGGTGGGGAGTTCTTACTTCATTAGCAAATGTGTAAACATGAATACAAATCCATGAAGTATTATCCATTGCAGTAACCTCATCTATTGAAAGGGAAATATACTTTTCCTTTTGAACAGACTATTTTAGATCCTCCTTTTCTACTAGAGATAGACATTTTGTAATTTCCCAACCGCTAGTATATGACCAATGAGATTGAGGAACATTTTGTAAACCAATAACCTGATACAAAATTTTATTTTCTCCGAAATATGACATGGGTCTTCCCCTTTTCAATATATGGAATACAATAGCAAATTGAATACTTTTGCATGCATTTCTACCTCCATATCTTTTCTCAATCTTGCTACAATGGTGCCACCTTTTTCATTTAGATTTTTCATATGTTTTTGTTCCTTTTCATATTCTTTTGCGTATTTTACATGCAGACACTCTTTTGCATCTTTCCATTTATGTGTTCTGACTATGTTTCCATCCTTTTAATTTTGGGAAATATATATTTTCCCACTGTGCTTTTCAATTATGTCTAGTTTGAGCTGCATCATGTGATCCTTCCCTATTTCCAACTACATATTTTGCATCGACATTGTGTTGGAACATCATTACCATTTTCAGTGTACACAGGTTCAATAAATGGATATTTTGCAGCCCATTCAAACTGGAAATTCCTTCCAATTGTCTAGTTTGTCCTCTTTCTTCTGACATATTTTTTTTTTTTTCTTGGGGTTCAACTTCTGCATCTGGGCTCTCAGTAGGAATATCTTGATTCTCATGTCTCCTTTTTCTGGAAATAGACCTTGGAGTAGAAGCTTCCTCTATTGGTGTATCTGTTAGAATTTGAGGATTCTAATAAATACAAATTTAATCAACTTACATATTATATAATGTTACAATAAATATTTAAATAAACATTACAACATAACATAAGTAAATAAAGAAATACTTACAAGAAATAAATAACACAAGTGACACATTATTTATAGTGGAAAACCCCAATAGGGTAAAAACCACTTTAAAAATAACCTTTTACTTCAGAGAACTTATTTTACATCTAGTAAGATCACCTCCTCCTTTAAAACCCTATTTACTAAGGGTAAAACCAAATCACTTGATTTTCACACCTTTGATATATTTATGAATATATCAAATAATGACCTAAAGTCCTTTTTATATAAGGTGATCGGGTATGTCTCCCGACCCACCTTTTCAACCTAAACGGTTGAAACATACACCTAGGTTTATAATATTTAATATTAGAAATATAATAATTTCACGATATTAAATATTTAACCTAAAGCATATACCTAGGTTAGAATATTTAATAATAGAAATATAAATATTTCATATTATTAAATATTAACTATATATTAGTGATGGGCCTATATACATTAAGGGTTGGCAGGACCACTTAATCATTATGTTCCAACAATATCATGAGAATTCAGTGAATTTTCTTGTACTTCTATGTCATCAAGGGAGAAATTTTTCCTCAACATATAATGGATCATCGATATCTTGAAATTGATTATTTTGTGAAGCAATTTCTAAAACATCTGCATATAATTTTATAAAATTGTTATAGATATAGTATTAATTTTATATATAGTTAAATTTTTACACATCAGTACAAAGAGTTCAAGAACAGTATGAAAAACATAATTATCAAATTCTATAAGACTAAATAACCTGTAAATAATACATACCAATATTTTTAGCTGATGCAGAAACCACCTTCGTTTTTTGTGATTTTCCAAAATAGCCAAGCAAAGTCTTTGCAGACTGTTGGCGAGGAAATTTTTGGGTGGACAAATTTGTGAATTCCTTGCCAATGCTTTGGGAATCTAAGTCCCTCTACTTAATTAGTGTAGCTGCCGTGTATGCATGCACGAGAAAGCATGGATTTCTGTGGTGGCCTTTTGGTTGGGGATCCAACAGGGGCACTCCACTGACCCTGTGGCAAATGCTTGCAGTTATTTGCAAGGGGGAATTTTCTATGAAGGTGGGAAAGGGAGTGAGAAAAGAGGTAGGAGAACTAATGTTGCAGGTAGAAAATCAGATTCCTGCACACATTAGTTAGAAACTTTAACACATGCATTTATGAGAAGAAACAACCTATGCAAATGGCAACAAGACGAGATAAGATTGTGAACTCAAAGTTTCTAAAATCTCCTCATCAAAGAGGCTACAAAATCCTTCTTCTTGTATTGATGCTTAAACAAAAGTTGTACATAATGTGGGAATGGAAGAAATTTGAGAATGGAGGAAAGTAGAAGAAAATGGCTATCTCCTTTGCTTTCTCTAAGTACAATGCACTCATGAGTTTACAAGATCAATTGCCAACCTTTTACAATGGTGTGAAGAAGCCATTAAATATCTTGCAAGAAACAATTTACAATCTTTTCAATCATTTGCGTCCATTCAAATTCTTGATTCGTGAAGAAACGCCAATGGTAAGAAAAACCAAACTTTTCATAATGCAAAGCTGTTACACTCATTTTGTAACTTTGAATTTGAACTGTTCATATTGCCTTTGAAACTTTAAACTAGAGTTATCCACATGGGAGAAATTTACTGGAGTGGGTGTGGAGGATGCCTTTTGCATTTTGTGACTTTATAGAGATTTGGCATTTTTTACATTTTTGGTCCACCCTTCCGCTTTTGATATAAGCCTGACACGTGGCTTCACTTGATTGGAAAAGGAATCGCGACTTGCTTTATGACTTTTATCCCTTTTTACAAAAAGGATCAAAACCTCAAAATTCTCTGCAACCCGCTTCCCGCTTTGACTTTCAATGCGGGCTCAACATTTGAATTTTTCCTCATAGCATGATTGGGGTTGCAGGTCACTTTATGACTTTTAGCCCTTTTTACAAAAAGGCTCAAAACCTCAAATTTCTCCACTGACCCGCTTCCCCACTTTGAATTTCAATGTGGGCTTAACATTTGACTTTTTCCCTCTTAACATGATCGGGGTTGTGGGTCACTTTATGAATTTTCACCTTTTCACCACAATGCCTCAAAACACAAAAAGGATCCACCTTCCCGCCTTCAATTAGATATGTCCACATACCCATGGATAATGGAGCCAAAATTTGATGGGGAAGAAAACACCTGTCATTCACGACTATGGAAAAAATGTAGAGAAGAAGAAAAATCCACCATTTCACGCTCGATTTTCAAATTTCTTTCATGAACCAAGGAATTGAAAACAATACAAGGTTTGATGATCCATGACCATAGAAAGATTGAAAATTTAATTCAAATGAGGACAACAATAAAATTTTCACGCATCTAGATAGGAAAATGGAAAATTTATCAAAACGTGTAGACTAGAGAGTTTAAACAACTTCAAAGCATGAATTTATCTATCTTTTTAACTTCCAACTTTACTTGAACACTTTTGAGGCGTGAGATCAAATTTTTGATTTTACTTGAAAAATGAGGGGGATTTTGAGGGTGACAACAGCTAGCTCTAGCTTGGGGACATGACATGGACTGAGCATAGTGAAGACATGACATGGGAATCAGAATCTCAATCTCTAGACCCTATAATTCGTTGACAAAGTGCCTTATCCATTGGGCCTTGTAAAGTCATGTACAACTTTGAGAAAGAAAGATCAGAAGAAGGAAACACATAAGCACACAATGGGAAGGAAACACATGACACATAATAGAAGGGGAAACAAAACCACACAATGGAAAGGGAAACACACCTATGGTACAAAGGGTGGGGAACAACCCACTTTCATTGATGATACAATTTCAAGTATTTCCCACTCCGAGGCAATTCCAATGGCATTCCATCCAAATATGAGAGAAGAAAAGCATTCTCACCACAAGCTTCACGAATCTGGAATGGGCCGAGCCATAATGAATCGAACTTTCCATGGCTGCCTTTTGGTTCTCTTCTCTTATCCCATAGCAAGATGAAGTCTCCAAATTTGAATTCTCTTGCCTTGGCCTTCTTATCAAAAATCTTCTTTACTTTTAATTGGTGCTCCTTAATGCGATCCACCACTTAGAGTCTATTTTCTTCCAGCTTCTCAAGAAAGAGGATCCTCTTGTCAATGGAATCCTTGTATTGACCATTTTCTCTTTCGTAGCAACTTCAGATTTGACATCTTGATCGTGAGAGGAATTTCTGCTTCGACTCCATACAATAGTTGGAATGGTGACATACCTATTGCCTTCTTGGGAGTGATCCTATCTGCCCACAATGTCATACAACCTTTTGTGCCAATTCCTTTGATTCTCATTTACAAGCTTGCAGAAAATGGTCATAATGTTCTTGTTGCTTGATTTAGCCTATCTATTTCCTTATGGATAGTAGTCAGAAGAATGAGATCAGGAGATTCCATAGCTATAGCAAAACTTGGTCAGCTCTCTTGAAGAGAAATAGGTAGCATTATTTGCTACAATCTTCTATGGTACTCGAAATGGACTATGATATTCTCCTTGATGAAGTTACATACTATTTCGGTGTTGGCTTGTTTGGATGGAATGGCTTCCACCCCATGTGAGGGTTCATAACACCAATGAAGTCTAACCCTCACTGTTGAAATGGTTCTTCAATAACCACAGGCTTGAGTGGTAATGCAATGAGTTGTGGCCTTCTAATAAATTGTTGGCATGCTTTGCATTTAGAAACCCAATCTTGAGTGTCTATAAAGATGGTGGGCCAATAATACCTTCCTGGAGGATCTTGTGTGTAGTGACCATTATTGAAAAATTTCCACCACATGCTTGGTCATGGTATGCTTTAAGCAACTTTTCTTGTTGCTTTTTATCTACACACCTGAGGAAACAACCATCTAGGACTCTTTTGTAAAGCACATGATTCCAGATTATAAATTTAGCTGCCTTCAGCTTGAGTGTTCTCCTTTGGTTGTAATCAAGATGGGGGAATTCTTCATAAGTCACATAATAGGAAATATCAACATACCACTCATCTGTAGTGGTGAAAAAGAGAATCGTGGGTTATCTTCGAACAAGTCGTTGAGCAAGCACAATTTTTTTGCCATGTTGAGATTTGAGTGTTTCATCTTCAAAAATCAACTTGCACAAGCCATTTCCTTTACCAGATTGGAGGGTCAAATATCCAAGTCATATTCTTGAGTCTTTACAATCCAATTTCCTCTTTTAGCTCTGGGATCCTGCTGTGTCAAGATGGACTTGATTTCACTGTCGGGGACCATCACCACCATATGGGAATTGAGGATGTAAAACCTGAAGTTTTTTATAGCCTTGACCACTGCATAGGCATGCTTCTCCAATTAGATGTATTTTAGCTCATGATTTTTCAAAGGGAAACTCATGAAAGAAATAGGTGCTTCCATGCCTTCATCATTTTTTTGAATGAGAACAATAGAGAGTGTATGTTCTGATGCATAACAATACATGATGAATTCTTTGTTAAAATATGGAGATACAAGAGTCGAAGCCTTGGAAATGGATTTCTTGATCTCTTCGAATGTTGTCTTCCCTTCATTGTTCCATTTGAAGTTTGCTTGTGGTTTCATCATGGAAGTGATGTTCTTTGTCAACTCAGCAAACTTAGGCACAAAATGACAAAAAAGTTCACCTTTCCGAAGAATGAATGAACTCCTTTCTTGCTTGTGGGTAGGGCTAGTGCTTGAATGGATCTAATCCTCTTAGGATCAATGTGTGCTCCATGTTTGTTCACAATGTTCCCAATAAATTGCCATGTTTCCTGTGACTTGCAAAAATGCACTTTTTGATATGATCTCCCCTCTTCTTTGAAAAGTGTGAGATATGCCTTGATATTCCTACATGCTTGAGATATGGATTTAGTGATATGCCATGTTTCCTACAACTTGCAAGTACTGTTCTAAGTGATAGATATGATCTCCCCTCTTCTTTGAAAATATTGTGAGATCATCCAGATATATGAAAATGCAATGCTTTAGATATTTGAATTCCAAATCCATTCACCCTTTGGAATGTAGCTCATGTATTGATTAGGCCAAAAGGCATTTTGTTGTAGGCAAAAGTGCCCCAAAGGTGTTGTAAAGGCATGTCTTGGTGCGGTCCTCCTCTGCCACTTTGATTTGATTATATCTGAGAATCCATCAAGTAATGAAAGCATTTATGATCCGGTGACTGACTTACAGGATATGGTCCATGATAGGAAGAGGATAATTGTCCTTTAGTGATGTCCTGTTCAAAGTTGCGAAAATCTACACATATCCTTATTTCACCATTCTTCTTCTCGCACTGCACAATGTTAGCCACCCACATTGAATGGTGGATGGGAAAGATGATTCTTGCATTAAGCATCTTTATTACCTCCTCCTTGATGGTATTAAAAATCTTTGGGTTATACGGCCTTTTTTTTACGCTCTGAAGGGCTTAACACCCGCTTCAAAGGAATTGAGTGATGCATTTCCTTTGGCTGGAAGGATTTGAGTTCATCATAAGAGTAGGCCAAGACATCTGAGTATTTCTTGAGTAATGCAACAAACCTTATTTTTTCTTTAGGTGAGCAACATTTTCCAATATTGACCATCCTTGGCTCCTTTGGGGTACCAATGTTTTCTTTATCAAAATTAGTTGGGCACCGAGAAGATTGCTTTTATTTATTTTGAATGAATTTGTCATGTTTGTCAAAGAGGTATTTTAAAGAGACTAGGCCTTTGGGAATTTTGTTCCCTTTCAATTTGATTACTCCTCATCATCAATCCCTTTAATTCCTTCTTTCTCTTCTTTGGGGACTACTTCTTCGGTGTGGATTTTCACCTCCTTTGAAGAAGAGATTATTGAAATTATCCCTTTACTCTAAAAAGGCTAGAATTTGGTTATCATCATTGAAGACTTTCCAATGATTTTCATTGTCTAGTATATACTAGGCACGAATACATTTTAATGGTCACTTTATCTTTACAAAAAGAAGGATGAGGTGTCACTAGGGAAGCTAACACTACAAGAGAATCATCCTTTTCATTCTATTCCCTTGGAATAGCTTAAATGGAAAATGCATCAAAAGATTCAATGCAGTCCCACACTTTATTTTTGTAATGCTGGAGTCTTGGATTATTCACCTGATATTGTTGTGGACCTACTTTACTACAACCTCTACATCACCTCAACATCTCAGTTTCTTGATTCCCATGTCCTCTGCTGCACTCATGCCTAAGATTAGTGCTTCATACTCTGCAGTGTTATTTGTATTATCAAATTGCAACTTGTAGGCAAATGGGTACAACTCATTGGAAGGAGAGTACAATACTACACTAGTTCCGAGCCCGCACTGGAATGAATACCATCAAATTCCATTTTCCAAATTTGATCTTCCTCTTCCTCCATGAGAAGTGGCAAGTTATCCTCTTTTTTGATGTGAAAAGTAGTTTCTAGCCCACATCTTGAAAGAGAATGTTTGCTTTCGGATCATCAGACTTTCGCATATTGTGAACTTCATCTTTCTTATTGGTAGCAACTTCTTCATCTCACCTTTTACTAGGATAGTTGTAGATGACCAATCCATTTTTATCTCTCCACCCAGGTCTCTGCAGAAACTCCTACTCAATAGCATACCAAAGGATGCTTTGGGATGTCTGCTACCAGTATGGTTAGGAGAACCTTCTTCTCTGGAAAATTAGCTAGTGCTACATGTGCATCTTTGATTCTTCCTACCAATGGCACTTGTTTAGATTCCATTGAGTAGTAGGTGCCATTTACCCGGTCAAGGTGAGGCCTAGAGCATTTGCAACTTTGGTTGGCATCACATTGTCTAAGGCTCCAGAATCTATGATACAATTATTTAGCTGGAAGCCTTTAATGAGGAGTGACAGGTAGAAAGGTTCAACCCTATTGGTTTTGGAGGCACTGAGGGCTAGCATGTTTTGGGAAGGTGGTGTGGATGGTGTGGGTAGTAAGCCTTTAGAATTAGGACTCAAGGATATAGGGTTACCACCACATGAACTGCATTAATGAACCTGTCAAACTAGGGAAGGGTGTGTTTATAGGTATTCTATTTCTGAGAGCTAGACTTTGGTTTTGCTTGCATGTTCCACAAAGTCAAATGGGGTTATGGTGAGCGAGGAAGAGGTTTTGAGAAATGGAGGAAGATTTACATGGTAGAGGCTTTGCTACTTTGGGTGTTGAATTCTCCTTTTCGGGTGTAGCAATTGGCTTGGAAGGGGGTGAGGGTGTAGCTTTTGATTGAACCTTAGATGTTTTTTCAGGAACAACATTTAAAGGAGAATTTTTCTTAGCAACTTTTGAGTTGGGAGAAGAATTAGATGACTTACTTGGCATAATAGCATGATCCATGATAACCAGTGAGTCTGGTTTTCCTTTGGCCGACTCCATATAAGGCGGTAATGGTGATCTCTACTGATGATTTTATTTTATGTGACCTATGGAGGAGAATCTTATTTATTCTTCTTATCCTTTACGCAACCATTGAGGATGAAGCACCTTTCCTGGATTGTGCATGAGTGAAAAAAACACATGAGAAACTTGGAGATTATTCATCATCCTCATCTTCATCATCAACGTACTAAATTAGGCCATTGTGCATACCAACTTCCTCGACCTCAAGATAGCTTTCATAGTTTGCCACATTTTCTTCTTCAAGTTCTTCAATTTCCGCTTCCTCTAGTTCTTTGGTGTCACAAACGACATTGATTAGTGGTGCTTCGAGAGCAAGCTAACAAGGAGGTGGAGCAATCCTTGGCCTATTTGGGGAGTTTGGTTTCCTTGAAGCATTCCACATTGTGATATCGAGATAGATGCTTCTTCAACGAAACCAATTCATTTGCCATTTTTTGGAACATCGGATTTGTGGTGACAAAGTTTGAATTCTAACCATTTTGCTTCCATTGGGGCCTTTCACCTTTCCAAAAGGATTAGATCATCATTGGTTTCTATTGCATAGTCCTTAGCTTCCCTCAATGTTCTTGGTTGGGTCTCTTCGAGGAAGAAACCTACTTCTGATGGCAAAGCACTAATGAAAAACCTCTTCAAATTATTTTCAAGAGGCACCACATCTTCAGGGATTCTTCTTATCACTCTATCATATCTTGCTACAAAGTCCCTCATTGACTCGGAGGTTTCTTTCTTCATTTGTACCAATTGGACCAAAAGATCTTGACAATCTTCTGTGCTCTTGAACCTATGTTTGAATGCACTTCTTATATCCTCCCAATAGGTGATAGAACCTCGGGGGTAGCATGTAGAACCATTCAAAAGATTTCTCTTGAAGTGAATCCATAAAGATTCGGACTGACACATCTTCATCCTCAACACCCAACACACCGCAAGTAGTGATAAATGCTACTACATGCTCTTTAGGGAGTTGAGAACCATCCCCTCTAAATTTTGGGAAGTTTTTTCTCGAGCCTCTTGTAGCTCATGGAGTGGTTGAGAAAGAGCCAATGGACTGATGTTTCCTCCCCATGGTACATTAGGCCTATGGGCCTCACGATCACGTTCACGCTCATGATCACGATCCCCATTCTATTTCTATTTCTAGCTTCCAACCTTGCTAAGGTGTGGCCTGCTTGTTACTCTTTCATCCACCTAGTCTTGAAGTCTTTCGATTTCTTCGAGTTGAGCTCTTATTTCCTCTTCCATTCTTGCTTATCTTTCTCTAGCTTCTTCTTCGGTCTCTACATTGGTGAAATCTTAAAGGTTCTCATTGATGTATGGAAATTCACCATCCAAAGGATTGGAAACACTTAGGTTCCCAACGTGATCGGTTGCTTGAAAAGGAGGCCTCTGGATTCCGAGTAGCTCTTGTCTCCTTTGAAGTTCCTCAAAAATGGGATCAGTTTTTCCTCCTTGTCTCTGTTGCCGGGTGTATCTTTTATCCACCAGCTTGAAAATATACTCTTCTTTGTGGTGTTGGAATTTGTCTTTGCCTCTCCAATTTAGTAGCGCATTCTTCTTCAAGGTCCAAAATTCTTGTGGCAATGAAGTAGTGATTGGCACTTTGTCTATTATGCTAGATAGCTTCCCTCAAATTTGAAGCAACGTATTCTTGGATGTGGAAGAGAAATTGGTATTTCAACAGGAGGGTTTCCTGGAATAGCCATGATTTGAATCCATGTGGCTCATATAGCCATTCAAATTCTAGAAATTTTTTCTCTTTTTGAATTTTGAATTTTCTGACCTTGCGGTTGCATTCAGGTGTAGATGCTGCTAAATCTACCCCATGGTGGGTGCCAAAAAACTTTTGGCAGGAAATTTGTTGGGTGGACAAACTTGTGGATTTCTTACCAATGCTCTAGGAATCTAAGTCCCTCTACTTAACCGGTGCAACTGCCGTATATGCATGCATGATAAAATGTGGATTTCTGTGGTGGCCTTTTGTTGGGGATCCAACAGGGCACTCCACTGACCTTGCAGAAAAGCTAGCAATCTCTTGCTAGGGAAGAATTTGTCTGAAAAGTGGGAAAGGGAGTGATAATTGAGGTAGGAGAACTAATGTTGTAGGTAGAAAATCAGATTCTTGCACCCACACTAGTTAGAAACTTCATCACATGCACTAAATTTAGAGGAAACAACCATGTAAATGGAAACAAGACCAAATAGAATTTGATGAACACAAAGTATCATGAAATACCTTAGTCAAAGAAAGCTATAAAATCCTTATTTTTGTATTGATGCTTAAACAAAAGTTGTACATAATGTGGGAATGGAAGAAATTTGAGAATGGAGGAAAGTAGAAGAAAATGGCTATCTCCTTTGCTTTCTCTAAGTACAATGCACTCGTGAGTTTACAAGATCAATTGCCAAACTTTTACAATGGCGTGAAGAATCCATTAAATATCTTGCAAGAAATGGTTATAAATTCTTCTTTGTTAGCAAGAAACGGTTTATAATATTTTCAATCATTCACGTCCATTCAGATTCTTGATTCACGAAGAAACACCAATGGCGAGAAAAACCAAACTTTTCATAATGTAGCCGTTACACTCATTTTGTAACTTTGAAATTATAACCTGTTCATCTTGCCTTTGAAACTTTAAACCAGAGTCATCCACATGGGAGAAATTTACTGGAGCGGGTGTGGAGGATGCCTTTTGCATTTTGTGACTTTATAGAGATTTGGCATTTTTTACATTTTTGGTCCACCCTTCCACTTTTGATATAATCTTGACACGTGGCTTCACTTGATTGGTGAAGGAATCGTGGCTCGCTTTATGAATTTTAGCCCTTTTTACAAAAAAGGCTCAAAACCTCAAAGTTCTCTGACCCACTTCCCCACTTTGACTTTTAATGCGGGCTCAACATTTGACTTTTTCCTCATAGCATGATTGGGGCTGGGTCACTTTATGACTTTTAGCCCTTTTTACAAAAATGTTCAAAACCTCAAAGTTCTTGCACAAACCACTTCCCCGCTTTGACTTTCAATGCGGGCTCAACATTTGACTTTTTCCTCTTAGCATGATCGGAGTTACAAGTCACTTTATGAATTTTCACCTTTTCACCACAATGCCTCAAAACACAAAAATGATCTTCCTTCCCACCTTCAATTAGAAATGTCCACGTACCTCTGGATAATGGAGCAAAAATTTAATGGGGAAGAAAACACCCATCATTCACGACTGTGGAAAAAATGCAGAGAAGAAGAAAAATCCACCATTTTGTGCCTGATTTTCAAATTTCTTTCTGAACCAAGGAATTGAAAACAATACAAGGTTTGACGATCCATGGCCATAGAAATATTGAAAATTTCATTTAAATGAGGACAACAATAAAATTTTCATGCGTTTAGACAAGAAAATGGAAAATTTATCAAAATGTGCAGACTGGAGAGTTTAAACAACTTCAAAGCATGAATTTCTCTATCTTTTAGACTTCCAACTTTACTTGAACACTTATGGAGGGTGTGAGCTCAAAATTTTTGAATTTGAATTAAAAAATGAGGGGGATTTTGAGGGCGACAACACAACCTTTTTTTAATCGACTAAATTTGTAACCTTCTTACCCTGATTTCCAAAATCCATTGATATATCGCTAAATTGAAAACAATACTACTTAGGTTGAATTAAGGAAGGATCTTATGTTCAAAGGCTCTGAGATTTTATGGTTTTAGGGTTAGATGACTCTTGGGTTGGACTCTATGGTTAGACAACTCTTGGGTTAGACATCTATGTGGTTGGACGGTTCTTGGGTTAGATGACTCTATGGTTGGATGGATCCTGGGTTGGATGGCTCGAAGGTGTGACAAATTTGAGGTTGGATGGATAAGGGGTTGGATGGCAAGTGGTGGATGGCCAAGGGGTTGGATGGCTAAGGGGTTGGATAACTAAGGTGTTGGATGACTAAGGGGTTGGATGGCTAAAGGGTTGGATGGCTAAAGGGTTGGATGACTCAAGGGTTGGACGGACTAGGGGTTGGATGGATACGGGAGTCTAGGGTTGGAAAAATCTAGGGTTGGACGGTGTCATGGCTTGCAGTTGTGGTTTGACAACATATGTTGTAGTTGTATGGTACTGGTAGTCTATGTTTACTTTGGTGAATATGCGCATAAAATGATTCGAAATGGTGGCGAATTACATGCATAAGATCTTATATATGTGTAAATTATAGGAAAAATGTACCCTATAAGGGACATTTTGGTCAAAATTTTTGTAAATTATAGGTGAAATGTACCACTCACTTTAAATTTGCCAATTCCAATTTCCATAAACCTGGATTTTCGTAAGTTTATGAAAATTCACCACTAAAATTTTCCCGGCTTGTGATTTTCTTCCATCTCTAAAAGAGGGGGACTAGATGAACTTGTTTTACCTTTAATCACATGTGAGGGGTAGTTAGGGCTTAACTTATTATTTTTAATGATAGGTTTTCCCTCATGAAAGTGAAGAATAATAAGGGATTGGTGGATAAGTAAATTAATCCTATTGTTATGAAAATCCTAGATAGATGATTTTAGGGACAAATAGAAAAATGAGATACTAATGAAAAAATGAGATATCATAGCTATGTAATATCATTTGATTCCTAGTAATATCTTTAATTCATATTGGGAATTATTTTCCCTAGCCATTTTTAGGTGAGAAGATGTAATCATTTTTCATTTATATCCATTATTGATAAATCTAAGTAGCTATCCATGTCTATTCCACTTTGGATTTATCACCCTTCTCCATCTTCTTTCATTTCCCCCTTTTTTCTTTCTTTTTCTTTCCCATCTTGTTTCGTATGTTCTTTATGGTTAAAACAACCAAAAAAACCTAAACTCCCTATTTTATGAGGAAGTTTCCCCTCTTAAACATAGAGAGAAATCATCCTTCCCATGGTGACATTCGACATATGTATTACGTGATGATGTAACCCATTGGAAATTTCATTCCAATATTTATAAGAATAAATGAAGCTTCACACAAGTGCATGATATATACCATGAAACTAAACATTTAATATCACATAATATAGTCAACCTATGTAAACAAATATGTAACCACATAGAAAGAGTGAATAATTAAACAAACTAATCAAATTAAAACAAGTAATGAATCACACATATGTGACACAAAGTTGATGGATATAGGATGCCCCATTGACAAGATGTGATAATGCATGCCAAGTAATACAAAAAAACACAAGTAAGAAATTTGAGTAAGTATAGAGCATGTAATAGAATACACAATGTGTCGATTATGTGAAGCCAAATAAAGCACTCACATAACCTAGCATGTAAGATATGAGCTACAAAAAGGTATGTGTAAGAAAATGTAAAGTTCAATATGATAAATGGAAATAAGAAAGGTGGAAACTGAAAAAAATTCCTCCATTATGTAGGCATACCTCAAAATGTAAGGATGCCCAAGTGTAGTCACGTAGTTCTTGTTATGTAAAGAAAATAAAAATAAGAAATAATATGATATCCTACATCTAAATTATAGAATAATTTTGTAGCACCCTAATTTTGGTAAAAGACACGTGGAAACATCAATTTTGACACCTCTTAATAACCTTGTCCATCTAACATATATTTGGCTCTTTTTGACATCAATTTTCCCATCTTAATTACCTATGCATACGTTGGTCACCTCCATTTTCCTACTACAGACTCTTAAGATAATTTCTAGTTCATATAGTGTTCTTAGGTCACCTCTTCAAACTCAATGTATTTTTTTACATAAGTCACATCTTATAATTTTAGCGTGGTTCCAAGTTGACCATCCATGAACTTGACCCGAGAAAATTTTGTCAATACCAAACCTATCCCTCTCTCCAATGGTATTTTTATCATTTGGGAACTCTCCTTATAATGTCCTAGATCAAGTATGTCTATTTTAATTTTTAGATTTCATTAGATTACTATAATTTTGGCACTCACCCATGCATGAGTAGTAAAAAGAGGTATGTTTTAAATCGTAAGTACATTGGATCTTCTTTGGAAGATATTTAGGCACACATAATTTAAATGCATACCATATATTATTAAAATTTTATATATGCACACACATCAAAGTGAGGTAAAATCTAGACACCTAGATGACCCACATGAATTCATTAGTTGTTAAATTTCATGATTTAACATGTTTATATACTTGTTGATTATTGGTCCACATTAAATGTTATTAGAAAATATGTTGACTTTTGATGGTCCTTAAACCTTCCATTAACTTTATTTATCTATCATATTCTCTCTCCTACGATTTTTTTCAATTTTGAGCCCCCTTATTTGAATGTCTAGACATTCATGAGGACTATACAAAATATCCAATCTATCATGGGTATTATCTAGAATGTCAAGATGGTTTTGGCATGATTTGGGTGATCTATTATGGTATAATTTCCCTCATTCTTTGATCTTGATTTTTTTATTTTTGACTATTGGAGGTCAGTTTGAGTGCTTAATGGGATCCTAGTTTGAATTCATTTTTTTATAAACACACAAACATTTTATGTATTTATATCATCTAACATATTTGAAAATATGGAATTCCTATAAAGAATTAAAAATGTTTAATTTGTAGAATTTCAAGAAGCATTTATAGAGAATAGTGTACTATATTAAGAATTTTTCTCAACCATTCTAGATAAAACAATAAGAAAATGTGTATTTAAAAGAGAAGGGTCATATCTTGCATCACATTGATTTCTTTAGTTGTGAGTTATGTAAATATTGGTTTTTGTTTTGAATATTGTAGACATCATCGAGGACCCTAATACATGTATCAATATATTTTAACTACTCTTTAGTGTACACATACTCCAAAACATATGCTGATTTCCTTATATACTTACAACTCTATTAATAGCCCAATTAGGTTTGAAAATAATTATATTTTTTCAATGATTAGGGAAAAATTAGTAAAACTAAGTAAGGTTTTTGGATCAAATGAATACAACTGTCATAACATATTTCACCTATATAAAATCTACCAAAAAATTCAATTGGTCGTGGTTTAGACATTTCTTGTGTTGGAAGTTGATAATGTAGACAAAGTTCTCCATTCATTTCAAGTTTCTTGAGTTCTCACTGTCTTGCCACATGAACTTAATCTTCACAGTTATATCCTAACTATTATCCCTAGTTCTCAATATGTAATCAAATAAACTTGAACATTACATGCCACCTCTTTTTTTTTTTTTTTTTTTTCCAATAATGAAATTTTTTTGGATTAAGGGTAAAGTGAGGGTTTTAGAAGGTCCCACAACCTTGTACAAAAATCCCCCATTGGCTAGATCAAGTGATGAGGATTACATTTAGAGAAACCCAAGATAAATAAAAAAATTGAATAACCAAACATAACGAAAAGAGAAAAAAAAACATCAAAGGAGGGCTCTTTAACGAAGCATGGAGACTCTTCGAGGTGATCAACAAGAGTGGTTAGTTTAGAGAAATCTTTGGTGATGACCCGGTGTTATACGTGTAAATTTTCCAAGATTTAAGGATAAAGAAGGAAGCAAACTTAGCTAGGATGGAAGCCACCAATTCAACATGTGGGAAGTTAGCACATTTGTCATCAAGAGTTCCATCATCAGGAGGTATGTCCCCAATCATGAGTGCCTTCCATGAAGAAAGGGCCTTCTCCTTCCTAAGTAAGATTGGGGATGATTCAACCATGATAAAATTTTGAACCATAAAATGTAGATTCAGCCCCTCCTCATTCGGATCCTCATCCATCTCAACAAGATCTAGTCAGGGGAGAGTAGGTGAGAAAGAATGAAGAAAGATGGAGCTCCAAGCCGAGATCGGAAAGAACCAACCTACATCGCCCATCGATGGTGAAAGGTCAATAGTCATAATTAGAATGAGGAGGACCCTATGGAAAACATGGGGGAAAAACCCACAATTGCCACCTCAAAATCGAGTTAGAAAGATACGGGTAGTGGTCCTCGGAAGTGGGATTTGTCAGGGGATGAAAGGGGAGACGAGGTGGGAGTGGAGCCTGGCTTAGAAGGGAAAGCGAGCAATCTCGGTAGGAGAAGACACTTTGAAGAGGAGGTAAAGGAGGCCCCGATGAAGAAAGGGGCCTTCTCCTCCCTAGTAAGATTTAAATAATTCTAGTCACAAAAAAGCAATGCGATTGATTTTCTTCCCGTAGTGGTGAAAGAATTAAGAAATGGGGCTGAAACCAACCTATATTTCCCATAGATGGTCAAATATATCATGATTACTCTGACCATATGGGGAGCAGGATTCCCAAACATAACTAGAAAGATACTTGGTCGTCTTCTCACCTTTGTCAAGAAAATAGCTCTGGCAAAGAAATCTTGAAGTAAACTACCCCGAGAGGTTGGAAGGCCAGTCACCAAGGCAATGGCATTGGTGGAGATAGTGAAAGGAAAGTATTTACACCATTATCCCAAGACCAGTAGCCAGCTGTGGCACCGTAAGAGAATATTCCAAATCATTTTTTCTAGGAAAGTATTTACACCATTATCCATGAGTCCTCCATTAGTCCTCCAAGTGCAAGATGGTGGTTTGATCCTTTGAGTGCCCCCCACGGTGATGGTCCCATGGTAATGAATAGAGGTGAGGGGACATGAGTTGGATTTAAAAAGCCCACGTAAATTGTGGGATTCATTCATGTCGCAACCCTCCTGAACTTGTTATGATTGTGATGTGAAAATGCGCATCTCAAAACCATATCCACCCGAGTGAAATAACTCTCATCCCACGTGCTCGGCTTTGTAGACCGTCACATCATCATTATGAGATAATCATGACCGTCTCCCTTATTAAGAGTGGGGTTCTTTTTGTTTAGCTTGCTGACATAAGGAATAGAAACCCACCACCACAGTAAGTTAGCTAGAAAAGGAGCAATCATTCTAAGCAATTTGAAGGAGATCGACAGGAAAATTTCCTGACCAAATTTGTTGAGTGTCAAGGAGGACACCAATGTTGGCCATGCAATCAACTACCTTATTCCCTTCATGGAAGATATGTTGGAATTTGATCTCTTTGGAAGTTGCTTGAAGAAGATGGATATTAGAAATAATGTTTTTAATAGACCATTGTCTAGGACCATCTGAATTAAGAAGATTTATGATATTGAGAGAACCACTTTCCACAATTAAAGGCTCATTGCCAATTTGGAGAGTCAGCTCCAACCCCTTAAGGATTGCTAAGGCTTTAGCGTGATGGTTGGTCCCCATGCTAAAATTAGCTGCAATAGCCACAAGAGGGAAACTAGAAGAATTGCAGAGAATCACACCCCTAGACTTTCCCTGGGTTACCTTTAGAAGCACCATCCGTGTTAAGTTTCATCTAGCCAAGGGGGAGGGAGCCACCGAACAATAGAGCAAGCCAAGGTCGAGGGTTTAGCCATGGGAAGGATTGCAATCCGCTAACACCACTCCTTGCTATTACAAAACTGGATTTTTTTCGATATTTCTTCCATAAGAAACTATTTAGATTATCTTGGAAGAGTATAGCAATATGGTTGGCCACCCTATCAGGTTCCAAACATTGGTCTTTGAAGATTCTCCTATTTCTTTCCTTCCAGATACCCTAGAGGCCGTGAGGGAGGATAAGTTTCCAAGTGAGGGAGAGGGCTGGGTGTGAGAAGGGGGAACACCATTGATTGAGGGTATCATGAATGGATTTGGGGAAAGTCTAGACAACACCAAAATGTGACAGAAGCCAATTCCAGATAACCTGAGAAAAGGGACAATGAAGAAGGAGATGAGAGAGGACTCCAAATCTTTACAAAAATAACACATCGAGTGGGAAGGGAGAAGCCTCTCCTCTTTAAGTTCTCACCCAAGAGGAAAGAATTCTTGAAGGAGAGCTAGGAAAAGAAACCAATTTTGGGAATAGTCTCTTTGGGCCAAATTTTGTAGAGAGGAGGTCTAGAGCTGGTCCGGGGCTTTGAATCGTAGGAATCTTTAACAGAGAAGGATCTGGAAGGGGAGAGGGGCCAAATAAGATCATCAATAGGCAAGGAGAAAGGAATATAGAGAGAGGATAATGCAATTCTCAACTGCTTCAAACACTCGACTCGATGCTTTGCGATACCCAAAAATCTGGGATATCCCAAGAGGGAATTGAATTCGTCAATCTCTAGTAACCAAAAACTATCTTTCCATGGCGATTGATGAGGGTTCTTTTGATAGAGTCCCAAACTGGGTTTAGGCATAGAGGTTTTTCCCCAATCCACCAATCCGACCAGAAATCTATTAATCTGCCATTCCCCAGCCTCCACTTGGTGCCAATACGCAAAAGAGGAAGAGAGCTAGTGACCGAGTTCCAAATAGCCAAGCTGTGGGGTGGGGAGGAGAGAAGGAAATCTTCCGCTTGAGACAAATATTTGGTTCTCAACAACTGAGCCCAGTGAGAGTTACCATGAGCCACTTCCTAGCCAATTTTAGCTAGCAGGGCAACATTCATGTCAACAATCTATCTAATCCCAAGACCTCCCATATTGGTCAACTTACAGACTTCATTCCAAGAGACAAGGTGTATCCACTTCTTGTCCTCCATGCCCAACCAGAGAAATTTATTTTGGATTCTCTCAACAACTGATATCACTGAGGAAGGCATTTTGAGTAAAGACATAAAATAGATAGGTAAACTCTGAAGAGTAGCTTTAACCAATTGAAGTTTTCCTGCTTGACTTAGAAGGGCACCTTTCCAAGTTGCCAGTTTTTTTGGTATCTCTCAATGACTAGATTCCATATATTTTTAGTTTTCTTGTCCCTTGAAAAGGGGAATGCCAAGATAGGAGGAGGGTAAATCCACAATTCTACAACCAAAGATGTCAGCAATCCTCCTTTGAGTTTGAGGAGGGGTGTTTAAGAAGGATATACTGCTTTTGGTGAAGTTAATTAGTTGCTGAGAGGCAATTTGGTAGTTTTCTAAAATTTCCTTGAGGGCACGAGCTTCGATCACCGAGGCGGCACTCAAGAGAAGGGTATCATCTGCAAATTGGCTATGAGTGGCCGCAGGGGAGCTAGAGGTGATTTTTATACCAAAAATGGTAGACTGACTCTTGGTAGCCTCTAAGGCTTTGTTGAGGGTGTCCACCATAAACAAGAAGAGGAAAGGAGACAAAGGGTCCCCTTTCCTAATACCTCTACTATTTTTAAAGAATCTTTGGGATGCCATTTATGAGGATCGAGAAACAAGGGGTAGAAATGCAAGAAAAAATCCAGCTACACCATTTGTTGTCAAAACCGTAGCTTTTCAGCACCCAGATTAGGAAAGTCCGACTACCTTTGTCGAACACTTTTTGCATGTCTAATTTGAGGATCATTCCTGCAAACTTCGAATGTTGGGTAGAGTGAATGGCTTCATGAACTGTGATGATACCCCCTTGGATAAAGTGACCGTTGATGAAACCATTCGAATGTGGAGTGATGAGGTCATTCATCAGGGGTTTAAGTCTAGTAACCAACATCTTGGTGATGATTTTTTGGAGGGTTTTTGCATAGGTTGATCGGGTCGAAGTTGGAAACAAACTTAGGGTTAAGGGATTTGGGGGCAAGAGTGATGAAAGTAGTATTCCATTCTTTCAGAAGGGAGTTGCTTAGTTGGAATTCATTCACCGCGTTAAAGAGATCTTGCTTGATGATCTCCCAGAAAATTTGGAAGAAGGCAACAGGGAAGCCGTCGGGGCCTGGAGCTTTGTCACCTTTCATGGTGAAGATCGCTTTGTGAATTTCCTCCATAGAGAAGGGATTCGTTAAATTTCCATTCATATCATCAGAGACTAATTTAGGAATGTGTTGAAGCATCTTGGACATAACTTGCTCATTGGGGGGATTCTCATCCTGAAGGAGATTAAAATAAAAGGAGACTAATTCATTAGAGATATCAATGTTAGAGGTTAATAAATTACCTGCCGGGGATAGCAGTTCTTTGATTTTGTCTCTACTTTTGTGTTTAGAAGCTGTAATGTGGAAGAATTTAGTGTTATGGTATCCTTGATCTAGCCAAAGCACCAGTGATCTCTGTTTCCAATAGGTCTCTTCTTCTTTCAAGATGTTATGGAATTTGCTGAGAAGAGAGTTTTATTGTTTATGGAGATGTTCGATCTTCCTTCTGCCTCCACAAGGGCTGAAATGTTAGCTATTTCCTAAGTCAACTTTTGTTTATGTAGTTTGATGCTGCCAAACACCTTTCCCTTCAAATCTTAAGTTGCTTTTTGATTTCCTTGAGCTTACTAGAGAACTTGAACATATCAGAGCCCTTAATTTTGATGTCCCACCAGCTCTTAATAAGAGGGTCTAAATGATTGTTTTCAAGCCAGGCAAGCTCGAATCTGAAGGGAGGATTCTTTATGTTCATCTTGTTGTTGGCACATAGAAGCAAGGGCTATGGTTAGATGCCGCACGAGACAAGGAACTGAGGAAAAATTAGGGTAAAGAGAGATCCAATCCAAAGATCCCATAGCCCTATCTAGTCTGCTTTGAATATGATTTCTTCCCACTCTGTGGTTGGACCAGGTAAAGGAGGCACCATGCAGGTCCATATCTAAGAGTGTCTCCTCACGTATGAAGTTAGTCGAGCTTCCATGCTAGAGGGGTTAGTTGGGGATCCTCCTTGTTTTTCAGATGGGTAGAGAGTGTTGTTGAAGTCTCCCATAATGAGAACATAAAAATTGCTGTAATTTTTTATGAAATTCGAAATGTCCTGCCAGAGTCTTTCACGTTGGGTTTCCAAATTAGGGGCATAAACATTGATTGCTATCCAAGTAGAATCAGAGCCTACCTCTTGGAAGAGCATGCACAAAAAATTGGGGTGTCTTTATAGAAGGAAGACACCTTGAGAATTTTGGGATCCCAGAGAGCGCATAAGCCTCCCAAATTTTTTGTAGAAAGTTGGGATGCAAAGGAAGCTGCAGGCCAAATTTTCAAGAGACTGCCATCCTTTTAAAGTTTGGTTTCTGAAGCATAATAATATTAGGAGAGTGGTTAAATTTCATATCTTGAGGACCCTCTATTTTTGTAGAGAGTTAAGACCTCTTATGTTCCATGAGATCACTTTCATTTCTTAGATTTGGGTTTACAACCCACAACCATGGGGATGGTGCTCAGGTTCCTTGGGCCACATTCAGGGCTGATTCTTGCTGAAGCTTGACATTTCTAGGTGTACACCCAAAAAGTTTCTCCATTCCAATATCAAGTTTCTTGTAGCTGATTCGGGTCATGCGGAGGTTAAAGCTATCTTCATAGGTTTGAGTGGAGGGGGAGATCCGAGAGGCGAGAGGGAGAAGAAAGGAGGACCGTGGGTGGGGGGTGGTGTCGGTGGGAGGAAGCTCCAGGAAAGGTTGGGGGAGAGGAGGGAGGGATAGAAGAAATATGGAGGGGGAAGGTGAAGGCGGAGAAGGGGGAGCGGAAGTAACCACCGAGGGGGAAAACCACCGAGGAGGGGGAGGGGAAGCAGCGGGGAACCTCCGTGGGAATAGAGATCATAATGGAAAGAGGTGGGGGTGAGAGGAGTAACCATGCTAGAGTCGTTAGTGATCTCACCTTTCTCAGGAGGGCAAAGGGGTTGGAAGTAGGGATGGTCAGAGCCTCTTTGGGAATCATCTTGGAATATATTTCCCTTTTTCTTGGGAGAGGCTACATGGGATTTGGGCTTAGGCTGAGGCTTAGTGGGGCATCCAAATGCTCTATGGCCGATGCTTTTGCAGATGGAGCATGCTTATGGAATATATTCAAATTCAATGGGTTGTGTCCATGTTCCAAAATCTGATAAGAGCTCAATCAATTTTGGGAGTGGGAAACTGACATCAGTGTTGACACAGAAATGAGCATGAATGAATCTAGTTTTAGCCTTGGTGGCCTGGTCTATTGCTATTAGAGAACCCATGGAAAGAGTAATACCTTCGATAACCATAGGATGCGAGAACTCCAAGGGAAGACCTGGTAGACGAACCCATATTGGAGCCTGAGTCATGGTTTCAGTGAGCGGTTAAATCCAGGTGACCATTTCTTAATGTAGAACCCTCTTCTGCTGAAAAATGAAGGACCCCTAGAAGAGCTCGAGCAAAGTCTTCCTTCAAGCTAAATGAGAAAAGAATGAATCCATTTGGCATCGCAGCTATTTCCAGAGCGCCACAAGGGTTCCATTTCATGTGGGCCCATTTTTTGATATCTTTGAGGGGGGTCTGGGACCCATCAACTTACCCACTAGGGACAGATCTCTAGAGGCAGAACCTCCTCTGTGATGTGAGAGGGGATATGAAGAGAGAAGGACCCATAAGAGAGAATTGGAGACAACTTGTCTCGAATGGGCTGCAGAAGTGGACCCTTCCACTACTTTTTTCCATGCCTCGGGGAGGCTTAGGAGACAGGGCCCCAGAGTTAGTAGGGTGGTACTCCCGATCCATACTAGAAGGGTTTGACATTAGAGCCAACACTAGAGGACGTAGGGAATTCAAAATCAATAGGTGGCAAAAAATCTCCTTATGAGAGTGTTCCTCCTTAACAATATTAATAATGACATTATAAATTAAATAATTAAGAATATATTATCTATATTTAAATATAATTAAATGTTTATGGAAATTTATGTTCCAATTTAACTATAAAAAGTTATTTTCCTTATGAAAATTTTATGGAGTTCATGTTTGCTTTGATAAATAAACTAATATGTTTATGACACATGCATTATTCTTTAGATATGAATCAATGGAATAATGATGATATACTTATCATCATATATTTTAATAATAAAGAAAATTATTAGTTTAAGATGATAAATTTTGCATCCATTTGATTTTTATATGGAAGTTATTTTCTTTTCATTGGAGAATTTGATTAAAAACCATAATATCTTGGATATATGGTGGAGTTTGGAGCCACTTTTTTCTAGAATATTTTTTGAGTGATATAATGGTATTATTATATTGGGCTATATGTCATAAGTTAGTGAGAAATAAAAAACAGGTAATAGAGTTATTAATCAATATGGTATGCAACAAATCCAAAATAGGCACCTTGATATTGATAATTCTCAACATTTTTAGATAGATGCATCTAATATATTTTTAATTTTTGGGATGTTTATGTTAGGGGATTTTAGGTTTTGAGTTTTAGGTGCTTCAAGTTTAAATTTTTTTGTTTATGTTTTTAGGTTTTGGGAGAGATTTATAACAATCGAATTTTTTAGTTTTTAGGAATTTAGGTTTCAAGGTTTTGAGATTCATTTTTAAGGTTCTCGAAGTTCTAAGGTTTGGGTCCTCCAAGTCTCGTATTTCAAGGTTTTATAATTTTATGTGGTTTCTATATTTTTAGGTTTAAGGTTTTCAATTTTAGGTTTCAAGTTTTGGGGTGATTTATGTTGATGTTTTTTTAATGCTTTTGGGGTTTTCTTATTGATGGTTATATGATTTGAAGATTTATTAGGTTGGAATATTTCAAGGTTTGGGTTTTGAGGTATGAATTAATTTTTGAGGTCTTTGGGATTCGAGATTTGATTTTTCAATTTTTAGTTTCATGTTTTGGGTTTTAGGGATGCTTGATAGTTGATATATTTTTTTTGTGTTTTTAGGTTTGAGAATTTTGGATTTAGGATTTTTTAGTTTCATGAACTTTGGAGTTTCTAAGTTTTAGGATTTGTGTTCTATATAATAACTCATACCCTATTGTATGATTTTAGATGCACTCTTATTTTTAATTGCAAATATAGATAGGAACATGTGTGTGCAAACTTATCAGGTTATCCTATTGATAAAGATGAGTATTCACTAATTAATTGAATTAGTCTGAATTTGAATATTGATAGAAAAGACCTTTAAATTCTATCTTTAAGTGAATTTTTCTACATGTAATTTGCTCTCAAAATCTAATATTATCCTCTACTTATTTTTAATAGAGATTTGGTATTTCACATTTAGTATGGAAGAGAGATTCATTGTAATACTCTTATGAGGAGGGCCATTAGTCCTCCATCAAATTTGAGCTTAATATATTGGTAGTAATTCTACCTTGATCATATTTTAGGTGTTTATATTGTTTTAGTGTTTCACAGTATATACATGTATATCATGGGCATTTATCTCAAGGTTAGAAAAAATATCTTAAAACCATTGAAGAATTATAACTATTTACATTTCAAGATTTTTGAGGTATTTAGGTTTTAGGATTTAGAGTTCAAGCTTTTTGCATTTTTACATTTTTTATTTTTTCTTTCGTTTTTAATTTTTAAGGATGCTTTATATCAACCTTTTTTTTGAATTTTGGTGTCAAGTTTTGAGATTTTGATTTCAATTTTTTATGGTTTTGGATTTGAGTTTCAAATTTTGTATGTTTTTTTATTTTTCAAGTTTTTGGAGTATTTTTAGTGTTCATGTTTTAAGTTTTGGGGTTTATATTTTACGTTTTATGTTTTGTGTATATTTTTAAAAACATACTTACCATGATTATGGGGTTTCCTTGTTGGGGGCTTGAAGGTTTTATCAATTTTAGGTTTGGATGTTTCAATATTTAGGTTTTGAGATCACTTTATATCAATTACATTTTTGTATTTTGGTGTTTTCAAATTCAATATTTTGGGTTTGGGATTTTCTAGTTTCCAATTTTTGGATTTAGGTTACAATGATTTTGGTATTTTTAGGTTTTCATGGATTTTTTGTTTGAGACTATTTCATTTATATATATTTTATTTTCCATGTATTCAAGGTTCTTAAGTTCAAAACTTTTAACTTTCAATTTTTTGGGGTTTTCATGTCAGGGGTTTAGAGTTTTGGGTTTTTAGTTAGTTTTGGGTTTTTTCTAAGTCATGGATTTTGGAGTTTAGGGTTTTCACATTTGGAGTTTTGGGGTTCAAATTTTTAGGTTTTTAGTGATGGTATTCACGTATCACATCAAGTTATTTCTCAAGGAAAACCTTGAGTCATGTTATAGTGTAGTTAGTGTAGCGTTTCTTGTTAATGTCTACGCATCGGGTGCATATGAGTAAGAAATATCTAGATAATCTCCAACACTTTGGTTTCATTGTAGTCTAGTTAGTTAGGATACTTGGCTATCTCTCAAGAGACTCGGGTAAATATGATAACATAATAGAATGTACCACTTTTTGGCATTAAGGGTTCACAAACACCTTCACTCTCCCTAATAAAAACTTAAATCTAGTTAATTAAAACATATGTTTTTAGTTTATATACAAATGCAATGTATAATCATTTTTCCAAAGTATTTAATATTTTATAGGTATTTTTGAGGATTTTTTATTGACAATTTTAAAATATTTATAGGCCACCTAGAGGAGGCATTTTTTTTTAGATTCAAGGATTTTGGGTTTCTAGGTTTTATATTTCAAGGTTTACAAGGTCTTAGGTTTAGGACCTTTTGATTTTGGTGTTTTTAGGTTTCAAGCTTTTCAAGTTTTTGTTTTTAGGTTTTCAAGTTCAAGGATTTTACATTTTAGGGTTTTAGGGTATTTTATATGAATATAATTTCTATATTTTAAGGTGTTGTTTGGTTGAGGTTTTGAGTTTTGAGTTGTGGATTTTGAGTTTTAATTTTTTGAGGATCTCAAGTTTGGATCTTTCAAGATTTGATTTTGTTTCAATTTTTTGTTTTTTGTTTTAAGTATTGTGTTTCAAGTTCAAGGTTTTTTTGGGTTTTAGGTTTTGAATAGGATAGTCACATTTTATATCAATATATTTTTTATGTTTTTGGGTTTTTAAGTTTTGAGGGGATTACGATATTTGGACAAATGAAGTGCACATTTGATTTCATATATGGCTCTAATAAAGTATTTTGGATTTCTAATTTTGAATAGGATAGTCAAGTTTTCTACCAAATTTATTTTCATGTTATTTGGGTTTTCAAATTCAATAGTTTTTCACATTTAAGTTTCGGGATTATCAAGTCAACTGTTGAATAAGATATAACAAAACAATTTGTATGTTTACAAATTTTTGGGTTTAAAATATATATAATTAAATTTGTTCTTTTTTGAGGATTTTGGGCAACCAACATGTAATAAACTAATCAAAGAAACAAAAACAAGTATGGATATGAAGAAATAAAAAGTATCCACAAAATATTGGCACAATATTTATCCCGATAAAACATTTAAGAAAATCAAGGCTTTGAATCAAGACCTGACACTCCACCATGATCCAATATGCAACCTTTTAGCACAATATATGTACTAACCCTTAACTTGTCATCATGTTTTCATGAATAATAGCCTGACAACAAGAACCTCCTTCTTTCTATATCTAAACTAACCCCTAGGATTGACCCAAAATTTTCTTACAAGTTCCAACTAATTATCACTTGTCTACCTCTCACAATGAGAGCACACACTTTTATAACCAAAGTGCATACTAAAATAAACATCATTTTTCCACAAGAAAAGAACAAAATAAGTCTTTTAATATGAAACCTTTCTTTTTCCACAAGACTCAAGTTAACCAATTAAAATTAGTTCCACCACTAAAAATAGTGATGCATGGAAAGTATGAGACACATATTCCAACAATATATCATTTGTTGAATAATTTCCATGGGTAAGTGCACCAAGTTGGTGGACAAAAAGGGGTCATAAGTGGACGTCATATTAAATCTCAACTTGTAGGGATTATTAGCAATACGCGCACTCAAAATTAGAAAAAATTATATAAATATGAATCGTAGCATCCAGAATCTAGTTTCTAAAATACTATTTTTTTAAAAAAAAAATGGACAAGTTTAGCTATATTAAACACTTAAAATTATATGACTTGGTTTTTGTTTTTGAAAAAACCTATAAGATTGTAGTCTGTTTGCCCATGATTTGGATGACCAAATCTTGTTTTTTTTTTTCCTTTGGTGAAAAGTTAGATGTAGTTGTCTATCTTGGGATGGATTTTATTTTGTATTTTTTTGAGCAATATTTTTTTATGATTTTTTCCATGAAAGTGGTCTAAAAAGATTTAGAAAATGGAGCGCTTTCCATTTGCCCACCATAACTATATCAAAAAATATCGAAATATAAATTTTTTATTTTTAACGTGTATAGAATTTCTCCACGCTTGGGATGGTATAAGTTTTATCACATTTTGATAAGTGAAACAAAAGTTGCAGTCTTAAACGTAGACATGAACATTCGCGGGAAAAAATGTCTTAAAGACCTATTGTTAGTAAAAAATTATAAAATGATATTTATCTTATTCTATTCACTTTAAAATCAATATTTCTACGAAGCTAACAGTCTCCCCTATGTGATGGCACCATTTTTGTGAAATGTTTTCAGTTTTTCAAAGCATGGTTCAAGTCTGTGGAAGAGAAAATTTGAAGTTTTTGACCCTTTACACTTCATAATGACCTTCCATAGCTTTGGTTGGGGCAAAACAAAGATTTCCCGAGCCTTAGGGTCAGATTTGATGATATAGATAGAACCGTGATCATGGTTTACAAACCGCGATCATGGGTTTTTAAACAAGAACCGCGATCGCGCTTTATAAACCATGCGAGCACGGTTTATAAAGTGTGATCATGGTTCATAAATCATATTTATACACATCCCAATGTTCTAATTACCATGTGATTTTTATTGTTTGACTTTACTATATGAATTACTGTGAAATTTTTATCATTTTCTACACGTTTTTCTTATCACCTAAGTAAAACATCATGGGAGACAAGAAATGAAGTCAAAAAAGGAAGTCATTAAGTAAAAAAACACCAAAATGAATTAGAGGCAAAAATAGATTTCAAAATGTTGAGCGAATGCGGAATCTTCGTGAATCAAGAAGAGGTTCATCTTCAACCCCTACTATTATAAGCAATGAGGAACCAGGTAATGTTTCTACTGTCAATGTTGAAGTTGAATTAAATACTCGTGATGAAGATGTTTTTACTATCAATGTTGAAGAAGAATTAAATACTCGTGATGTAGCAAATGTTGAAATTGAAGGAGACAATGAAAATGTGAATAAAGAAATTCAGGTTGAAACTATAGACAAGCAAAATTTGACAAAAACACCTCCTAGGATTTTCCGTAAGAAACCTAATTATTTTATTGAAATTGATGAAAACATTTTGAAACCAATGTGTGACAAACTTTCTGAATGAAAATAGAAGAAAAGCCACTGAAATTTGGGATAATCATTTTGAAATTTTAAATGATTCCCAAAGATGTCAGTTGTTGGTTAGTTTGATGAAATTGAATAAAATGAGACCTACATTAAACACCTTAGGATTGACAACATCTAATATACGTGGTCAAACCTCTACAATTGTTGAAAACCTTCATGATGCATATCACATTGTTGGTGTCAAGAGACGCACTAGGGATAGTAATATTGTGTGTCGTGTACTTGCTACTAGTGTTGTAAGTGAATCAATAAAAAAATAATGTTTGATTACGCAAACAAGTCGAATGTTGCAAGTTAATCAAAAAACTCTAATGAAAGCAATTGAAAGACGTAATATCCTTCAATCACTCAATAACACCGATTTTTGGGCATTTTTTGCTAGAGCACCGCGTAAGGACAAATATAATATTGATGCTATAAGAGAAGTTGTTATTCAATTTTGGCATGATAACACTAGAGTTTCACCTAATACAAGAGATGTTGTAAAACAGAGAGTTGGTTCTATTAATCGTGAACCACATCCAAAGCATTTCTTAGATATGACTCAAACTCAATTTTTTCGTAAGTTTGAACAAGAGCATCTGGAAATTAAAATTAGTCAACATTTTTTTGAAATGTTAAAACCATTCTATGTGAAAATCAACCACACTCACACCACTTGTTGTTGTAGGCAACATGTTGAATTTGCTATGCATTATGCTAAATTTTTATGTATTCATTCTATTTTCATTCTGAAACTATGTTATCGGAATGTGGTGTTCAAGTTCCACCAATATCTTCTAGGGATTTCATTCCTATGATATTTTGTGAAAAAGAAGTTGGACAATTTTTTTATAGTCAGGATTGTTTAGATGGAAGTTGTGGTACATGTGGCGGATTACCTAAATTGGAAAGTTGCATCCATGAGAAAATTGAAGGTGCAATAGGAAATAATTTAGTTGAGTTTGATAAATATAAATCAGTTGCATACCAGTTGAAAGATGGAAAAGAGTCTAAATGGTGTGAGCTAGTTATAGAACATATGCCTGTTTTTCAATTTATGAGAAAATTTAAGGATGAAATTGTTTATGAGTATGCTAGGCATACACACAGAGCTCGATGGTTGGATGAACAGTTCAAGATATGCAAAGACACATTTCCTATTGGTACTATTGTTTCAGTGGTGATTTTGCAGAGAATTACACACATTGAACCACAAATGGAGGTTCAATCACAATATTACAACTCAGTACAAGTTGCCATTTTTGTGCATATAGCATTTATACATTCTCTCTGATAGTACAGAGAATGATCAAATTTTTTTAAGAGAGTACCACTTTTATATCAGTGATGATCGTACTCATTCTATTGAATTTGTGCAAGGGTGTTTCAGTTATTTTATGGAAACTTGTCTGATAGGGACATCCACTTCAAACAACATTATATATGGTCAGATAATTACACGTCTCAGTTTAAGAATGCATGAATGTTTTATTGGATGAGTAGGATGCACGTCAAGATGGGTGTGCAACATATTTGGAGTTTCACTGAGGATGGACATGGAAAAGGAGAGCATGATGACGGTGTAGGGGCATGTGTGAAAAGAGCTCTTGCAAGAGAAGAGTTGAAGTACAAAGATGGTGCTAAATTGAAAGATGCAAAGAGCATAGTGGAATGGTGTATTGACAACATGGCCCGAGGTTCTCAAGAAATTTCCACGGTTCGCAGATATTTTTGGTTGATAGAGGAACAACAAATTGCTAACTACGAGGATTGTATGACACTCACTGGGTCCAGTGATATGCACTCATTTTGTAGCTCAGACGCTACTTCGTGGGCCACATGGACAAGAAAGTTGACATGTTTTTGTGCATCTTGTATCGAATTTTTCACTGTTGAGTGTGATTCACAAGAATGGGTGGATGGATGGATTTGTAGGCCTCTAACTCCGCTTCCTAGTTATCAACCTCCACAAGCATTACGACTTGTTTTTGTGATGAAGTTGCAACATCCAAGGACTTTGATGAAATTTTGATTTTGGTGTGACAAGGTATTTATGGTTATTTACAATTTTTGTATTGAGTTATGTCCATTGAAATTTTAATATGTACAATTTAAATTTGAGTTGAAACCTTTTTTTTTTGTAGGACATGTGTTTGTAGTTATTACGATAAGAAGACAATGAAGAAGGAACAAACTATTTATTATGTCGTTGCATCGAGGAAAGAAAGAAGTTGACTTCTCTATTATAGATGGCGAAGATATTGAGTACCCTATAGGGTCAGTGGTAGTTACTGGAACTTGGCTTGATGGTATCCATTAAAAAACTCCTCTGTTTGGGTGTTTGAAGACTTTGAGACACACAGAAAATACTCTTATATTCGCATCTAGTTCTAGTGACAAATATTCAGTTGTATAGATATCGAGGAAGGCCTAATAACAAGATTCTTTGGAAGGTTCGAGAGTCAGATCATGAAGCAATCATGTCCACTATTCGAGTTAGATCCGATCTTGATGGTTCATTGGAATGAATTTACAATGCTCATGTCTGGTATATATAATTTCTTTGGTATATATAAATTTGTTAGTTAGATAAATTTAAGTTCATATATTTTATTAAATTTGTGTATTTTGTATATATCTAGTATGGTTTTGATTTGAAACTTAAATTTCTTTGACTAACACTTTTATGTGCAGGTTAGTGGTGCCAGAAAAGCTTCCACCTTCACGTGGTTGGAATTGTTAGTAGAGAATTATAAATTCTGAAGCTAAGAGAAGCTTTCATTGTTTTACAAGAAAAGAGAAGCAATTAACAATGATTTATGTACCTGTGGAGGGGGTTCTTGGCTCTGGAGGAGGTAGCCCAGAAGGACTGGAGCTTAGAGAACCAAAAAACACCTCCCAAGTGTTTACAAGACCATCCCTATGCATGTGTGCATAGTTTCGGTTTGGTGCCACGACCCACCGTTTGCAAAATATACCATTTGACAACCTTACATTGTCTCAAACTACACTATTTAGGTGCGTTTTGCAAAAACAATAAAGTGAGAGCACCGATTGGAGAAGGAAAAAAATGAGACAGGCTATTGTAGAGGGTCCCTACGCTAAGGTGTAGGATTAGACGAGACATCTCTAGGTGCCCATGGAGTGCGCGTAGTCACCCATCAAAGTTGAATTTTTTGGTCTCAGGGCTCTTAAGGGACTACGCCCAAACGAGGTAGCTCGGAAGCAAGCAATGACGTTGTCATGCACAAAAAAACACCTCCTCTAGCATTCACCTAGCCACCTGGATGTGTCGTGTATTGGTAGTTGGTTTGGTGCCATGACCCACCATTTGTTTACAAAATATACCATTTGATAACCTTACACTGTCTCAAACTACACTATTTGGTGCATTTGCAAACAATAGGGCAGCGAGAGAGCACCGATTGGAGAAGGAAAAAATTGAGACAGGATATTGTAGAGGGTCCCTATGCTGAGGTGTAGGATCAAATGAGACATCTCTAGGTGCCACAGAGTCTGCGTAGTCACCCGTCGAAGTTGAATGATTTTTTGGTCTCAGGGCTCTTAAGGGACTACACCCGAACGAGGTAGCCCAGGAAGCAATGACGTTGTCACACACCACCAAAAAAATGATGCCTCCTCTAGCATTCACCTAGCCACCTGATGTGTCATGCGTAGTTGGTTTGGTGCCATGACCCACCGTTTACAAAATATACCATTTGACAGCCTTACACTATCTCAAACTACACTATTTGGCGCGTTTGCAAACAATAGGGAAGCGAGAGCACCGATTAGAGAAGGAAAAAACTGAGATAGGCTATTGTAGGGTCCCTACACCAAGGTGTAGGATCAAATGAGACATCTTAGGTGCCCATGGAGTGCGCGTAGTCACCCATCGAAGTTGAATGATTTTTTTGGTCTCGGGCTCTTAAGGGACTACGCCCGAACGAGGTAGCTCGGAAGCAACGACGTTGTTCACACACCAAAACGATGCCTCCTCTAGCATTCACCTAGCCACCTGAGATGTGTCCACAGTGTAGTTGGTTTGGTGCCATGACCCACCGTTTACAAAATATACCATTTGACATCCTTACACTGTCTCAAACTACACTATTCGGCGTGTTTGCAAACAATAGGGCAGCGAGAGCACCGATTGGAGAAGGAAAAAAAATAGAGACAGATAGGCTATTGTAGAGGGTCCCCTATGTGAGGTGTAGGATTAAATGAGATGTCTTAGGTGCCATGGAGTCTGCGTAGTCACCCGTCGAAGTTGAACAATTTTTTGGTCTCAGGGCTCTTAAGGGACTACGCCGAACGAGGTAGCCCGGAAGCAACGACGTTGTGCGCACCAAAATGATGCCTCCTCTAGCATTCACCTAGCCACCCGGATGTTCATGCATAGTTGGTTTGGTGCCATGACCCACCGTTTACAAAATATACCATTTGACATCCTTACACTATCTCAAACTACACTATTTGGTGCGTTTGCAAACAATAGGGCAGCGAGAGCACCGATTGGAGAAGGAAAAAACCGAGACAATATTGTAGAGGGTCCCTGCCGAGGTGTAGGATCAAACGAGACATCCTTAGGTGCCATGGAGAGTGCTGCGTAGTCACCCGTCGAAGTTGAACAATTTTTTGGTCTCAGGGCTCTTAAGGGACTACGCCCGAACGAGGTAGCCCAGAAGCAACGACGTTGTCACGCACCAAAATGACACCTCCTCTAGCATTCACCTAGCCACCCGAGACATGTTTACATAGTTGGTTTGGTGCCATGACCCACCATTTACAAAATATACCATTTGACAGCCTTACATTGTCTCAAACTACACTATTGGCGCGTTTGCAAACAATAGGGCAGCATGAGAGCACCGATTGGAGAAGGAAAAAACTGAGACAAGCTATTGTAGAGGGTCCCTATGCGAGGTGTAGGATCAAATGAGACATCCTTAGGTGCCATGGAGTGTGTGTAGTCACCCATTCGAAGTTGAACAATTTTTTTGGTCTCAGGGCTCTTAAGGGACTACGCCCGAACATGAGGTAGCCCGGAAGCAACGACGTTGTCACGCACACAAAAATGACACCTCCTCTAGCATTCACCTAGCCACCGGACATGTCATGCATAGTTTTTGGTGCCATGACCCACCGTTTACAAAATATACCATTTGACAACCTTACACTTTCTCAAACTACACTATTTGGTGCGTTTGCAAACAATAGGACAGCGAGAGCACCGATTGGAGAAGAAAAAAATGAGACAGGATATTGTAGAGGGTCCCTACGCCGAGGTGTAGGATCAAATGAGACATGTCCTTAGGTGCCATGGAGTCATAATTGTTCACCCGTTGAAGTTTGATTTTTGTAGAAGAGGCTCTTAAGGAGAAAAATAACAAACAAGAAAAGAATAAAGTTGAGATTCTTCTCCTTTACAAAGTTCCTCTTCAACAAACTCACTTTCCACAAGATTTTTTTTTTTATTTTTCAACAATTACAACTTTTTTACAACTTTTTCAACAATTACAACTTTTTCAACTTTTTTTTTTTACAACTTTTTCAACAATTACAACTTTTTCAAGAAATTGTTGAATCAGAAATTGAAAGAGAAGAAGAAGATGGTTATGCAATTATTGGTTATTGTGAATACTCACCCAACAAAGATCCTGAATAATCTGGATAGATGATATGAATAGTTACTCTTGTTTAGTGTTCACCCACTCATAAAAAATAAATAAGCCTCTTCTTCTACTTCCCAAGCAAAACACTTTAATCCTCATCTAGTTTATCAAAGGAAGTAGTAAAAATACATGTTCCAAGAATCCTACCAACACTAAAGAATCACTTCCCACTCCTAGAACCACTCATTCCTAGAACCTTCTTTCCTTAAAATCCTCTCTTCTAGGAAATAAGAACCTTTCTATCTTTCCTTGTTGGTCAATGGACCTATAAATTGAATAATTGCATTATTGACTCTGGCGCCTCTGACAATGTCATGCTTATAAAATTTGCTAACTCTATTGGTATTACTCTCAGCCTTGCTATTGGCCATTGTTACTACATGAAAACAAAATAATTACCTCTTTTCGGCCAGGTGAAAGATTCTCAAGCCAAAATTTGTAGACTTCCCTGACAAGAAAATCAAGATGGAAATACTTGTGGAAGACATGCTAGCTACGTATGGTATATTGTTGAGCCAAAGTTTCTATCATGATATTGGTGGGGATATAAAGATGGATTGGTCATACACCACCATACTCATCAATGGTAAAATGAATAATATCCTTTTGATAAATAAAATTAAATACACAGTTCAAAAACCAAATGACCCAAGGGAAGACATCTTATTTCAAGATTCAAGGTATGAAATATTTTTCATGACTTAAGAGGAAAATGATAAGTTTCCCATGTTGATGGAGGAATACACATGCTTCCCTTAATTTCTTAACAATTGTACCATGCAATGTTGCACCATAGTAACGTTATATTCATATATGTTGCACCATAGTTTTTAATTTTAAATCAAACATACATATAGAATTAATATACATAGAATATACATACATAGAAGGATATCATGTGCAATGAATTTGAATCAAACATAGAAGTAATATCGTTATGAAAACCAACACATGGATATATAATGTATCAAACTAAGTGTGTTGAATGCATGTCTCTGAAAATATAAGTTCATAACATGTGTACATCTCGAACCAAGTGTGTCATACATATAGGACCACATGCGGTCGCATAAGGCTATATATACAATGTCCTATGAAGAATCATGAACTAGGACCAGCTGGCCCATATATATATATATATATATATATATATGTACATCCACGTCCTATGAATCTAATCATGAAACATCTTCCCTCTCTTTCGCCCTGCTAGAAGTAGCATGTCCACGACCTAGGGATGTAGTGGAGGGAGATGCCACTATGGATTTCATCCGTGTGGTCCTAGGCGTCTCTAAGCAGGCCTGCAACCTAACCTACACATTCATAAACAACAAGTTTTTAACACCCATATTTTTAAAATACATTCAAAATTTAGAAACTTAGAATTTAGTTAAAATGCATGTGAAATCTTACTGCAATGTCATGATCCCTATCAATTTGTCATTGACACATGGTAGGGACAACAAGTAGACTCATGAGAGGTAAGCTACATACAAATAATTAAATTTCAAATTAAATATTTCATGTACAAAATTTGATATTGTAGATTTAAGTAATAAGAAATAATTCCTAAATAAATTTAACAAATTTGAAAAATTGTACCTCAGTTAGTGGATCTACAGATGCTATGGTAGTATCTACAACAACCTCCACAGTCTGCATATATGGAGGAGTCTCTCTGGCAGTCATAAGCTATACAAAAAACATGTACAAATCAATATTAATCTACATGACTGCCACATAACAGAGCCAAAGCATAATCCACGTGAACTTCCACAATTAGAAACAAAGTGTAAAGAGAAACTAACCTACGTAAAAGTCACGTGAGGCATGCCAATAGCCTCAGTTCCCAGAGCAGATGATGACCCAAGCTCCTGCACGTATAAAAGACAAACATATATTAATATGTACATGTACAGGTGAAACATTATAATAATAAAAGTGCACAATCAAATGAAATTTGAAATTTAAGTACAACTTGAAACTTACGTTTGTAACATGCCCAGCTACAGTAGCTAGCATGTCGATGCCGGATGTTTCCTTCACCGGACTCTTGCTATTTAAAATAAAATAAAAAATTAGTTTTTACATGTATGTACATAACGTACAATGAAATACATATATATTAAAATCTCAAACATGAATTAAACTATTATATATATATATATATTAAATATTTATTTGACATTTACCTGTGAAAGACCAAGATCCTTTGCACCTAGTTCAAAAACATCCGCCATCATCTCATCTAGAGAAAAGAAATCATGTGATCCAACAAATGATGTCTCGCCCGTAGTGCATATGGCACCACATGATCCACAGTGGTGTGGTGTGCTAGAACTGGCGCCTCCACCAACATCACAGATGTAATCTGCTCACTATGTTGGGTCAGAGTGTCAGTGAGCTCCCTCAATGCATGTAGTGTGTCAATCTCCACAACCTCCTTCACTGTAGGAGGGATAACTGAAGGCAAGTGGGGGTTTTGGGGCATGGGGATCCTTGGTTGACCTACGCGTGCACCAGGTCTACTCTGTGCAGAGCCACCACCTCGCCCATAAAAATTAGAAAAGTCAAAATAATTTGGGACCTCATTAAGCATGAACTCGCAATATAATTTCTTCAAAAAATAGAGGGGAACCTCATTGTTGTTGCATGGTGGATAATCAAAAACCATCCACCATCGGTCCCAAAAATTGTTCTTGATTCGGTCATCGTGGCACCAATGGATTGGGAACCATTTTTGCAAGTAACTGTGGGGGGCATTGGTTCTTGGGTCAATAAATAATGCACAAATGTGGTCTTTTCAAAAAAATTTTTTTGTCTTTTACGGCCGCATGGGATAATTTATTTGCATACCACTACCTACAATCACCTCTAAAGGTATTCCATCTATCTATTTGGTTGGTTGTGGAGTCAACTTCGCCAATCAATGTTTGTAATGTGTTGGCTAAAGTCATGGGATGGATTTGTGGCATGATTTTGTCTTATATTTTGAATAAGGTTCTCAATGGCAATTTTATTTTGTCAGATTTTTCCAATGATATCAGCTTGTGTTCTGTTGGTTCCATGTGGGGACAGAAGGAGCCACAGGAGGTGGATCTATGTTTGGAGGAGGGTTTTGTGGAATGTTTGGAGGGTTTTGAGGATTTTTGGAGGGTTTTGAGGAATATTTTGATGGTTTGTAGGATTACGAGCTTTCCGAGCAACAAAAAAAAAAAATTGTATACATAAACAAAAAATTGAAAAACCCATGAAAATCACAAAAAAAAACCTAAAATGCAAACAAATTGATCAAAATCGAGGGCTTACCTCTTTGTCTTGGTGGCATGGTTGAAACTATCACGATCCACAAGTTTGAAGAGTAATTTTTAGGGGGTATTCAAAGCGCGAGTGCCAAAGGTCTAGGAGAAATCACGGTTGGAAAGGAAAATGAGGGAAAATGAGGAGTCATGGGTGTCTATTTTTTTGTCTCGAGGAGATACGATCGATGCAGGTTTTAGGTTTAGAAATCATCGAGCCTATAAAAAAGTTGTGCAAGTTGCGGTACCTAAATTTTGGGTTTTTATGTCCACTTAATTGTACCAATTTTGGTGTTTTTCTCCCTCATCTTTTCGACAAAACATCCCAACTATATCCTCAATCTTAATTTGGATGTTGTGTTGGTGAACTCCATCACCATGTTATCCCAAGAGTCAGAAAAGAGAAGAGAAGTGTAACAAACTTATTTTCATCATATATATTCACATCTATGACCCTAATTAACTTATCATAGAGTTAAAATTATTTAAGTTCTTTGCAACCTAGATGCCATCATCCATATTTAATGAATACAACTTCTTCCTTAGAAAAAACTTGTTTACCATTACCTTTGTTTGATAGAGACATTTAACAACACATAGTTGGAAACACATAACTTGATAGAGCTCTTGGCCTTCCTATCAACCCTAGCCCACTTTTCCTATGTCAAACATGTAGGTGCTTTCTATGTCATGATGATCCATAAATCTCTCTTAGTTAAGAGATCCTCCATCTTGAGTTTCCATAACTCAAAGTTTTTCCATTTAACCTTTCAATCTCAATCCTTGTGCTTCCTACCATATTCAAGATTTTATAACCCATATTTGCAATCTCAAAACATGTTAAATCAAAGAACCAAAACCCTCACCGAGGCAACCGTGGCTTTAATACCAAATATTGGGATTTTGGGCATCCATTATGCAATAAATTCTATAGAGAAACAAAATCAAGTAGGGATATAAATAAATAAATAAATAAATAAATATTCATAGAATAATAACACAAGATTGATCTTGGGAGAACCCTTTTGGGTAAAAAAACCCATCTAGAATCTTTCTTCTTGTATTAACTTAAACCAACTTACAAATACAACATGAAACCATCAAGAATCGAATCAAGACTTACATACACACTTTAATGTGATCCAATATGTGGCCTTCCGACATAAATCTCCACTAACCCTTAAGTTGTCAACCCTTAATTTGTCAACCTGTTCACCACCAAACAATAACATTGACAACAATGACATCCTTCTTTCATGATATAGACCGATCCTAGGATTCTACTAGTTTGTCTCTTGTAAGTTTTGACTAATTGTCACTTATCTACCTCTCATAATGAGAGCATGTACTTTTATAATAAAATCACATCCTAAAATTAACCTTCCTTTTTCCAAAGTGTAAAATCCTAAAACTAACACGTGGCTCGGAAGTGGAATACTCTATTACTAAGCCATTGTACTTAGTGGGAAAATCTAAGATTTTCTTGAACTTCAAGCCACACATGTTTACTACTCCTCCTATGGTTCCCGTCAAAGAAGTTTGTGCAAAAGCTAGAGAAATTGCTCAAAGACTTCCTCTGGACCAATGCTTCCACTTTGGAAAAAGTTTTCACATAATTTCTTGGGAAGTCTGTTGCCTTCCTATAGATTCATGAAACTTAGGTCTCATTGAAATTCTACATCAAGGGTAAGAACTCGTGCCAAATGGATAATCCGAAGCATAGAAGGAAAGGAAGCATGGAAGGTTCTCTGTGAAATGGTATTGTAGAAGGCTCCTTGTATGGCTTATCATCCGGAAAGGCATTGGATTTTCCAATATTCTCAGTGCCCTTATTCTAGTCAAAGTGGTTGGTACCTTTGTGCTCAAAAGCATTTGGAAAACCAGGAGAACATCAAGCCATGGCTCGGTGGAACAACAATGGATTCCGTGATGGACTTTCATTTAATTGTCACTCTCTATGGTGGTCTACTATCATTCAATGCCATGATTGTTGTTTGGCCATGGTTCCTTGGATTCTTGTGCTCGCGCCTTTTCAAGCGTGACATTGCACCATCCAAGACCTCTTCTACAAATGTACCCAATCTTGGCTATCCTGGCAAGAGCTCAAAGTGCAATTCAAATTGGCTTTTCCAGATAGAGCTCTCATCAACGACATCATTTCCTTCATGCTAGATCACATGATCCACAAGATCACTATTCTTCTGCCTTGTCCTTGGTCAACGAACCGGAAATAATATATGGACACCTCATTTCAGAATTACTTAGTTGGCCGAGGATATGTCTGGCTTTCACCTTATTTTCCCATGGTGGGCAAGCTCAATGCTTGGTGGGGAATTCGATCTTCACTATTAATTTGGAAAAGGAGATTTGCTATAGAATTGTTTGTTTTTGTGGATCCCAAAATTGCTCACTTCTTGTGGTGTTCTCTACACTAAGGCCTTTCGCTTGGTGTTTGGTGCACTGGGAGTGTTTTCCCAAAATTCCTCTTCTATGGTCATCTAGAAACCTCGTCTCATATGTTGTGGTTGGAAACAAAGGGCTTGGAATTGGATTCATGCTTTTTCTTCCCTTTTTGATTGGAGTGTTTACTTAAGCATGTGCTTTTAGGAGACAATCCTCGAATGCCTCACAAATTTTCCTAGATTTGGCATGCTTTCAGAGGGGAAATCTTAATCTGGCTTTGGAAAGAAAGGAATTCTTGTTTATTTGCTAATGTTGAAGTTGATAAGTATTTCTCTATTTATAACAAATCTGTGGTTATCGTAAATGTCTTGCTGCAGATTCAAGTTCAAGCCAATAAAGTGGCGATCGAGGTGGAGCATCTGTAAACGCTCCTTTGTCCACCGAGGCGACACTTGTTGCAATGTTGTTTGAGAACCACCGCCCCGCTCTCGCTATTCTCCACCGCATGGTGGTGCTAGTGGGAACCCTAGAGGTGGTGGCCATTGGAGCCACTCTCAACGCTACTCCTTTAATCGGCCCACTGGTCGCCCGTAGCTAGCCTCCTCGGAGGAGCTTCTTCCCTCGCCTCTAGCCGACCACCGGGGGATGGGATGCTCTACCACCTAGCCATCTTGGTTGGGGCTCATCGGCTGCCTTTGAGCCACAAACTTAAGACACTGGAGCCTCCAACCTCCACCCGACAAGTTTCCGAGGTTGTCTCTCACCATCTCGCCCTCTCAAACCCCTGTTGAAGATATCAAGACAAAAGCCAACCCAACTCTGGTTGGGACATGCTAGATAGTGGCAAAGATCTACCTGGCTCTAGTTGGCATGATTAAGACCCACCCCCTACAGGATAACAATTCGCACTGCAACCGTGGCTTAATTTTTCTACTTTAGTGTTATCGATGTTTTGTAATCGGATGTGTTCCTAGACTTTGTTGTTGCCTAATTTAGTTCGTAGTTTTGGAGCATGCTTCCATACCGCCCAATTTTTGTAAATTATCTCGTATCATTTTACTTGTTAATATAATATAAGATCTTCTTCATCAAAATATTCTAGACCCTTGCGTTTCCCACAAAACTTAAAATAACCAACTAAAATTAGTTCCATCACTAAAAATAGTCCACGTATGTTACTGCAAAGTTTCATTACTTTCGTGCCAAGATTGCAACTACACTATACAGCACAACCATATACAACAATATGGTTGTATATACACAAAATATACACATTGAGTTTCTTTTCACATTGAGGTGCAATTATACACAAAATCCAATTATCCAAACAAAGTATATACAACTCGTGAAAGAACGCAGAGAAAAATAGGAAAACCATACAATATTTAGCACACAAAAAGACGATCGTCATTCTCGGACGACGTCTAGATCATCGATCTCTGAACCTTCCTCGTCCATCACTCGATTTCCCTTCGCCGTTCCAAACTTTGATCCTGTTTAGCATAACCCATTCAACCAAACATAAGCCTTAATCAACTGAAAAATAGAACGATATATAATCATATTATTACCTGCCATGGCGAGAAGCTCATCCACTGTATTGGGTAACAGAATCAGCTTTCCGATCCTCCCTGCAGCATATTGCAACCTGCCAGGCTCATGAATCAGCTTCGGATGATAATTATGTATCGTTACTCGTTTAGGAAGGAGACCTTGGGCTTTTTCCATACGCCATTAATTGGATTAATTCCAATTTCATATGGGAACAATGAATCATAACTTTCAGAAAATATCTGAGTTTTGCTATTCTGGTTTTTTCTTGGTCATCTGAATTCTCGTCTATAAAGGGCAGATGTACCATGGATGTTATTTCCTTGATCATTGGCTCATTGAGTCCTTTTAAATGCTACAGACACAGCATAACAGAAAATGGTTAATTGGTTAAATGGTAGACAACATTTGAATATTTATGAGGATTCGGGACTAAGGAAGAGCCTACCACTGCGTGAAATTTTGATTCTATTGTCAACTAATTGATCGTGCAAATATATATGATGTTTAGGCACAGTTCAGGACTGCATACCTGCAAGAAATTTTCTGCTAGAATCTTCCCGTCTTCCATATATGTTTGCACAATCTGAGTGAAATCATGGCGACTCAATCGAAGGAGCTGGCAAAGTCTTCTACTTCTTACACCAAGAGGTTGTAGGATATTCAACAGGACACCAGTTTCTCCAACCAAATTTGGAGTTTCTTGCTTCTCTAACAACTGAAACAAATCAACTATATTATTTGTCTGTAAAATTTGGAAGAGTTTATTTATTATATAGGTTAGCATGCAAGTTGAAATGTCGATTAATTGATGGGCTGTTTAGCATTTTTTAGATGGTATTTTTAGTTGGTTGGTGAACAATTCAATTACGAAGGTGGTGTTTCCTTCTCATGTTCTCGAAAACATAATTACACTTACCTATTCAGTTCCATTGACAAGTGTGAATACGTCCTGTCAGTGGTATTCGCATGTAGAGTTAGTTGAAAATGATTGTGGATGTTAAGAGGGCAAGAGATGGATACAAAAACTGAATCAATTAAAAGATATAAGGCCATTTTATGGTGAAAGTGATACATAACATACCACCGTCCCTGAAACCAAAATGTAAAAATCAGTGGGAATCTCATTCTTTAAAATGATGTCTACTTTTGGGGGAAGTACTCTGCTTTCATCTCTGCAACCTTCACAACAGACTCAATAAACACTAACAGTCAATACTTTCTGTCTTTGTTTTGGATGTATTTTATGCTAGTTGAAGTGTAAACATATCTTATGCAGTCAGACTCACCAGCTGCAAGAGCATATCATGTGAAATTCCATTAAAAAATATGCATTTTCAACAGTTGATAGAAAGAGATGCTGGGCAATGTTAGAGCGAAGAGTTTTAGGAAAGTCTGCCAAAGCTTCTTCCTGCTGTAGTTTTCTCGTCTTAAATCTAAGCCTGAATTGTGCCATCATTTGCTCCTTTAACCAATCCGGCAAACGGTGTTTGGCACTAAACTTTGAAGTCTGGCGAACTGTATCCCTCTGCTAAATCAACATTCATTCATTATAATATTGAAACTTTACTTGAAAAAATAACATATTTTTGTTGACTGTCCCAAAAAAACTTAAATTAACATAAAAATAATAAATATACAAGATCTTAATCAAGGTAGCAAATTTAGTAAGGAGTGTATTAATTGATGGTCTTCAAATATGGAAAAAGACAGTTATCAAAAAAATATGTGATATTTAGGTTGAGCATAAAAAATATAGAGAAAAAATACGGTCTTACTAATCTTTAGGACTGCTGAAAACCTTCTAAACAATACTGAAAAATGAAAATCCTTTTAGCTGCTGACTATAAAATCTTGGAAGTGTTCATAATTTAAACATTTATAGTATAAAATAATAATAAATAACATAAATTTTTTAGATCCTACATTTTAATATTTTACCACTAAAAATATATAAAATTGAATAAGAAAAACAAAAAAATATAGAAAATCTATGATAATTATGATCTTAACCAATGACAGAGCTACCTAATGTTAATGGTATAAACTCTTCCCAATATCAAACCCCTAAGAGAGTTGGAATGAAAATCTAGAGGGAGATTTAAACTACTTACAAACATAAGAGTCCGGGGTGCAGTTTGTACAACGAGGGTGGTTATATTTCCAATCAAGTAAGAGGTGAGACCCAAATTGAAAAGCATATAAAACATTGTAAACACTTTCTCTCTAGTATTTACTGCATATAGATCTCCATATCCAACTGTGGTTAGAGTGGAGATTGACCAGTATACAGTAGCCACATATCCCATCGGTATATTTTTCTCTTTAGCAGCATCAACCCATGTTTTCTCATGCTTCCTTTTATCTGGGTAATTCACGGCAAGAGAATAGTAAAAGCAGGCAGTAATGTGTACAGAAAACAATGTGACCTGCAATGTAATATCAAGAAATATATTAAGTATTTGTACAGCATTTCAAGTTGCACAAGCTACATTTTTCCTTCTTAAACATAAGTTTCAAAGGAAAAAGAGGCTTACGCAGATTAGTTTTACACATCTGGTCAAGAAATAGTTAAACCGGACATCTTTCTCAAGCCTGCAATTTAATTGTTAGAGGGACGTTCATGCTCTATAGAAAACTGATTCTAAGAGTAAAATGACTTGTTATCAAGAGGGCTCAACAGAATTTACCTTGTAAATAAATCACTCACTTTTGTAATCTCCATAGCCGCAACATATTGAGGAGATGAAATATTTCACGACTTAAAATGTGTTTTTAACCAGTAAAAATTAGATAGAGAAGCTGAAACGGAATTGTTGAGGCCAAATCCAATATAAACCCTCTCGAAACATACCTGTTAGGAAAAGAGAATTGGATGGTAAGTTTGCATTACCATGTCTCAGAGATGGTTTGAAAAAGGTATTATCTTAAGTGGATATAGAGCTGAATTAAATGTTACGAGCATCCTAGGGAATAAGTGAAGTACTGGACTAATTTTTCTCATAAAATAAATAAATAAAATTTACGTACATTATTGTAATTTAAAATTCGTAAAAGGATCGTAATAAATCATTAATTTAGAGAAATTGCTATACAAAAGGAATGAAAAATTCTTATAAAATTTTCAAATAAGGACAAGCAATAAACCATGGATGGAGAGAATCAATCAAGGAGGTGCTCAGAATATAACAAATATAAATTTTTATACAAAGTTGGTTACTCATCTTATTTACCAATATCAAGTAGGTAATGAGACTCAAAACTAAACAAGGCACCATTTTTTTGCAAATCAATAAAAATTCTTAGGTAGCTCCCATGGTTTTGTGAAGAGTGGTATCTGGACCAAGCCTACTAATTCCTCCATAAAAGAGACATTTCCTCAAAACATTAGGAATAGAGAATTAAATAATTCTTTTCTTCAATTATTACATGAACATTTTCTATGGAAAAATTACACAACTGAAGTATCTAGAGCTACATTAGACAATGGGTAAAAATAGTAGCAAAAACATATGAACTTAAAAATATACATATTTATTTTTACTTGTAAAAATGTTGTAGTACTTTTATGTGTATGTATGAAATTTATGTTGCTTTATAATAATAGATCAATAAAAGGATAAATTATTATTGACTTGTAAAAAATAGTAATGTTAAGTTTTATAATAGCAAAAATAATGAAAATCCCTAGATTAGTCCCCCTTGATGCCGGGCGCCCACGTAGCCTAGTTTGCCTAGGACTTCATCCCTCCTTAATCGTGGGTTGGAGTTTAATGCTGAGAATGATGGTGTAAGAGGTGTTGCCTAACCATCTACCAAGTTATAAATTTTAAGAGATAATAGAAATAAAGGATGAGGTCTGAATTGCCACTAAATTTGGTAGGATAAAAACTTCTAAGAACTTAACACTAAGTAGACAAAAGCATTATGTATATTTTATCCATGTAAAAAAATTGACATAATGAATACCCATCAATCCTTAACACTAAACAGAAAAAAACATTATATACACCCTATCCATACAAAAATTGAAATCAATAGAAAAAACAAAAGAAGAAGAAAAAAATTCTAAAATAATTATTTGAATTTACCGAAATGCTATTTTTTGAATCGTTTACAAGCAAGTAGGTTGTTTCATCGAGGTATGGCACAAAGAAAGTTAAGACCATGTCCACAGCAAATAAGGCATTGACAATATTATCCACCACAAACAGTGGAATTGCTTCGTTCACCTCAGTGAATGCAAACTCATACGGTGAAATCCACGCCGAATACACCACCAATACAATCAGCCACATTTGCCACCATCTGCAGAATCATCATTTATTGGAAGTGAGGATACCAAAAGTGCAATTTCAACAATGATTTTCTTAATCTAATCTTAAACAAGTTTATGATCTATAATTATGAAAGATCTGGCAAAAATATGAGTGTCCTAATTGAAAAACTAGTTACCTGTAACGATGGTGATGAGGAGGAATGATCCATTTTCTTTGAAGATGAGGATTATTACTAGTATCAGTGGAGCTTTCTAGGGCAGGTAGAATGCCGCTCGAAATTGAATGGAAAAAGTACCTGACCGTCTTCTGGTTGCCATTTATTTTCGACTAAGCCTAAATCCTGGCATTAACCAGCCCCTTTTAACACGCTCAGCCTAAACATCACATACCAATGCACACATTGCATTGACCTAAAAGGAGTCAATATTTAACAGTCTGCCATTTATACACCGACCATTGAAAGCAAGCCCAACATAGCAGCTGGATAGGGCGCTTCTTTGCTGGGAACGCTCCATTAACAATTGGCTGAAAGCCTAAAATTGACCATCCCCACGTTCAGCCTTAATAGCACACATTGCCGTCCCCTTTAACAAGAATTAATCAATTGGCTGAAAGAAATCTGCAACTTAATAGCCAAGAATTAATCATTACGCTATATCATTATCCTAACATTTTGTTCTTGGATGATTTCAACGCAAACATTGAATTAGTCGGCAAAATTGTGAAGATATCGCCACATGTAGCCTTTAAAACTCAGAAATGGTCTTGAAATTTGAGAAGAGCATATTCTTAACTTCTGCAAAAAAATGGAGCAGTCCTCCTTTCAATAAAGCTGTACAAAGCATATTTCAATCGGTTTTTTTGTCCTTTCCAATTTTAAGGTGCATATACATAATGAAATATGTTTTGAATAATGAAGCCTTTAGAAACCAACATCAACTCACATCAAAATATAATCATTACATACATTAATAAAAGAATTTCATTTAAAAAAAAAAGGTTAGAAAAAGTCCATTAGTATAAATTTTAAAGAACAAAGTAGTTCAGCAGTATTACCAAATACAATAGTCAATGAAGGTGGATGAGGATTATCGAGTTTACCACCTTATATATGGATCAAGTGTGTTAGGCATGGGCTCCCAACTGTCATCAACATTTTTGTTCTCTTCTTCCTTGGTTTTCTTGGTTGATAAAAGAGAAAGTTCTATGATAGGAAATTTATCCTAAGAAGATAGTGCCCATGAACCGAACTTGACACCGCCATCATCAATTTTGTCAAAAAGTCCACCACTACTATCACTACCTCTAACAAAAGAACGCCGATGCAAGTGAGGCTAGAAACTTCCTCGGTGTTGCATGAAACATCTCTATATTTTTTTAATCAACAAAACAATTTTTTTACTATCAAATTATACAACTCAAATTTATAAGTTCCTATTAGCAAAAATTGTAAACACATAATTTTGGTACATTAGTTAATTGCCAAGGTGTTAGTGCATTTATGCTTTTGTTGATTATTAGTTTAAATAAGGATTTTTTTGTGTGTATGTTCTTTGTGTTGTTCAAATTTCAACATGTTTATTGTTCCTTATGACTATATTCTACTTGTCGATTCTCTTTCTTCTTTACTTGACCTTTCCTACTTCAATTTTCCTTTATTTATGATGTAGGAGCATATATGTTCATTTTAGTCTTACATCACCCCAAAATATTGTAGTGTAGTTTTGTGCAAGATATGAAAGAGTTTTCTTATACGTTTTTGCAAGGCGTCTTTTTCTCCACAAGTGTTTATTGTAATGTTCCATTGTTTCTTGCACATGTACTAAAATAATTATGAATTATGTTGTGTTCAGAGATAGTTTAGATTGCATAAGAGTTTAGTAGTGTTCTATATTATTAGTTGATATATGTAGGAATTGTGAAGCTTAGGTGGTTATGTATTTTATAGAAAAATTCATTGAAGATCACAATATCTTCTAGAATTAAGTAGCTAAGTTTTGTATATCTAAAGGAGCATTAGACCTGATAGTGTGAGGTATCGAAAAAAGGTGCAAAGGATGTGACTTCAACATAGTGTAGAATTAAGTCACATTAAATTGTGCATGGTAATGCATTTAGATTTTATAAGAGATCCGGTTAATAAGGGATGTTCTACTTAATGGTGTGCAATATGTCCTTGGCATTTTAGAGTTATTTGAACTATATTGAGATAACACACAAGTATTTAGTGAAGTAGTTTAGAGCATAGTCTTATGTGTGATGGTGCAACTTACAAAGTTTCAAACGTGACATTATTGTATGAGTCGACATGGATTCTTATCTAATCCAATTATTGTAACTATTGATCCAATACAATTTGAATCAAGTTGTGTTTAGGATCAATATCGAACAGAGGATTGGGATGAATGATTGATCCAAATCGGGTTGTTGTCCAGTGTACAACACACCAACGAGGGTTATTAATGTGCTATACCGATCAATTCATAATGAAAGAGTCTGTAAAAATAAATTAATAATCAAAATGCATGAAAAATATAAAACTATTAGGAGATAATTGGATATATATATATAAAATGCATATATATAAAATATAAAACTATATAGGAGATATGTATTCATGGATATATATATATATATTCAAAACAAGTTACTTTATAGTTGTATAATGGAGTAGTTGAAACATTACTAAAAATAGAACGTGTAGGTTCCAAATGGAAACCGAAAGGTCATCCTATATGGAAATAACACGCATTCACCTTAGGGGTGAATTTGAATGGGAAAAAGTGGACAAAATTTGAAATTTGGTATGTTATTATTATATTTAGTACTCCTTACTGTGTCATATCACCTAGCTCGTTGACTTGATTTGTGAATAAGAGGATGTGTTGGAAATATGGTAGAGTGAACGAGCTAAAAATCACTATGAGTAAGCTTACAGAGTTTAGTCATACAAGATGAAGCCCAAAGATTATCTGAAGACCCTCACAATGTATAGTATATAAAATTGTTAAAAATGCTAAAAATAGATTTTCAGGAATTTCCAAAAATATATTTCAAAACTACTACTTTGAATGATCATATGAATCATCCCTAATCCGAATCCTCATCTTGATCATTTTTCCTCCTTAAGAATAAATGGACCCCATTGCGTAAGATTTTGGACCAATTGTGGACACACGTTGTTAGTTTTCTTCTTAGTGAACCACTTCCTTTGGTCTTCTAGCTTCTCGGCTTTTACTCCACTTTAGAGTCCTATTTATTGATGATTTCAATGTACTATTTGTCTTGGGGTGATGATATTTGTGATATATATATATTTTGGCTATCATAAGAATTGAAAATGGTCCTAGTTTGAGCAATCAATTGTGACACTACAGTAGGGCTAACTCTTGACCTAGTATAATGATGGACTCTTAGGTTTGGACTTATAAGAACCATGAAGATCCCATATGTAGGATTATCCAAGAAGCACATCATAGATATCCAAAGGTGCAATATCACATACCATCTCATCTTTGAGTATTTTTATTGAATGCGATAGGAGATACTATCGATCGACATGGATCTCTCTACATTGATTGCCCCTACCGATAGAGTATGATGTAAGTGAGGATTTTTTATCTAATTTCTCCTATTGACTACTTCTATAGAGATCAAGTTTTTTTAACTCCCACTATAAAGGATAAAGTGCAAAGTCATTTCATGTTCCCGCATCTATGGGTGAAATAGTTTATCAACATCCTCTTTTTATGGAGATATTATTCGTGGTAGTGGCTATAGTGACATATTAATTTTCACATATAATATTATCCTATTATTTATAGATGTATGGGGTTTCTATGGATAATTATCCTAAATTTATCTCCCATGGCTCTACCAATAGAGTTTTGTTAATGGCTCAACATCCTTTGTGTTGTGCTACTTGCTCTTATGTTTTTCACATAACATTATTATGTCATTTTTGTCGCCTTTCCTTCCATGTATTCTTGATATCATGTGTTTTTGGTGTTGTATTATTTTCTTATTACTTGGTGTGATTCTTCCCTTTTTTGGATATGAAGAATATTTTCTCTCTCGGTGTTTGAACCTTTCTTCAATATTGGTTTCATATCGATAGGCTTCCCCTAATGTCCTCGATGTCTATAAACTCCATCTCTTCCTAGATGTAATATCACAAACCAAAACAATATTTAATCATTCGATTCCTCTCACTATCACATCATCGACCTTTTCCTACAAGGTGTGAAACTCATGTTAGTATTTTCTGTTGTCGATCACGAACTTGACACAAATTTGTCCATGTTTTGAACTATTTCTCCTAAGTATTCACTAGAGACTATTATTCTTTAAACATATCCATAAATTCAAATAATTTTTTTCTTGTTCCTTCATTAACAATCAAATCCCGATCATATTCACCTTGAAAGCAATTTGATTCACACCACTTTTGACATGTAAAGAAGCTTTAAGAAGTTAGAATGCTATATTTTCCTTATTAGAGAAGCTATTGAAAGAGAAATATGAATCTAGTTGGTCAGGCAATTTATCTAAACCATTAACATCAATTTTTCCTTCAAATCAAGAAATGCCAAATTTAATTTGTATATTGAAGGGTATCAGACCCTTGAAAGGTTTAGTTGATGTGGGTGTCATTACAATGATGAGTCATGAGAGAAAATTGGTGAGTTGTGCCATCATCATCTCCCTCTTTTTCTTGAGTGCTTCATCAAGTGATTCTTTGAAATGATATCCCATTTCCTCTTGTTCCACTTGAGGTCATTTGAAAAAAAAGGGGAGATAATAAGAAGGATCACAAGTCTTGAGGATTTTATGATGGCATTCTAACCTCATTTTATGTGACATGCACGAGTGTAATGAAATTTTTATAATATAACTTATCTGAATTGGGCTAAAAATTGGTGGAAAAATTAGAAGAGATGGTACTTAATGTGTTGTAAAAATTAATTCCCAATGAAATAAATGTAAAAACAAAGTATATTAATTATTATAATTTAGAATGTATAGAAAATGAAAAACTCTATAAGAGCTCATGTATGCTGTGAAGATCTATCTATTTATTATAAACAAGATGGTTTATAGATGTACAATAAAGAAGTTGAAACATTTCAAAAATAGAATGTATGAAAGGTTTGAACAATGAATCGAAAGATCATCCTACATGGAGATGACATGTATCCACCTTATGAGTGAATTTGAATGGGTAGAGGTGGAATTTATTTGAAATTTATCCTTTTATTATATCATTATGTTTAGTAATAATTTTAAATGTCTTAGATACTATTGACCCCATTTATGAATCAAAGGATGTGTTGGAGAGATGACAACGTGAACTAGCAAAATTCTACTACAAAAATCCTATAACATTTTATCGTACAAAATGAAGACTGATAATGCTCTTAATACCCTAAAAATGTACAATTTTTAAAGGATGTCAAAAATGTTTAAAATAGATTTTCAAGACTTTATAGAACTAGATTTATGAAATCCCACTCTATATCCTCATTTTGATCATTCCTACTCATAATCATCATTTGAACCAAAGCACTAGTGTCATATGGGTCACTTTTAGATTCATGTTTATATTTTAAGTAGATGGTTATTACATTATATAAACATGTTACTAGTTTTTGTTATGAATGGGTCCCACACAATTAATAGTATATCTTGAGCTAGTCGGTTCAACGTGACTTGGTTTGTAGCGATACACCTGTAAATACTATAAGTTAGTGAGAAGATATCCTAACATCTAGTTTGTTTTAGAATATAGATTATGAGGAAACTATAATATTTCAATGTATTAATTTTGTGATCAAATAAAGATTGTTGAGTTTAGAAATATATAATTTGAGTTTTTATTTGTGAGAAGTGTTTTTAATGCTTAAAATTTCATTAAGAATTCTTAGGGTGTATATTCTAAGGCATCTTGTAATAGGGACCCATAACCAAATTACCATCATTTAGTATCCCAAGGCATTTTATAATTAGGTTATTAAGTTGAAGATCTTTTTGTTGTTTCTTTTCATATTTGTGAGTGTAGAGAAATGCAATCCAAGGAATACTCAAGTGTGAGTTGGATGGAAGGCGTGAAAGGTCATCATGATTTTAATATGTAGATACAATTTAAGTTATCTTTTGGTGAATGGTTTTAATAAAAGGTGTGATGGAAATTGGCTCAAAGGAACTTTTCTACATAGAAATGGATAACCAAGGAGATAAAAATCTACAACAAAAAAGAGGTAATCATGAAAGATTACCCAACCTTGTAAATATGGAAAGTTTGATGAGAGACATACAAGATTGAATCTAGTGGTGAATAAAGAATGCAAAAATGCGGTGTTTGCATACACATAGTTTTTGACACTTGCTAACCATTTAGTTTGTGTAGGGGTTGTTGATGCATTCTCAACTTGAGAGGGTTTCTTAAGGGTTTTTCGGGATTGGGATATGATTGGACATGGTCATGTGAGCTAAACCATAACATTGGAGAGTTTTCAATATTATCCTTATTCACCCTATATTGGCTTTGTTTCTTCCCCTTTTTCACACATAGAACTCATTATGTGCATCTATCCCATTATATGTTCACTTTTTTCCTCTTGTTGCACACTATCATCCTTGCTTTCGCTCACTCTAGACCTTCATTCATCCTCATTTTATCATCCGGCCTCCAATCCCCATGTTTTCAACCTTTAACCTTAGGGTTTCACCAAGGACGATGCCATCGCCCATGGGCAATGTGGCCTATTTTGGTTTTTCCATAGTCGACATCATCACCCACAAGTAACTATATACTCTTACGCTTATTTTTATTTTTACCACTTAAAAAAAAACAATTACTTCATTATCTCTTGCTTATCTACTCTTATTCATACTATTTCACACTTATTGATTGAATTTGAGGTCTTCGATATTGTCTCTTTTGCATTTGGGTTACCTTAGTGAGTTAGGAATGAGATATTCATATTGATCTTTTTACTTGTCCACCTATAAAAATTATCTCTCGGTGATGTTATTTATGGGGAGGATTATGCATCATCGGTCATACATATGCTACAAGTAATTATTTATGATTTAATTTAATTTGAATTAAATCTAATATTGCAGAAAGTCAATACTAAACCAAATGATATATAAATGCTTTGGAATATAAAAATGATGTAAACAAGCTAAGATGTAATATTTGAAACCCTAGACAAAGAAGAAGGAGAGAGGATTTAACTAATTTACGTTTAATATGGAACCATTTTGGATTGGGAAAAGTGATAAATAGAATGGATAGAGTGTCGAAAATGATCACGGGGAAATTTTGAGATGCGGGAATGAGGTGAACATGGGTTCCTAGGATAGGTCAAAGGTGCTTGGGTCTTGGAGACCTTCACGGGTGTTGGTGATCGCACATGAGCTCAAGATATGCTTTCTAGTGTGTCACAAGGTTTACACTATTGTTCCCTTTTGATCACCTGATAATCACACAAAGATAGTTAAGGGTACTGTAACTCGCAAAAACAAAGAGTTCACCTACACAAGCCCACAAACCACATCAAACCTAAAAATAAATATGCAGAATGGGGAGTCAAACTGACTGAAAGTCACCTCGAGAGTGAACTTACGACCGAGCGTTGCACTACATATTAAACTCCATGTAGTTATCGTGAGTGTGTGCAATAATGATGCCCTAGGATGCCCTTGTGAAAGTTGTACTTGATAGCAGACTATAACTAAATGTAACAATGTAGTAGAATGTGTGAATGAAATAAAATGAACTTCCCAATCTATCTGTGTATGTAGAAGTATACATCTCTTATCCCTTGAGTGGATGCTAAATGGATGCTTTGGAGTGCTTTAGGTGCCTTTTAGATGCAAGCTTAGGTGATAGTAGTAATGGTTAGTGCTTGGTCCTTGATTTTGAACACATAACTATGTATTTATATGATTCCCTTGTTTGAATTTTGCAATTGAAAACTGGAAGGCCAAACCGTAAGTGAAAAATATGCCTAAAAGATAAAAGAGATTCAAAAAGAGTGAGTAAGGTAGAAAAGTGTTAGGGGTGCCTAGAGGAGACATGAGCATCTGGGAACTTCTTTCTTGTTGGGCACTAGTATATGAAGCCATAAAAGATAAATCAATAAAAATCCCGACTAGGCTGTAGGGTGTGTAAGACAAAATAGAACATAGGAGATAAAGAAAAGAGGCCAAAGATAATTGTCAACCACTAGTTTTATTGCTTAGGAATCATGTAAATGATAGCATGCTTTTAGGACCTAAAAATGTACCCAAGTGCGTGATTTTGTGTCTACATTTTCCCCACTTTATGTTGTTGAGTGAATACTTGATAATATAAAGTAGATAAGAGATGCGTACCTTATGATCATGTAGTTCGCATGGAAAATAACGTGCCGAGTGGACAAGTGAAGCATGAAGTGATTGCAAAGTGAATCATGGAGACTAGGAAAGGAAAGTAACCCTAGGGGTGAAGCGTATATGTTTTTACCATGTTTCTATAACTTGTGATTGCTACTTATTGTAAGGATAGACCTATCAAAGAAGATCAAGAATGTAGTCAAATTTCTGTATATGATAAATTAGAGAAAATGTGCATAAGTATGTAGGGGAAAGTGTGCACCTGACGTGAAAGAGTGTAAAAGGATAGAAAAATGTCTTGAAAATACTGTGAAGAGAAATTTTTTTGGGAGATCTCATGCCAATAGCAATTTTTTTGGGCAATATCATGCCAAGAGCGAGTTTTTTTAGGTGATCTCATGTCATGAGTGAGTTTTTTGGGCAATCTCATGCCAAATAGAAAGTGTTGGGGAGAGAGGTCTAATGTTACTTTCCATCCATGACACTTCCTGATAAGCACAACTACAGATGGTGCGTCCCCGATTTATCCTTGTTGTCCGAATTAGTTACGATCATTGTATTGATTGTTTTGATTGAAATTGATTATACGAGATTGCATGCATGTTGTAATTGAAGGACTGTGCTATAATTGTAAAACTACTCTGAAGGCTTTTGTGAACTATTTTGATATGAGAAGATGAATTTGTGTGCCCCTAGGACATTAGCACCAAGGGAGGACACAGATGCCTCAGGTGCTTCTATGTGAGCCTAGATGATGGTGTCTATGTTATGTTGAGGACCTAAGTCGAATCTAGGACATTATGTGACTGTGTTCATGTGTTGTTCCTATACTATGCACATCTCGTACTATATCTATGAGCTACTATAGGGGTGATTTGTTCACCTAATGTATGCCCCCCATTTGGGGTGCATGTGATGTCGATAGGAGAATGCAACCCAAATGAGAGGACCTAATCTTTGATATGAAACCGATACCTCTTTGGGGTAGGGGATGTGCATGGTAGAAATCAAGGCACATGCAAACAAAGTGTCTAGTAACATGTGTTAGTAGAAAAAGTAACAAACATGTAATAGAAGACAATGTAATCAAGTAAGTGTGTAAACAAAGTGGACCGCAAAAAATGGTTTTCATACATAAGACATTGCTCATAATGTCACAAGACAATCAATCAGGGCCAAAGTAGCTGAAAGCATACAAAAGTGATCAAACAAAACATAGGGCACAACCCGTAAACAATAACATATAATGGAAAAAGGGCAAGCAGAGTGTATCAAATAATCATGGTGGCATATAGTCCTATAAGGAAAATGCTGCACATGAAGTACTCATTAGAATGTTAGAAAGATAAATAATATGTCAAGGCATGTATGTATCAATGGAAAGTAATTTAATAGAAAGTAGTAGTAAATAATAAAACAATAGCACCGGTAATGTGTGAGAAAGTAGATGCCCCCAAGAGCCTTAGTGGGACTAGTAAGAGATACAATGCCAAACATCATTGCAGCATGTAACGACTTGCAAGAGATCTACATTCACTCTAAAAGACCAAGTGAATGCACATGTGTATATATAGAAAATATATTGACATACTAAGTATCTGTCTAACATGGGAAATAAAGTGTATATGTAAGTATAAGAAAACAAGAGTAAGTGCAACTTTAGACATTAAATCACACACTTTGGGTACATTTCTAGGTCCTAGTCACATACTACTATTCATATGATTCATAAGTGAGAAAATTAGCAATTGACAACTATCTTTGGCCTTTTATATGTGTTTCATGTCTTCTTTTTGGCCTCTTACACCCTATAGCCCAATTGATACTTTACTGCTTTATCTTTTCTCGACTTTTGACACTAGTGCTTATCCAAGATGCCAAAGCCCAGTGCCCTCATCCCCTATGGGTGCCCCCAACCTCTTTGTACTTTACTCACTCCTTTTGGGCATCTTATTTTCTTATGGGTTGGCCTTCCAGTTGTTAATTGTGAAATTCAACCAAGGGAATCATATAAATATAAAGCTATGTGACCATAATAAAGGACCAAGCTCTAAAAATTTATTACTATCACCTAAGGTTGCATCCAAAGGCATTTCTAGAGCATCAAAGCATCCATATAGCTATCATTCAAGGGACAAGGGAATGCTAATTCTGAAAACACTTCATATGAGGGGAAGTTCATTTTGACATCCACACATCTATTTACATTACTACATCTAGATATTGTTCACTCTCAAGTGCATCTTGCATAAGAGCCACCTAGGGCATGATTCTACATACACACATAACTACATGGAGTTTGAGATGTAGTATAGTGCTCGGTTGTAATTTTAATCTATCGGTGACCACTGGTGTCATTCTAAATCCCCATTTGCATCTTTTTCATTTTTAGGATGTAATATGTTTTGGGGTTTTGTAGGTTCTCTTTCTCTTTGCAGGTTATAGGAAAATTTTGTGGGCATAGTGTGACACACGCAGGTGATCAAAACATAGAAGAAATCACTTTCTAACCATTTTGCAGATCACGGGTACCCAACCTGTGGTCCATGGCACCTAAGTGCCCTTGACTTGATCCAGGCACCCCATTCCAACTTATTCCAGTAGTTCTATAAATTTTTGTGTCCGGTTGCGACATATTCCTTCTCTGTTCAATAGGTTTCAACTCGATATACTTCGTGGTTAATCTGTAAAATCAACTAAGTATTCTATCCTTCTCTTATACTTAGGGTTTTCAATTTTATCTATCTTATTGTTTAGGTCTTATCTATACTTCATTGCTTATTATTGCGTCGTGACTTCGCAATTAACATTTCACAAATTATATATTTGTTAAATCATTTGGTGAACCCATCCTTCAAATAATCTCTTTTTCTTCTTTCATCATGGTTATTTCCATTTGTGCCTTCTTACAAGCTCACCTTGAATGTAAGGATAAAATTAACTCTCTCTTGGTTAATAATCACATTCCTTCTGATACTCATCCAGAAAAAGTATATCAATTATTCGTAGATGAATTTTCTTAGCACCTTACTTTCCCATCTGATGTAGCCGATGCTCTTTCTGTTTATGACCTCCCCTTTATATTAACTCTTGCATATTTAACATAGACATTATGTGGGTACTATTTGATAATGGATATGAGCTCAATGTTTGTAATCTTACATTCCTTTAGCATCTGGGCCTTCCTCCACTAATCTCACTCTAACCTTTGTTTCTATTCATCAATATGATTCTTCTACACAACCGTGCATGGGCCGTATCACTTTACCTATCATAATAGGGCCAAAGATTGTCCCCACAATATTCTTTTTCATCAACGCAAAACTCCAATACAATCTCTTACTTGGTAGAATGTGGCTTCATGCTATATAGATAATACCTTCTACAGATTCATCACTACATTAAGTTTCTACATGTGATTGTGCATATACTTTTCCCGCTAACCATGACCCATTCAAATACTATGCTCTATACCCACTCACTTCTCTACCTACTCCACTTCCCTATGATGGTCATTCCCATAATCCTCATATATACCTTGCTGATAATTATCAACTCGCGTAATTGCTACCCCTACCATTGACATGATTCGTCTTTAGGGATCCATTTATGCATCGGATAACATGCCTTTTGCTTCATCTCTAAAAGAACACTCGTGTTAGCACCTCCTCCATTTACATGTACTCTTCTCATCCATGACTCTTATTGGCCACACATTCTGCTTGATTTTACTTGCTCGACTCTGTTTCCACGCATGATGGATTATCTTGATTTGGTTTCACACTTAATGATCTTCACCCTTTGCCTCATTCTCCACACCTTTATCATAGATGTGTATTTTTTACGCCACTTATGGCCTTTGTTTCCTTAATCTACTATTTTGTCTTACATGAAATTCTCATACCTCTCCACTTGCACTTGGGCTATCTTGGCTTGGTTCTTATCAGACAACACAAAATCAACACGTGACCTTCTTCACACCCACCTCTCAAGGTCATGTTGAGATAACTAGTGTAGAATGAGTGTGAATGTGAGTGTGGTGATGGGGTCGAGCTAATTAGGCAATCTTATATCTTCAACAAGCAATGTCAGGATTTGCGAGTCTAAGGAAATGAATGCTATCATAACTTGAAGTGGTGTGATGGATCGGTCTGAAATAATATCCACTCATAGAATCCAATCAATGTCGAGCTCGGCCAAGATTTTGTTTGTTGGTTATTGAACATGTGGAAAATGACTGCGGGTGCCTCGTATAGATTTCTAGACAAGGTCATGGAAGTAAGAATGAGAGGTGTGATGGAGCCACATGTATTTATGGGTGATTTTCTGGTCTAGTCCAGAAAGTCTTAGCTTGATTGGCTGCTATGTTCAATAAGGAAAGCTATGTAATAATATCTAGTGGAAGTGGTGAAGATTTGAATACCAATGTGCATAAACTAGTGTCAATATCAAGCTGGTTAGTAGGCCCGTTGGGTTGTGGGACCTAGAGATCACAACCAAAGACTCGTGGAGGTTATGGCCCTTGAATGGTTATGCATGTAATCAAACCCTGTTGCCAGTAGCAGTCCAATAGTCGTAGGCTTGATTAGCAACGATATTTAGCGTATTGAGTTGTTCTATTTTCTCAAGAAAATTTGCAGGTGTATGTAAGACTGTTAAACGTAAACTGATATCAATGTTAGTTATCAATTCCACCCGTTGGGTAGTGGGACCAAGGGATCACAACTATATGTATTTTCTATTATTGTGGATTGTTGATGGTCATGAAAAATGAAATAAAATGATTTTTGATAATAAAACTAATCATCAAGGAAATATAATCTATGTTTTTGGAGTTTTCACAATATTTTGGATCAAAGCAATAAAAACAAACTAATCTATCAAAGGAAATATTTTTGTTCTTTTCTAACTTTTAAGCAATACGTTCTAATCTAATAAATAAACTAAAGACAAGTAATTAACCGGATGTAGCTGGTTACTTGTGCAAATGTATGAATATAATCTAAAGCAAATAACCTAATCTAATCAAAACCCTTCAAACCCTACCTTAGAGGTGAAGAACAAATCATGACCCTAAAAGGGGCTATTGTTCCTCACAACTTCCTTGGTAATGTTAAAGAGGTAAGCTTACTAATGACTTGATCTACTTGTGATTGACTAATTCTATTGAAATGAATGATTTTCTACTCTATTTGATATGAATTATTTTCTACTCTATTTGATATGAATGATTGAAACTAGTGATTTGAAATTGACAATTCAACAAACAAGGCAAAAAAACACACAATTCCAACCTGGACAAGCAAGATCTTTGGAAAATTTAGTTGTGTCTGTATCTGTCCCCTCAAGTATGTTCCTTTCTTTCTTTGAGTGTTCATGTGAGTCCAAGGGATTGGGAATGCAAGAACAACAACAAGAGGATGGCACTTGAGTAATGACAACTTGATGCGGTCCAGATGCAATGTAGGTAGAAGAGAGATAACACAAGAGATCAGAGCTTGGATATGCAATTCCTAGCAAGATCGTAGCAACAATACAATGCAAGATACACAAAAATTCTCAGGCCTTTTGCTTGAATACAAGCATGGAATATATAGGAATGGAGGATGGGAGGTGCCTTCATGCATAAGGAGAAGGAGTAGTTCCAACCAATTAAATCTATTTAAAAATAGGAGGAAGGAGAACCAAGCAATCAAAGCTAATTTTAGACAATTTGGCTCACAGATGCATGCAAAAAGTGAAATTAAGTGAACCGTCGCATGTTAAAACACATGTGAGGGATTCTAGAAAAATCAAGCAGGACCGCGCCTGCGTAGGGGGTGGTGGTTTCAAGACCGCCACCCTGTATTGGGTTGTTGTTTGAACCACCACCCGGGAAAGGCGGTGGTCCTGACACTAAAGGCCAAAACATGCGTAGAAAGAGGAAAGAAGTTAGAAAAAGTGTGGGAAGGCTAAGTAAAGGTGTTTAGGTGACAAATATACAATGCGAATGGGTTTTAGAGCTCGAACACCTTCTTGAAAGGATTTTAAATCATCATTGAGGATCTTGTAATCATTTTTCCGATAATGTAGCACACGTAATTTTGGGTGTGTACTGATTACATTAGGGGCACTTTAGATCCTACTCACACTACTCTCACATTCTTTATGCCTTTTGAAAACATCTCTATTGTAATGATTCATTTCTTGGCTATACTCCAAATCTCACCTATTGGTATGCACATGGATGTCCACTACTACCTTCCACCGACAAAAAATATGAAATGGGCATGTACAATCTATGCCGCAATGGTTCTTTATGTGATCAACTTCATGCTATAGCTTACCAAGTATTTGAAACATATCCATTTGAATTGACCATGACAATGATGATTTCTTAGACAATGTTACTTGATTCTTCTTCATCATCATATACTTGGGGGGCATCACGCTTACTCTCACCCCCTCCTATTCTTACATTTCTACTATTTCACTTCATTCTTGGGATCTAATATTTTGCACGCATCTTGCACATCTTGATACACTTGTATCATCACTATCCTATGACGTACTCTCGTGCCATGGTTCACACTTGACTATTGAGGGCATACTACATTCACAAACTTCACATCATACACACTGCACATTTCACACTCGGTGCATTCATGACACATCTTTCTAGCACACATTCATCACAACACACACTACCCAATGACACACTTTAGTTCCATGGTTCATACTCGATAGTTGGGTGTCTAAATATGAATTAAACATCACCAAAATCATATGCTCTCTATGATTTATGCTTTTTCGATCATATATTTCTAGCACACAATTCAAACCATTTCCGATGATGCACTCTTGTTCTATGGTTCATTCTTGATTGTTGAGGGGTCATTTATCAATGAAACTCATCTCACACATATTCTTCCACATATGCTTGGGGGCATGCTACTCATATCACATTTAATTTGTATTCCATTCCATTCACATTCACAACATACTACATATCTTAGTTTCACATATTCTCTTTTTCCTATACTCGCATATTACACTTTGTTTACTATGTTAGATAGATATTTTGTATGTCATTATCTTTCTATATATACATGCACATTCACTTTCCTTCTAGTTATGAATGTATAATTTACACTGAGATCATTACACGTAACACAAATGCTTGGTAATGTACCCGTAATGCAAGAAAATATTAGATGAATAGAAATGAGAGTAAACAACTAAATTGCTTCCCTAATCTAATATTCTCAAACAAAACCTCAGATAGAGAAATAGATGGAAAAAAGGAGAGATAAAAATACCTGCACTTACCTACAAGTTGCACAAATCCTTCTTTTATGTGTTGGATTTTATCTTGGATTTATCGTGGATGGTTCTTGGATTTTCTTTAGATATGTGTGGAGTTACTTGGGCAATACCTCCCCTTGATTTTCCTTTGATTTTATTGATGAAGATGATGAAGGATTGATTGTAGATGAATGAAGGATTGGATTTATTGAGTGATTGAAGAAGATAAAATGGATGATGTCATAGATTTACAAGATTCTCCAAGCTATTCTAAGCTATATCTCATGGAGGATGAGAGCTTAATTTATAGCTTGTCGGTGGAGGATTAAATAGATAAGATGAAGCCATGTTAGATTTGAATCAATGGTGGAGAGTGCATGTGAGGATTGGAGGATTCTAGAATGGAGGATTCTAGAAATTTGAATTTAAAATTCATGGAGGGAAGAAGCTTCCATTGAATTAAAAATTCAATGGAAGGAGAAGGTTAGAGAGGCTTCTAGATTTATAAGCCTCTAGATTTAGAGGTGAGGATGTGATTAGGATTAGAGTTAGATTAGGTTAATAAATGATGATTAGGGGTGAGGTTACATGGAAAGGCTAGGTGTAGGGATGTGTAGGGTAGGTGGGTAGGTAGATGTAGGAATATTAAATTCCTATAAATGTTAATGAAGAATTAAAATAAGATAATATGATATAATAATGGATTAATGAGATTAATGATAAAATGGGATGTAATAATGATTTAAAAGGATCAATGATGGAATGATAAATAATGATAAAGGGTAAAAATGATAAAATGGATTAATAATAATAATTAATCTTGTGATTAATTATTATATGGATGATGTTGGGATATTTACAAGACAAATTAGTTGTAATTGATCATGTCAACATTTTAGATGTATATAATACCTTTTACCAGTCCCACAACAGCCCCTAGGTGAATCTACTTTCATACACATCACAGGTGTTATTGTTTCATTTTATACCATTTCCTATTCATACTACCACACTAATATATCAGATCATACACACTTTGACATACTTCTTATCTTTCTAACATGCCATATGGGTGCTTCATGTGCAACATTTTATTTACAGGAACTATTTGTTACCATGGCTATACGATACTTTGCTTGCTATTGATTTTCATTGTCTACCATTGTATGCCATTATTTATAGGATTTTACCTTTGTCTTGTGTTCAAATTGTAGGATTTTGGCCACTTGGGCCCTGATTGTCTTGTGACATTGTGAGCGATGTACCATGTTTGAAACCCAATTTTTGTGGTCTACATTGTCTTCTTGATTACTAGATTACACATTGTCTTCTATATGTGTATTTTTCTTGTTTACACTAACACTTGTTTCAGTCACTTTATTTACACATGCCTTAGTTTATGCCAAGTGCATTCCCTCTTGTAGGGCATTAGTTTTAGATCAGCGTCCGGTCCTCTCCTTTGGGCCACATCCTCCTAGCAATGTCATATGTGTTCATGTATAAATAAGTATGCTATTGAAAAGAAGCTAAAATATATATCTTCAAAGCATGAATCTAATCTACACTAAATCATCATGATAAGATCTAAACAAGAGAAAATTCTATCATCACATGAAACTAGATTAAATCTAAACTAACATGTCTATGCTACTCTCTACTCTTTAGATCACTAATTAAGCATTGAACCTAAGAAGATCAATTTAGCAATCAAAGGGTTTAATTAGTTATTTACTTCACAAAGGTGAATGAATCTCACTAAAATGGCTACAAGGCCAAGTTTAGCTCTTTCATTACTAACCTATCAAGAAATGGATGCTACTGCAATGGAGGAAGGTAAGATTAAGATCAAATATCTTATTAGCTAAAGCTAATACAAATGGAATCCTAACTTTCTTAGACTTGTTTTTTTTTTTGTATAAAGTTGAAAGTCTTGAATGGGAAGGCCTAGCCTTGTATTTATAGTTTTCTCTTTGGAAGAATTTGAACTTTGTGTGCATGTGGGACTAAAGGTAAGCCAAAATAAATTTATGATTAGGAGTGGTAAACATGCTTTGGACTAGTTAAGCTAGGTTTAGGCTAGTTAAATTGATTAACAAGTGATTAGAGACTCATTGAGAGTTGAGGGGAGTTTGATTAACAGATGTGATTAATATATAGCCCAAGAATTTTATATAAGTGATCCAGGAGGAAATATGAAGATGTTTAGCTAATAAAAGGGGGTTTATTAACCAAATGGGTTGAATATAGGAGGAATACAACCAAGAAGGTGTCGTAAATGGGAATTCGAGAATGGAGCGAAGAGTAGCTAATTGATGAAGTGTATCAACTGAATGAATCAAAAGAGATGCTAGTCGTGAGCATACTTTAGGTGTCTACATTTTCACCTCTTTGGGTGGTGGTGTAAGTGATGTCACTTCAAGGATAATAGACAAGCATAAAAAGTACAAATTTTAAAGGGTAGGGGAAAATAAATAGAATGAAGGATGCCCCCTTGAGTGTCGATGGGGTGATGAAAGAGGTCGATCAATGATAAAAAAGATGAAGGAAATAGATAGAATATGAAGGGAAGAAAGGGAATATAGAAGAAAATGAGGATGAGGAAGGGGAATGAGCTAACATCCATCCAGTGCCTTGTAAACAACTTATTTTTCATCATATTTCCAATGATCTTCATCATCGGTCCTTATTAAAAAAGAATGAACAAAAGTGTAGCATGACATGAAAAGCCATATACGGATACATGTCCATTGCTAAAAACACAAAATCCATGCAACATACAAAATGCAATGCAATGTGAGAAAGTAAAAGATGCCTAACTCCAACATACATAATGTAATATAATACGAGAAAATAAACATGCTAACCTAACAGAGAAACATAATGTAATGTTTTTGTTACTAAGTTTTAGTTCGATCTATGCGAATCAACGACAAGGGTTGTGATGGTGCCCCAAGAAAGGATATACGCAAGGGGAAAACAGAGGACACTTGGGTCCGATGAAAAAGGAATCTTTCACTATGAAATAGTACGGTGCAACTCGTTATGCCACATATTATAGGCATGGTAAGAAAGCCAAATTTTCTAATGGAGGTAGATCCAGATGATCTGCAAGTTGTGCATATGAACATGCGAGAACCAAAGAGTAATGTTTTGTAGGACGATTTTTGATTTTTAGAAGTTTTTCAAACATAGTTAAATGTTTTGATTTTTCTAACATATTTGAATGTTTTTGGTATTTTGAAAATTTTCTGAAGCTATGCACAGGGAGATGAAGGAAACATGGATGCCCCTAGTGATAGATGGGATGTACAAGGGTAGAATGCCATGTGTGTATGAGAAAGTGAAGATGTGAAAGTTTCCCAACGTTAGGTGGGAGTATTCAAAGGAAAAATATGCACACACAGAAAGGGGATCAAGGCCAATATGGATAGGTTCAACATGATGATGAACTTAAAACCAATGATGTGCTAGGAAGGAGCAAGGATTATCTTAGCGTAAGCTAGCCAAGAAAAACATGATAGAAATGAATTGGGAGATTGCTTTTGTGAAAGGGATAAAGGTGTCCGCAAACATGGAAAAAGTTAATCTTATACACATGGATGTTATAAATGAAGTAGAAGAATGATGCGAATGATATTAATATAACTTAGAAGCCTTGCGATGAAGAAGCGATTAAATCATGAGACAAGATATAGACTAAAACAAGAGTTTGAACAAGGTCCAAAAAAAGACACTTGGTAACATACTAATCCTGTTCACTCATAGAGATCTAGTTTGTGTATGAGGAAATTAATTACCTCTTGAAGTGAAGATTTTATAGATAACAAGTGAAGACATGCTAGCCAATGTGTAGGAATGATTGATTTTCAAAGTTAATTTATGAATGGACCGTGGAAGGAGATCCATACATTTCTCCGCTTCCAACCAGACATCCATATCCCTGAAGAAGATGTATTTGATTCCAATCGCAACATTGCTCTCTACCAATCATGTGTCCATAGCCCGATAGAGATATTGGAAATAACCCAAGAGAGAGTTATATATAAATTTGCTTTTTTCTTTTGATTGATTGCTTCTTTTGCTTTTCGAAAATTTATTCCAGCTCTCTTGATTGACAAGGAGTTAAGAATCATAGATGGCTCTATGGAAGGATATGGAAGTGATTGTAAGGATGACATTGGCTATCTGTCAACAAATATGTCCAAAAGTTCTTCACAACAAGTTTATTAGAAACAAATTGTGATAGAATCTCTAGTAGGTCATCGTTCTTTAATTTACCAAGGTGATGAAAGACCAAGGTCAAAAAATACCATAGAGATAAATGTCACAAAATGCGTACGAATAGGCTAACTAAAATATCACTGAAGGGATGAAAATGGTAGGAAGACTTGCAGAAGAAGAACAAGAAAGGGAAGAAAGAACATCCATGTGTATGTAATACCTGATTGCAATGCATGTTCATTTACCTTTGATTTTTTTGAAATTTTTCTCATTTTTGTATTTATGTTTTCTGAAAGGTGGGATCAACAAGGTCACTCGGTGTGATAAGATCCAACAACAATGTTCACGATTTCCTTGATATAGGAGACTAGGAGTTTTGCTTATCAAGAGTGATATTATCTCCGATCTCAATGACCGTGGTGAGCTCATACTCGATAAGTGACTATGATTTATCCTGAAACATGGATTTTTATGTGGGAGTTTGAGTTCCCTATCCATAGGTTTTTGCACTTTGTGCCATACTTGATGGGTGTGTTGGTGTGCATTCTTGAATCACATCTGATTTATAACTTTATGATCATTGGAATTTTTGGGAGCTTTGGAGCTTGTGGAACATATGACTTGAGCTTGATGAAGAAGCCATTTTGATTTCTTATAAGTGATTATGTGACTGTCGATCTTGAGAAGTGGGAAGAAAAAGTGGACATTTATGAGTGATGATAGGAAAATTATTGATGATGGCGGGCTTTCCCAAGTCATTGGTAGAAGGATAATGTGATGGATGAAAATGATAGAATACAACAATTAAAGAGGATGGGCTACCAAGAGGTGATCCATAGATAGAAGATGAAAGGATACTAGGATGTGGCCCCAAGATGGAAGAACAAGGGCTACCTAGAGGTGAACCAAAAATAGAAGACAAAGGGGGGCTATAAGGGCGTGGCCCAAGTATAGAAGATAATGGGATACTAGGAGGTGTCCCATAGATAGAAGATGAAGGAATACCTGAAGGTGTCCCATAAATATAAGATGGTGGACTAGTAGGACGTGGTCCAAGAATAGAAGATAATGGGTTACCAGGAGGTGACCCAAACATAGGAGATGAGGGATACCCAACGGTAAGCCCAAGTAGGAGATGGTGAACTACTTAGAGAAGACCCACATATAGAAGATGAATGGCTACTTAGTGGTGACCCAAGGTGTGATTGTGATTGAGGAATTGTGATGTGTAAGGAATGATTAGGAAATGAGAAGATAGGCCATGGATTTATGCTAGACTTAGGTATTTCATCATGTAATGAAGAATGTGAAGATGGAGGTGTAAGAGGAGGATCAAGTTCAATGATCTCCGGGTATTCCTCTATTTTTAGACAAAAGGAATCAACTTCTCCCCACAATACATGGATGCATCGAGGTCTAAAGAGAATCCTTGCTCGTGATCCTTTATAGGAATGTCATCGTGTAGCCCCATGAATTCCCTGATCGCTTCTTCATTTTTAAATAAATCAATCGGTATGGGTCATTGTTGTGACCATAGTAGGTGGATTGGAAGAAAGAGGTCCAACAAGCATGGAAGATTTAGAAGATGTTTGATGATGTGGACGAGGAGAAGGTTTGACCTTATTGTGTCCACCAAGGAAATGGATAGTGTGTTGAAAAGATATCTTAGCACATCACTCCTTTTGAATAGTTCATCGTGGACGCAAATGTTGATCCTTAGAAGGATGATGAAGATAGAATGAGGAATGATCAAAATGACCCAAAGGCCAAGGAGAAATTGGACTTTGATTGATAGAAGAAGATGTCTCCAAAGACGAAGTAGATTTGGAAGAAGATGGTATTGGTTTTCCTAGAGAGTGACATCGTGGAGGATGAATAAGAGGTTGCATATCATAAAGTACGTAGATTGTGTAGACACCTATAATTTATCTCGAGCAATTTAAATACTTAAATTGCGCTAATAATACCCTTTTTGCAAATTGACGACATATCATCAATATCACACATTTTCTTTGTTATCATCGTTAATTAATTAATCTCCCTTTCTATCTTGATTAATTGTTTATTTATAATTAATTAAGCTATCCTTTCTATCTAGATTAATTAATTATTTCTAATTAATTAATACCCCTTTCTATCTAGATTAATTAATTATTCTTAATTAATTAATTCTCTTCTATTTAATCAATAAATCATCATTTATTTGATTAAAATCCTCTCATAACATAAATCATACTAACTATTCCTTTAAAAAGTTTTTATAAGCTTGCACACCTATTAATTAATCACTTTAGTTAATTAATAAACCCCCTCAATCCCCATGAGTCACTAAAGGACAAACTGAACTCTCCTAAAGTAAACTCAACCACTTCTAAACCATGCTTATCCATAATTAACCAAACCTCTCTATTATCCCACATGTAAAGGGATGTAGAGATTATTTTATCCATTGGGCTATATAAGGAGCCCTCCTCCTACTTTATATTTACACCTACACACCTAAATGAGCATAAAGCCTAAGCTATAGCCATTTTCATCATCTTAGAGTATTCTTCATTGGAAGAGCTAGCTATCTTCATTTCTTGAATTCATCCATCCAAGTTTTGAAGTCATATGGAGATATGTCAAATGGTCTTGTAGCCATGGATTGACAAGACTCCATTCTTGAAAAACATGGGATTCAAACATAAAATCAAACCTTTCATTGCTAAGGATCTAAATAGTTTCATTTCATTTGATTAGAATTCAATAGAGATAGAGATTAATGGATTAACATGTTAGTTTGAATATCTATTCATGTTATAATACAAGGATGTTGGTAGATTAGTCTTGTTTAAGCTCTAAGCATGATGGTGCATAGGTTTTGATTTATCTTTGTTTTAGGACTACTAGGTGTTAGTTCTAATTATTTTGGCATAGCTAACAAATTCTTACACAGAGATTACAACGTAGGAGTCAAATTGGAAGTTTGAATAGAAGAGATTTGAGTCACACAAATATTCAAAGGAGGAAGACTTTGTTGAGGTGATTGATGAAGGATGTCTTATGAAGAAAGGGAGGACCGTGACTCAAGAATCACATTAGATGTTTGTTCAGGAGAAATTGGAGTCACACAAATATTTGATGGAGGAAGAGGTCATTGAGGTGAATGATGAAGGAGGTCCTGTGAAGAAGGGGAGGACCATGATTTAGGAGTTGATTTAGAGGAATCATAATAGTAGTTGGGATCCGATTCATCGAATAAGGAGAGGAATCAGAATCATAGTTTTGGATCCGAATCTTCATAAATTTTTTTTGGATTGGACTCATCAAAATCTATCCATTGACCATGAGACAAAGGTGGGGAATGTGATAACCGAACGGGCCCTCTAGCGTGAAGAACCAAATGAGGTTTAGTTGTAATGGGCATCTTTTGATGTGAATGCCTAAACCTAGGTTCCGTATTGTTGTAAATGTGAGGAACCACGTGATGGTTAGTGATTGTTGGCATTATTTAGGTACAAATTCCTATACCTAGATGGTGTGATGGAACTCCTTCAAAGGGAAGGAAGTTCCATGTCAATTTAGGAATAATGTCATCCAACCAGATATTTGGTAGATATGGGGATGTTTGTGTGATTCTCCAAATAAGATCTAAGGAAAACATACATGTAATGACACTATTTCGATAATCCAACAAGATTGTCCTAGAATAAGTCTATGAGTTTGTTAACATACAAGGAACAAAAATCATGCAAGTATATGAGTAAACCATCAACCAATCTAATATTTACACCTTATGTTTCTCAATGGTAGTTCGACGCTAGATAATCAACTCAATGTTAATATTTATGTCAAGTTCAATATGAATGAGGCATAAGTATTAGAAAGGGGTAGATGTGACTCCCATCGAAGGATAATACAATGATTTTTTAGAAACCAACAAGGCCTAAATATCAAAAGGTGAAGGTTATGAATGTAAGCCACGTAACAACACCACTTAGACACGACTAAGTAGTATCGAAATGAAGAAAACAAGGTAATCAAAAATTTTCAAGATTTGGGCGATGTTTGAAATAAAACCAAGTCAAAGTATGCTAAGGAGTTGCTAAAATGTGGGTAGTGTAATACCATAATAGGGACACTTAGATCACGTTTGCAAGAAATGAGAGGTAAGTATCGTAATTGTGTTGAGGCGATGCGGACAAAGTAACATGTCTAAGGGAGATCAAATGATGACTCAAGCCTAACTATGATGATAATGAGTCTTAATATGGATTTGAGACAAGGGGCCTACTAGAATATGAGCATGTACCATTCACACTTTCAACACTTACATTCCGACATTGCAACCTAGTCATGCAAGTAGACTACAAAAGTGGTGGACATGTTTATTCTAGCAGTATCCACGTGTTTTGTTTCTCTTTTGTCCCAAATGGGAAACAAGATAACAAAGGTGTAGAACAAGTGATGATGAAACAAACTAAGTATAACTTCAATAGAGTTTCACCTTACCTTAGGGTAAGTGAAGAACTATGTTAAAGTGACATGCCATAAGTCCGTGATGAATACGATGACTTGTACAACAAAGTGGGCTCTAAGACAATATGGATTTCCTAGGTGGTTCTCTCAACTAGTTACCACAAACATCCTCTACGAGCTCAATTTACCAAGAAATTTACATTGACTAGTCTTGGAGTATCTCAACTTTACTTTACCCCCTTCAAATACGATGAGCAATGAATGTGTTCATGTGTATCTTTCACTGGGGTCGCAATGGAGAATGTTTTGGTGCTAAACTCATAAGGAAAATCTAATCAAGTGGGTAAGTGGATCACTTCCTGTTTCATCCATGAGGTTACTCAACAATGGAATACTTTAGGGTTCCTAGGACCACCCCCATTGTTGTAGCTTAAGGCTTATGCTAAAGGGGTTATGTCCTAGTTTAAAGTGGACGAGACGTATCCTTATCCAAACTTGCAAATCAAGTGTTTTGAATATGGTGTTTGTTTTATCTTATGATCTTAATGAGGTTTTGAATGCCATTGGAAACCTATAAACATGTTAGATTTGGTTTAGATCTTGATTTCTTTGACATGCGATATGGACCTTCACACAATGATTAGTAATTCTCCAAACAATCAATACATCATATAAAGGAGATAGAATGTCATTTTTGATTTCCTAGATCATCCTAAGATGCAAGGAAAGAGCATACACAAAAAATACCTCACTAAACCTTGAGAAAATGGAAAACACTTAACCAAATTATGAAAAATAAATTCTTTTTAACCAACTTTGAAGTTAATTTCTTTAGAAAACCTTAATTGATGTGTTTGTGAAAGTGTAAAAGAAGGTATTTTGAAGCGTTTTTGATTCCCAAGATCACCTAGAAGGTGTGAGGGAAGAGAATACACATTTCAAAACCTCATCACTAACAATACAACATTCACTAAACTCAACTTAAGAAAAGTTAGTACAAAACTATGACATTTATAAAAGCAACTTTGTAAAAACCGATTAGTCTTAAAGCCTTGCAAAAGTGTTAGATATATAGATGACATCAACCTTATAAGTGTTAGAATAAATTTTTGTTTTAAAAATTAATGTCTGCATGCCCTTTATGACACGTGTGCATGGGTTATGACATGTGTGCACCCAAAAGGAAAAGTGTGCGGCTTTGTGAAAAGAAGTGGAAATTATACTGCGGGTAGAATGACACATGCACGTACCTTAAAGAATGTACACGCAATAGAAAGAAAATGCATGTGTAAGGTAAAATATGAGCCAACACAGAGTTTATTTAAAAACCTACGTGTCCAAGAGATATTTGTGTGGGTTTAAGAATGTTTGCATGAAAGAAGACATATGCGCGGGTCTGTGAAAAGTTCTTGAAAGGAGGTCAAAATAGAAAGTAGCAACTTTGCATGGCCAAGGAGACATGTGTGCATTTCTGTAAATAGGTGCATGTGCTTTATTAGATAGGTGCACGTGTTTTTGATGTGTGCACTAATCCGTAACACCTGTGCGTGGGCTTGAAGAAACTACAAAAAAAACATGAAAAAGAATTCTAAAACTGCAAATAGGTTAGAATTTAGCCTTTTAATGCAATTTCTAACATAAACCCAATAAATATGCATGAAAAAGGAATATTTACTACCTCTAAGTTAGTAAAATTCTTGAAGCCAAACTAGTTAACCCTCAAAATGCATGAAAATGGTTAGAAACTGAAATAAAAGCTTGAAAAACATTCATCAATGGACTATGGACTAGAGTGCCACCGGTCGTGCCATATGTGTTCATGTATAAATTAGTATGCTATTGAAAAGAAGCTAAAATATATAACTTCAAAGCATGAATCTAATCTACACTAAACCATCATGATAAGAGCTAAACAAGAGCAACTTCTATCATCACATGAAACTAGATTAAATCTAAACTAACATGTATATGCTACTCTCTACTCTTTAGATCACTAATTAAGCATTGAACCTAAGAAGATCAATTTAGCAATCAAAGGGTTTAATTAGTTGTTTACTTCACAAAGGTGAATGAATCTCACTAAAATGGCTACAAGGCCAAGTTTAGCTCTTTCATTACTAACCTATGAAGAAATGGATGCTACTACAATGGAGGAAGGTAAGCTTAAGATCAAATGTCTTATTAGCTAAAGCTAATACAAATGGAATCCTAGCTTTCTTAGACTTGTTTTGGTTTTGTGTTGTGTAAAGTTGTAAGTCTTGAATGGGAAGGCCTAGCCTTGTATTTATAGTTTTCTCTTTGGAAGAATTTGAACTTTGGGTGCATGTGGGACTAAAGGTAAGCCAAAAGAACTTTATGATTAGGAGTGGTAAACATGCTTTGGACTAGTTAAGCTAGGTTTAGGCTAGTTAAACTTGATTAACAAGTGATTAGAGACTCATTGAGAGTTGAGGGGAGTCTAATTAATCAAATTTGATTGATAGATAGCCTATGAAGCCTATAGAAGTGATCCAGAGGGAAATAGGAAGATGTTTATGTTAGGAATAATAGAATCTAATGTAGAATAATTCCTTAGAATTACAATAATAAGAAGTATAAATAGAAATTACAGAAATGAAATATGCAAAACATGAAGACAATATTTAACATGGTTCACCCAATGTGGGCTACATCCACCAAGAACACTTGCTCAGATTTTATTACAAGCCAACAGTCTTCACAATTACAATAACCAGATCTTGTTTGGAGCTGTGCTCAACAAACCCTCCGAATTCGCACTTGAATTTGCATAAACTATTCACCTTCACAAAAGCTCATATCAATCCTATTGTATGTCCATCTATATATAAGTACATTGATAGGTAGCTAAAGAGGTGGTTTTACAAAAAAATGGGTATCGAAAAGCCATGGGCCCAAAACTAGCCCATAACGGTTACCCATTACCCATGGGTTAATAAACCACCCATGAAAATTTGCTTCAAGGGCTTCCCATAAAAATATCCAAGTGTAACACATGGAAGGTGTATCAAACTCTAACATGAAAACAAGCTCCACAAACATAATAGTTTAGCTAATAAAAGGGGGTTTATTAACCAAATGGGTTGAATATAGGAGGAATACAACCAAGAAGGTGTCATAAATGGGAATCTAAAAATGGAGGAAAGAGTAGCTTAATGATGAAGTGTCATCAATCAAATGAATCAGAAGAGACGCTAGGCATGAGAAGAATTTAGGTGTTTACAACATGCACCCCAAATAAGGGGGACATACATTGGGTGAATCAATGACCCCAATCAGCATTACATCATAGTTTAGACTTGTACAATATAGAAGAACATAGTCTCTGAGTCTTAGAAACTACCCATAATCTAACTTGGGTCTCCAACAAAGCACAAATGCCAATGCCCAGACACGAGACATGAGCACTGGGTGCTCCATACCCTTCATGGGTGCCTATGACTAGGGGAAGTTAGATAGTTTTTCTCATATTTTCAAAATGGTTTACACGATGGTTTTCAAAGAACAAGCATAGTCCTTTAGCAATCAACATGAATGCTTTCTCCTCTTTTCTATTTTGTGTTGGATCGAACTTAAAAAAATCAAGATTACACTATCTCGTAGTGGTGTATAAATCTTCAAGAAATAGCCATGGTTGGAGAATAACACTATACCTTTCTCCCAACACTTCTTTTGTCGTGGTGTGAGATTTCCCAAAAACTCGCACTTGGCGTGAGATTACCTAAAAAAATCGTTCTTGGCATGAGATTGCCCAAAAACTCATTCTTCTACAACATTTTCAAGATCCTTTATATCCTTTTCACTCATCATAGATCAGGTGCACATCTTCCTTTTCACATTTTTTACATTTTTACATACCTTTTATATACTTGGATTGAATTTTTCACATATACTTGAATTTGACTACTCTTTTGCTCTTCTCTTTTGTAGGTCTGTCCTTATGGGAAGCATCGACACATTTTTGAATACATCAAGTGACAACAAAAACAGGTACAACGTGACATAACACATATGCTTTCACCCATAGGGTCACTTCCTCTTCTCTAGCTTCCACGCTTCATTTTTATTGCTCCACGCTTTTTCTTGTCTCCTCAGCATGCTTTCACCATCAATCTTCATGGTTATCAGGTACACATATCTTATCTACTTTATGTTATCAAGTATTCACTCAACAACATAAAGTGGGGGAAAATGTAGACACTAAATCACACACTTTGAGTACATTTCTAGGTTCTAGTCACATACTACTATTCATATGATTTATACATGAGAAAACTAGAAATTGATGACTATCTTTGACCTTTTTGTGTGTTTCATGTCTTCTTTCTAGCCTCTTACACTATACAAACTATTTGATACTTTACTTCTTTATCTTTTCGACTCTGGATACCAATTGCCTAGCTAGGATGCTAGTGCCTAGGTGTCCTTGTCCCCTCCGGGTGCCCCCGACCTCTTTTTACTTTACTCGCTCCTTTTGGGCATCTGTTGTCTTTTGAGAATATTATTTTCTTATGGGTCGGTCTTCCAAATATTAATTGTGAAATTAAACTAAGGGATCATATAAATATAAAGCTATATGACTATAATAAAGGACCAAGATCTAATCTATTACTATCACCTAAGGTTGCATCTAAAGGCATTTCAAGAGTATCAAAGTATCCATCTAGCTATCATTCGAGGGACAAGGGACTACTAATTTTCATACACTTCATAGGAGGGGAAGTTCATTTTGAGCTCCAAAATCTATTTACATTGCTACATCTAGCTATTTTTTTCTATCAAGTGCATATTACACAAGAGCCACCTAGGGCATGATTCTACACACACACACACACACACACACACACACAGAATTACATGGAGTCTAAGATGTAGTGCAACACTTGGTTGTAAGTTCACTCTATCAGGTGACCTCCGGGGTAATTATAAATCCCCATCCATTTGTATATTTTTATTTTTAGGATTTAATGTGTTTTGGGGTTTTATAGGTGCTCTTTCTCTTTGAGGTTACAAGAAAATTTTGCGGGCATAATGTGAAACATAGGTGATCAACAACAAAGTTAAGCAACATATAAGTGACATAGAAGAAATCACTTCTTGACCATTTTTTCAGTCATGGGAACCCAACAATGGTCTATAGTGCACAAGTACCTTTGACCTGATCTAGGTGCCTCAGTCCATCTTATTCCGCTAGTTCTACAAATATTTGTGCGTGGTTGCAACATATTCCTCCTCATGTTTAGAAATTTTATAGCTTGTCATACTTCAGGGTTTATTTTGAAATAAACTAAGTATTCTATCCTTATCTTGCACTTAGGGTTTTAAATTTTATCTAACTTATTTCTTAGGTTAGATCTCTACTTCATTGCTTGTTTTTGCATTATGACTCTGCAATTAAGGTTTAAAAAATTCTATATTTTTTAAATCAACAACCAATATATGCAATATGTAGTATATGAGTGTGATGAAATGGTATGTAATATGTGAATATGGAAGGTGTAGTGTGCCTCCCAAAGTAGATGTGTATAAGATGAGGTTCATTTATAAAAGATCCTTCAACGATCAAGAATGAACCATAGAACAAGAGTGTGTCATCGAGAAATGGTTTGAGCATGCATTCTAGAAAGATAAATCATGAAGTGTAGAGTGTGAAAAGTGTGAGTGATGCAAGGTTCATTTCATATTTAGACCCTCAATAGCCAATTATGAACCATGGAACTAGAGTGTGTCATAGGGTAATGAAGACATAATCCATGTATCAAAGGGTTTGAAAGTGCGTAGAAAAATGAGTCATGAAGCATGTAGCATTAAGAGTGATAATAGTTTCTAAAGACAATTGATAGTGCTAGAAGGGGGAAGTGCAATGTCCCCAAGTGTTCCAATGATGGAGATCTATGTGATGATGTGAGAAGGATCATGACATGGTGGTGGAGTTTGAAATGTTTCTTGGCCATCAATGTAAGGATTAGCTTGTTTGAAAAAGAGAATTGGATGTGGAAGTGGAGTAGGGTGGGGAGGGATCTTGAATGGTGGTAGCTTATTTGGGATTGATAACACTGTAGATGAATTAGTAGGAGGAGATAATGGGGTAAATATTTTTAAAGGTGGTTTCTTATTTGGAATCGGTAATGTTGTAGAGGACTTGAGAAGAGGAGGGGATGGACTGATTTTTAGAGGAGGTTTCTTAGTTGGAGTTGGTAACATGGTAGAAGACTTGAGAGAGGAGGGGATGGACTAATTTTTAGAGGAGGTTTCTTAGTTAGAATGGGTTGGATAGGAAACTCTTGAATTACCAAAGAAGGAACATTAATGACTATGGAATGATGCTCATTAGAGATAGAAGGACCAGATTTAGGAGCCCATTGGGATTTAACAATTAAAGATGAGCATGAAGTAAAATGTTGTGCAAAAATGAGATAAAACCTTGATGCTCAAGGTGCTTAATTATTCATTTTAAATCATAGTAATCATTGTCATTATGTCCATTAATTCTATGATAATTGTAAAATGGAAGACCTATGTACTTGGCAAGCCGATAAGGAGGATAACAATGAGTAGTTGACAAGTTGATCAATTGATGAGTGAGGAGCTGAGGAAGAATATCATGTTTCTTAGCATTGAAATCAAACTTGAGAGGTGTGGGTAGCGGCAAGACTTGGGGTTCACTGATATGAGCACATGTAGAAGTCATAGAAGTAGAATGAGAAGCATCCTTGAGATGTTGGATTTCAGCTTTAAGAGATGTAATCGTTGTTTCCATAACTTGGATTTTTTCTTGAAATAAAAAATGTAAATATTGACTTGAATCTAAGATGGGTTGATTGGATGAATGATTGGGACCTATAGAGTCATTGGATAAATGATGAAAATGACACTTACTTGAGTGGGTGACATACTGCGAGGGAGATACATAGTGTCTAGGGATTTTTGGAGAACATCTTTGCAAGGTGGGTGCATTTGAAGTAAGTCCTAAAATGAGATGAGAGGATTTTGAGGAGCCATGAAAGAAGAAAAATAAGGATCCAAGTGTATGATCATGAGTAGGGTTCACCAAATTATTTAATTTAATTTGAATTAAATATAATATTGTAGAGTCACTACTAAACCAAATGATGTATAAATGCTGAAATATAGAAATGACACAAGCAAGATAAGATGTAATAGTTGAAACCCTAAGTAAATAAGAAGTAGAGAGGAACTATATGATTTACGCTTAATCTAGAACCGTTATGGACTGGGAAAAGTGATGAAAAAAATGGTTATAGTGTCACAAATGCTCATACTAAAGTATTTGACGTGAGGAATGAGTCCAGACACTGGTACTCAAGGGTGCTTGGGAGATGAAGACAAGTTATGGGTGTTGGTGACTACACAAGAGGTTAAGATCTTATTTTTGGTGTGTTACAGGGTCTGCGATGTTGTTCCCTTTTTATCACCTGATAGTTGCACAAAGATCACCAAGGGTACATGTATCCTGCAAACGAAGAGTTCACATGCATAAGCCCACAAACCAAATCAAACCTAAACATAAAGATGCATAATGGGGAGTCTGATTGACCCCGAATGTTACCCCAAGAGTTAACTTATGACCGAGCGTTGCACTACATCTTAGAATCCATGTAGTTTTGGTGAGTGTGTGTAAGAATGATTCCCAGATGTCCTTGTGCAAGTTTAACTTGATAGTGGGTTGTAACTAAATGTAACAATGTAGTGGAATGTGTGGATGGAATAGAATGAACTTACCCTTCCTATGATGTGTATGTAGAAATATGTAACCCTTTTCCCTTGAGTGGTTGCTAGATGGATGCCTTTGAGTGCTTTAGGTGCATTTTGGATGCACGATTAGGTGATAAATTAGTAATGCCTAGTAATTGGTCCTTGATTTTGAACACATAACTATGTATTTATATGATTCCGTTGTTTTAATTTCACAATTGATGTGACTAAAAGATTTATCCATAAGTGTAAAATATTTTTGAAATATAAAAGAGACCCAAAAAGAGTGAGTAAGGTAGAAAAGGGTCGGGGGCTCCCGGAGGGGACATGAGCACCTAGGCACTATTTTCCGGATGGAAGCTAGTGTCTCAAGCCATAAAACATAAATTAGTAAAAATCTTAATTAGTCTCGTAGGTTGTGTAAGACCAAATAGAAAACAAGAGACAAAGAAAAGAGGTAAAAGATAGTTGTCAACCACTAGTTTTCTTGCTTAGGAATCATGTAAATGCTAGCATGATTTTGAGACCTAAAAATGTACCCAAGTGCGTGATTTTGTGTCTATAATTTATAACCCTCTTTAGTCTTTCATTTTGTATGTATGTGCTTCTTATTAATGGTCATTAATTTATATACATTAGAGTAGATGTAGGTTTTCCGATCTATTGTGTTGTCTTATTATTATTACACCCTTTCGATTTATCCACCCCTTGGTTGTCTCCATGTTTGTTTAGGAATCCCATTATGATAATTATCTTTATATTAGTTTTAGATATTGGAAACCTATAACTATCCTAGGGATATGACTGCTATCCTCTATATTTATAACTTTATCTCTCTTTGAGAATCTTTATATCTACACCATGTGGTTAGTCTTAGATAGGATCCCTATATTTGAGAAACCAACTAGGAACCTCTATTTTACCCTTCATACACTCTAGTGAACCCAATGTGAATCTTACTCTACCTCAAACTATATCAGATTCACACCTTTAATTTTTACTACTTTTCCAAACTTCATTGGCCCATGTGTAAAACCATATTAAATAACCAATTTTTTTCTTAATTGTCATCCTTATGCCTTTGGCCCCTATGTAGAACCTAATACATGACTAATCCCATTTACATTCCAAGCATAATTTTATAAATATCATCTACTACAATCCTCATCTTGTTTCCCCACAAGATATTCTTAGACAATATGAATCCCTTGATTTCGTATGGGTTTCTAATTCATACCCTCATATGCTTTTGAAAGCTTCCACTTATGTGGAACTCTTCCTGGCCCTTCATAGATCACCATCATCGGTTGTCCTACTACTCTAAGGATGATCTTACTTGAATGGTATCCTCCTTTAATTGGCATCATCATCCCATGTGCTCTAGCATGACCTATCCCATCAGAAATATATCCTATAGCTGAATAAAATGTAGTAGAAATTATAGAGATAGACCATGGGGAGGGTATTAATAATATGAACAATAACAAAATCTATACACCCATCAAAGAAGGAGAGTTGAACAAGGTATCCTAAGGTATGGGTACTACATAATAAATATGTTTTAAACCTCAACCTAAACCCATTATTCATCACAAAATCCTCTAAATGGAGAAAACTCCAATCAATACCTAAGAGCTCCTTTACTAAACAAGTAATACCAAGTCTTCCTCCTCTATTGGCCCAAATCCACCATCTGATATTAATATAATTATCAAATGGCCACTATGCAATATTCTACCATTTCTATCATGTTCCAAATGTAAAATAAGCCTATGCAAATAATTTCCAACTATATTAGATCTTAATTAACCCTAGTGATAGTTTAACACCTCCTTTTTCTATGGATGTTAATGGGAATCCCATCCCTCTTCCCGCAATTTGTAATAAGGTTCTCCAAATATTACAAAATGAACCCCTAGCTCCTTACATAACTTCTATGGAAATAGGGGGTATATTCTACACTCTCTTGTGATGGATAAATTGATTTAACCTTTTATCCTAATAACTTTGGAAACATTTATAAAGAATTAATTTAAAATAATACTTATGTCATGCCAAGATTATCACAAAAACCTTTGTTGGAGATGCTTTAGAATGGTACAATTATATCCCTTAAAATTTTGTTTTCGATTTTGTAGTCCCAAAATCATGCACTTTAGACATTATTTGGTCTCGTGATCATACTACTATTCATATGGTTTTGAGTGAAGAAAGTACTAATTAATCCATGTATTTTGGCCATTTTAGTTTACTTGTTGTCATTGACTACCTCCCACATCTACTCACCCAATCAATTCTGCCATTTGGCATCATTTTATCTCCGATTTCGGGTGCTGGGCTAATCTTGGGGCGCTTACAGTGCCTGTGTCCCGATCAGGGTGCCCGAGCCTTTTTACACTTTCCCACCACTTTTTGGGAACTTTCTAGCCGTTTAAGATTTCTATCTTTTTAGTGGTATGCCTTTTCAAAGTTAATTATGAAATTAGAACAAGAGAACCATATAAATATAAAGTTATGAGACCATAATGAGGGACTAAGAACTAAGCACTACTATCATCACCTAAGGTTTCATCCATCAAAGGCTCCATTTGCATCCATCTAGCTCCATCACAAGGCACAAGGTTAGTTCATCTGCATCACACTGCATAGGAGGGAAGTTTATTCTATTCCATCCACCATTTTATTACATTTATTCACATGGTTATTTCTCCTTAGCTTCACAAAGCGTGATCGACACAAGAACACCTAGGGCATGATTGCACACAAGAACATAGAACTATATCAGTCGAGATGTAGTGTAACACTCGATTAGTAAGTCAACCATTGTGGCCCCCGAGGATAGTCCAACCCTTCATATGCATATATATTTTTAGGGATTTAATACTTGGCTTAGGGTTTTGTAGGTCTCTATTTCATCATCGGTTTCCAATGACATACTTGAGCAGTCCATAAAATTTAGTGAAACAAGAAGTGAAGGTAGAGAATATCCAATGACACCTTGGAGGAAGGTTGAAAATATTTTCACATACCGGGGTGACCATAGCTAATACTAGGGCACCACATGCACCCTGTATCTCTCCAGATGCCCCATTCCAATCATATTTCTTAGATATGCACTTTCTCGGACCTCAATGTAGTCATTTCCTCCTATTTCTCCCGCCATATCTTGGCACAATTCAGCAAGCTTTTGAATCAAGTGAGTTCATTCTAACTCTCCTTGCACTATAGGGTTTTACATTTCTACTTTCTTAGTTTCTGGGACATTTCCTTTAGGCTTATATATGTTATTTTTTGTTGTTCTCGTATATTAGATTAACTATAGAATTATAATAAATTCCACATATTAGTTAATAATTTTGGTGAACCCAACCACTTTAATTCTTAGGATCCTCATTTTCCCTCTATAATGGCTCCCAAAGTTGCTCAATTTTCTTTATCTGATTGACTTTAGAGATATCCCAATTACCAACCTATTTTGCAAAAATCCCTAGACACATGTATGTTGATGACAATACACCGCCACATGAAATAAGTCCTATATTCACTCATCTATTTAAAAACCCTAGTGATCATCCATCTAATCAACCCCTCTTGGACTCAATTCAAGCTCTACATAATTTATTTCAAGACAAATTTAAGGCCATTGAATCCATGATTACATCTCTCAAATCTAAAATTAAACAGCTTAAGGATGCTTCTCAAGCACATGATTTTTCTCCTTCTACATCTCATTCTCATTCTATGTCTACTACATGTGCTCATATCAGTGAGCCTCAAGTCATACCATTACCATATACTCTCATCCTTGATCATAATGCTCAACAACATGACCTTCTTACTGAGCTCCTTCATCGTCACTTGATCACTTTACCGTATACTCATTGCTATCCTCCTTATCGATTAGAAAAATATCAAGGGCATCCATATTGCCACTATCATCGAATCAATGGACATAATGAAAATGATTTCCATTATTTACAACTAAGAATCAAACATCTTGAGCATCAAGGCTTTATCTCATTCAATGCAAATTTTTTGCTGCATGCCCATCTATAAATGCTACATCCACATGGGCTCCTAAATCTATTCCTTCTATGTCAAACAAGCATCATGCCACTATTTCTAATGTTCCTTCTTCAGAAATTCAAACACCTCCTAAACAACTACCTATCAAAATCAATATAGCACCTCCTCCTCTCAAGACATCTACCACATTACCAAGTGAAATTACACAACCACCTCTCAAAATAAATCAACCTTATTCTTCAGTAGCATCATCAATACTACCAAATTTTCCACCATTCAAGCTTTCTCACCATCCCACTTCAAATTTTTTCCCATTCATTTTGTTAAAGAAACTACCCCTCCACTCAAGTTATCTGCAACATTACCACCTCAGTATCCCATCACTTTTGTAAAGGAAACTACTCCCTACGTTGATCCACTTAGTGTATTTTGACTAGACCTCCATCACTTACACACTTGGGGGGCATAACATTCATACCCCCTCATATTAACATCAACAAAGCTATCATCTTTGTATTATCATACATAAATCTCCTCGCATAGGCATTATCATCACACTTATACTAGTATCGCCATTACCCGATGACACACTCTTTTTCTTCGGTTTTGTTAGCATATGGATTTTCACACATGTAAATGACATACAACAGTAAGTAAGAAAAAATTCCCTCCTTAATGAAGGTGAGGCTGCCTTTATTGAAAACCAAAACAATATTTACATATGTACATTCAAAATTGTATGTGGGGGGTGTTTTGGAACATCAATGGAAAGAAAAGTGAATGATGGAGATGGAATGGAATGAAGGAAAGGAATGGAAAGGAATGGAAAGGAATGAATGGAAGGAACATGCAAGAGTTAGGTAAAATAAGATCCTAATATTGCATGAAGAAGAAAGATAAATAACTAACACAAATAAAACAGAGTTTGAGTTAGCTAAACAAGAATGAGTAAAAGGGAACACACATGAGCAAGTAGATAATTAGAGCTTGTTCATTGTGAACTAGAACAACATATTAATATAGTTGACAATAAGATCCAAGACAATATTTGCATGCAAGATTCAAATGCTAACATCTAATGAACATAAGAACACCAAATGTTACAAGAGACAATGAATGGGACACAAAGTTCATATTTCATTAACTCAAAAACATCTTTCGAAAATAACACAAAGTTTCTTTCCTTGAAGTAAAACTTACATAAAAAGTATTTTCTTCACCTCTCTCAAAGTCACCCTTACAAATGAGCCTCCAACTTCCTTTTATAACCCAAAAGTTGGTTACAAAGTAGTTAGGGTTTACATGAACATTAAATAGGGCATCTTAAATGACTTTGAATTTTTCAACCAACTTATAAAAAACAACTAAAAATAGAAATCACTTAAGTTATCCAAAGTTTTCCAAAAGTGAGTTTAACAATAACCCACTTAAAATACCATTTAAACATATAATAAAATCTAGTGCCTTATCCATTAAAGTGGGGTCCGCCTATCTCAAACGTATGAGAAATGGACTCTCCCACTTTGTTAGATACCAAAAATCTATCTCCTCATCCCATCAGTGAAATTAGGATCCACCGCCTTCGCCAATTGAAAGGATCTGAACCTTCCCAATGTTTTGAACATATTTTCTTCCTCGGGAGGTTCACTTGGTCGAAACATAGCCTCACAAAACACCTGAAATTCCAATATCCTACCTGACATATGATTTAGATTGACCATCTTAGATTGAACATTTTCAAACAAGCTCCTTAATTTGATGCATCGTTCCATTGAAGCTGAAGAGAAATTGATGGCAGGAATGTACATGTATAATTGAATAATTGTGAGAATTGCTCCTTGACATGTTCTGATGAATGCCTCTAATTTTTCTCATTTACAAGATCATAAGGGATCTCAGCTATGAACTCTTGAATTAAGGCAAGTGAGGTGAAGGATTCATTGCATACGCTCTTGTAATGGATCATATAATCCTCGAGAAGTGTCTTCCTTGACTTGAGATGTAGACACCAAAGAAAGTGTGTCCCTCGACATTTGAATTCAAGGATTCCTTCAATGGCTAGAGTTGAGGATTCCATACTTGTCATCTCCTATAGACTAGGCAATATCTCATCCAAATTAAGATTCCATACTTGTCTTCTCCTATAGATATGTTAGAAACAAAATTTTCCTTAAAAGAAAGAATTGGATCAAGATATGCACTAATATCTTCATGGAGCTTCATGACTTCTTTGATCATCTCTCCCCAAAAATGAGAATCTCTGAAAGCCAAGATTTAGTGACATGGCCCAATGTGTTTATCTCCTTTGATAGATTGAGAGTTTCTTCATCAGGGGCAGCCACTGCATCAGTGCCTGGGAAAGTGGATGATATTGGATTTATCAGATGTTGAACATAATCCACTAATTGATTATTTTTGGCCTTGAGCTGAGAGTTATAATATTTATATTTCTCAAGCCTCTTTAGCACAATATCCATTGAATCTTGGGCCATTGCCATGTCACTTTCCAATGTGGACTTTTCAAGTCCAAGTCTGAAACTTCATAATTAATAGATGCTATGGCATCAAATTCGTTTGAAACTTGTGGGATGGAAAGAACTACAAATTTGTTTTCGTTATCATCCACCATTATCCGGGAGAGCACTTTAGGCTTCTTGGGAATGAAATCATTCAAAATATTGAAAAGGGCATCGAAGTCAATGTCAATTTCCTTGACAACCATCTTCATTTTCTTGATCTCACTATCAACCCAAAAATGAGTATCCTTCACCAATTCCACATACAGAAGCCTGGAGTCCGAAGCAACATTCACATTGTTCTCAACATCATTAGATTATGCAAGAATCCTTTCCACAACTTCAATCTTTGGAGAAATAACCTCGATATCAACCTCTTGAACATCAGGGAGACCTTGAGAAATCTCTTCGTGAACTATAGGTTCAAAAGTGTTTGATATCTGGACCACTTGCACTTGAGTAGACTCTTGTGCAAGACACGACTGAGGAGTGTTTGTTATGAGCTTCCTCAAACTATCAGCAATGTGAGTAGAAGAATCTCTACTTGAAGTGGAAATTCCTGATACACACTCTCTTCCTTCACTAGGGCTAGGACCCTTGGATGTTTCACCTTGCTGACACCTTCTTTGGAGAAGTGGATTTGGGCAACCACTCTTTTCTTACATGATGCATATGGGTAGATGACACAAAGGTTGACTGAGAAGAAGCTTTGGTTGACTGGAAACTTCCTTGAGTTGGAAATTTTTGTACTCCTGGGGTATGAACTTGAATTGATGGTAACTTGGAAATTTCTCTTTCATACCAGAATATGCTTCTTTTGAGGATCGGTTGATTCTTGTTATCAAGAGAAAACTCATATCTCTTTTGGTCTAATCAATTTGGGGCAATGAAGTAAATGAAACAACATCATATGAGGGATCAACAACATATTCATCATCATCCACCAATGAACCTAAAGGATTTTTGATGCGAAATGGCTTGATCTAAGCAATGGTTAGGAGGGAAAACTCTCGCCTTCTCACTTCATGTTCATATGAATAGGTAGCCCATAAATCCTCCTTGGTAGGATTGTGTTGATACTTTGCTCCAAGAATATTTTGCAGATATCCATTGATATCAAACTGAAATCTCTTCACATATGGATGAATAGTGATGAGAGAAAAATCTTTCTCCATGAGTTATGTACTGAAGATATTTGGACATTGGTATTCCACAGTTTGGATTAGGAAATGAATTCCTAAATGATGCTTGTCACTAAGGAGATAGTGAACTTGGAATAGTTTTTGTGCAAGCTCAATTAATGCCCAATTATCACTGACATACTTAGGAAGCTTCTATGGAGTACTGAAAAAATGCTCACATGAATGTAGGAAAAGGACAAAAATTGAATAAATCATGTTCCCAATAGGGAAATGACATCCATAGAATCTTTAGAGAATCTTTCCTCCGTATTACTATTCAAGTTTGAATCCATGGAAAGTGAATGCATCATTAACTCTCCTAAAATGATGAGAGATATTTTGAAACTTAATTGTGGATAATAATGGAAGAAATTATTTGATGGACCCATGAATCCTTTGTTTCTAGCCTGAAAATAGCTTCCTTCTAGTCACCGCATAAGTTAGGTATCTTTGTCATGTAGAAACATCTAGTCATCTTCACTTGATCAATTTTTTGTGAAGAGTGTCATTGATGATAGTGGCCCAATCTATAAAATCTCTCTTAGTAAGGATGATATAGATAAAATGATACATCCATGGGTGGAAGATCCTGGTAGAGGGTAGACTGAAGACTCATTACAGGAGACTCGATCATGTCACCAATTTCCTCCACAAACTCAATGCGGTACAATTCTTTGGGAATTTGGTCAACACGAGGCCTCTTGGTCACTAACCAATTGTTATTGACCATATTGCTCCACATGAGGGGTTATTCATCCCAAAATCTTGTGCTGAATTTTAAGTGATGCCATCATTCTTAGGAAAGTTAGGTATGCTTTGGCGGTTCCTTAATGTGCTATAGTGTGATTAAGAGGAAAGGCTCACGATTATCCTTATAAATCCCTCACCTCTCGGGATCATAATGCTCTACGCAGGTGATGACCAGATCCGGGCATTGCACCGAGATAGGAAATGTCACTGCTTGGGGTAGACTGTCATGATAGAGCCTATATGAGAATATGGTTTTCCTTGACTTTCATCCGATCACAAAATTATTGCACGTTGATGTGGCCAAGATTTGTATCAGTGATATTGTCATATGAAAACTAGATGGAAGTGGGAGGATGATTCCTTGGAATTCATACTTGAGCACAAACTTATTTGATTTCTCCACTGGCTTCCTCGATTTTCCTATAGATTTATTAGATTTTTCAGCCATTATGAATTTATAGAAGAATGAATTAGGCACACAAAATGATGTAAACGGTGTCGAGGTCTTAGTCTTTGAACAACAACCAATAGAAGAGAAATAAGGCTCGTTTAATTTTAATTATTATTATTAGTTTAAAAATAATAATAATAATTGATCCTGAATTACAAATTTTTAAAATATTAAAACAATAAAAATAGTGAGACGAAGCTTGAGTTATAGATTGGGCAACAATAATAATATTTATTTATTTTTTATTAAATTCTCCCAATTATAATGAATTCACTTAGGATTAACTTTAATATTTTTAATTCACTATTTCTTTGTCTTGCTTTATTCAAGTTTTTTTAGTGTGTAGAATTGCTTTAATTTTTGACAATACTTTGAACTTGTAATTTTTATTTTCATTGGCATTTGAATGGGTTGGATAATTATTTCTGACTTTTGGCTTTATTCTTTCCTCTCACCTGCGTGGGACCCTTCTCAAGACATTTGCATGGAAATTATTTCTCTTTCACTGGCGTGGAATACTCCTTGCCACTCGGTGGTGCATGGAAAAAACTGCACAAATGCGTGGGATTTTTGTATTTAATCTTCAAGGCGTTGGATTTTCTTCCTTTTTCCTTGTGTGGAACCCTTCTCAGTTGAAACATGGTACTTCTTATTTTTGCAATGTGTGATTCTTGCTTAGATATGAAGTTAAAAATCCTTTCTTATTTGATTGCATTGGAAATTATTTTCAAACTAGGTGTGAATATTTTTATTTTCATGAGCGTGGATCCGCTAATCCTTGGCCTATGTGGATTTCTAACTACTGGAACATTAAACTACTTGCCTCAAAACCTACATGGATTCCTTTCTTTGCCTTGGCATGTATTTCTTTCTTGGCTTTGGTGAGGATTTTTTTCTTGTTGGAACGTGGAGCTATGACTACAACGTCACACTTTCTTTGATCGCAACATTACTCTTTTCCCTACAATGCGTGGATTTCTATCACCCCAACATTGAATTATTTGCTTCTACATTGGATTACCGCCTAATTTGGACTCTCTTTTTCCTTGGTGTGGAGATTTGTTCTATCTCCTTTCAATGTTAAATCCTCCCTTTGCAATGTGTGAATGGATTTTTAGCTTTAAATGTTATCCTCCCTCTCCTCACGCGTAGAAACCTTGGATTTTAGCATGGATATGTTCTTTAGAATGGTACTATTATACAGAAACTTTGTTCTCATGTGCGTGAAAGCTGATTTTGGAAGCCACCAGCAACTTCAAATGATGAAGGGCTTAGGACCTTAGATGTAGATGTGGATCTTCAAGTGCATAGAAGATAAATGTGTTATACAAAGAAGATAGATCTACAAAACTGAAACAAATGGGATTAGATAACAATATGCAGGGGTTTCCTAGATAGTCCCGGTTCCAAGAGGATTTTAAATCCTTTGGAGGATGTCAACCCCCATGTGATAAAGAATAATGATAAAATACAAGATAAACAGATAACATGCAAGTTGATGAACAAAGGAACCTGACGACATTGCGGGTATGTAGATGATGCTATTGATCTGATCCAAACACAACGTGTAACAAGAACCACACTATGTGAACTAAAAAATCATGAGTAGAGTATTGTGGGGATTACAATGTCATTACTAGGGCACCATGAGAATATAATGATAAATAAGAAGCTTAAAATTCAAAACAACATTTTCCCAGAGTTTCCAACTTTTTTTTTTTTTTCTAAAGGGGAGAGCCCATATTTATAGCCTAATTGTGAGGTTAGACTGTAGGTTAATGAGTAACTAGGGTTGGGTAAAGTAACTTGAGTTAAGAGGCATGATGTGATCACATGGGGCCCACAGTTTGACTTATTAGATGGAGTGGGGAGCATGATTGACATGGTAGGTGAGATAATAGATTCCATTTGAAATTAAGAGTGGAGTGTCGAATGGGTATATTAATACCCATAAATTGAATACAATGTGAGATAAAATGCCAAAATTCTAATTATCAAATGGGTCCACATGGAGCCCATTTGATAATTAATTAAATAAGGTGAGTAAATGGATGGGATTTATTTAAATTTAGGAAAGAGAAAGGTGAGAGGGGAAGTTGCATGAAGGAGAATGAATGTGGGATGAATGAGAGGGTGCTATACCAAAAATTGGTGTCTACATTTTCCCCTTTTTGTTGAGTGGTTTATGATAGATAACCACGAGACAAAATAAAAAAGGGTTAGATGAAGTTATGTGTTTCGAGGATGGATGAAGACATGACCAAAGGCAAGATGCCTCGGGAAAAAAAGACCGCAATAACAATGAAAAAAACTATGGCGGTGACTCAATATCACATTGGTAGAGGACAATTGTGGTCTCAATGGAGATAGATGAAAATTTTCTTTAGACCCGTGAGTGGGTGAAGACCACTGCAGTATGGATGTAAACCAAGATGACCAATGGATCATAGGAAAACATCAAAACATATGCAGCTGAATGCGAAAAGTATGCGTAATTCTTTATCTCGTGAGGAATCATGTGTCCACAAAAGGGAGGTGGATCAATATAATGATGCCTTAACACAAGGCACGAGAAGGAAAAAAAGTGAGTTATATGTGTCAAAAAGTACAAGGATGAAAAGGTGCCCCAACATAGGATATGAAGATGACATAATGGAAGATGGATGTGTAAATAAAAATGCCCCAGGGGAATAATCATAAATGTGGACATGATGAGTAGATATGATAGAAGGGTGAGATAAAATTCCCTAAAAGGGTGATAAATATGATGGTAATCATGTTTCATAGGAAAGATGCATAAGTGTTAGAAAATGAGAAAGAAAAAGCAATCCTACTTGTTTAATAAGTAGGATAATAAGTCAAGATACTTTTGTGAAAAAACAAAAGCATAGCAAATATTCATGGAAGAGAACAAGATCAGATAGGTGATGGTTGTTATGGTATCCTCCAAGACAAAAATTTCAAAGGAAGATGGGAAGAGATTCTTAGAAATGGATATGATGATGCCCTTGCATGAGAGGACTAACGAAGATAAAAGATGTGACAAGGTTCTCAAAAATAAAAGAGGTCAATCTTTGAGAGATAAGAATGAGACCGATAATGAAATGGATCGACAATGGTACATAAACGAAGAAACATTGGCATTGAACGTGAATTCCATGTGTGAGGGATGTTGAGAAAGAGAAAAGGGAATAGACAGGAGGACTGGTTGATTATGAGAAGAGTAAGAAAGATCAAATGTGAAGGCGACAAGGGTATGGAATAGAGGGATGGAGACAAGAGGAGGAGAAAAGAAGGAATGAAAGGGGAGGAAGAAGATAACAAAGAAGGATTATAGAGGAAGGGGGAAATGAAGAAGGACAAGCAAAGAGAAGACAAGAAAAAGACAGAAAGCAGAGGGTGAAATTATGAAAAGAGAGAGAGTTATTTAAAATGAAAGGTGTGAAGGAGGAGGAAGTAGAGGAAGGTAGAGAAGTAATGGAAAATGAAAGAGATGATACAATAAAGAAAATTGAAGAAAGCAGATCATAGTGAGGAAAACCAAGGCAAAGATTATGGAACTGATCGCATGGAAATGCATGTGGATGGTGGAATGATAAAAATATGGGACAATGTGAAGAATCGGGTTATTGACGAATAAGTAAGGAGGAAGTGCAAGGTAAAAAAAGGAGGAAGATGATATAAAGGAAGCGAAATAAGATGAGGATCAACAAGGAGGTGAAGACAACAGAGAAAATTATGTAGAAGGAAGGGAACCAAGAACGAAGATATTCAATAAAGACTCGAGAAGAACAAGAATGTAAAGAGAAGCTTGATGGGAGGAATGACATGGATTGGAAAAGATGTGGAGATGCATGAGATGAGGATAAGTTCATGACAAGAAAATAGAGAGAGGGTGCATGATGAAGACAATGAAGAAATTGGCAAGGAAGAATGAAATATGGAGAGGTGGCGAGGAAGAAGAGAGGAAGGGATAGGAGAGGAAATGTCAGCGAATGGATGTTAGGAGAAATCCACCAATAATGATCAGTAGAAAAGGATGGGAAAAAGATAAGACAAGGCGAGAAAGTAAAATAGGAATGGAAGGGGGAACACCAATGAAGGGATGTTAGGAGAAGTCCCCGATAATGATCAGAGGGCACAGAAGAAGGAAGAAATGAAGATAGAATGGAGGGGGTCAAAGAAAAGGATCCAAGTTGTGTAAAATGGGGATGAGTGATTTTTAGGAGAAGTCCACTGATAATTACTAGCATGGAAATAAAAGATGATGATGAAATAATGTTAGGGGATGATCAATGACAATGATGGGTAAGTATGGGGGTAGATATGTGGGAGAACTCTAGAAGATGGAGTGGAAAGAGTAAAGAAAGGAGGGATAACGATGTGTAGGAAGATGAAGGCAAGGAGAGGATGTAGTGGATGATAATGAATGAGAGAAAAATGAAGAAACAAGACATGAAATGAATGGAGAAGAAACAGTTAAGTAAGATTACCCAATGAGGGATGATGGAGATGAAAAAGGGACAAGTAGGAAGTGGTGTTTGTGAGAATGAAAGAGGAGGTGAGAGGATGTGATGATGGGGAATAACGAGAAAATGTAAATTGGAGAGAATGTGGGAGAGTGGGTGAGTGCGGGATGACCGATCATGCTTAAGAGGGACTCTTAAGTAAGATCACCATGCCGCAGAAGAGTTAAGTAAGATCACCAAACCAGAAGTGACGATATGGAAGGAGAAAGACAACATTGTATTGGATACAGGTGTGGAATGGTTGGTTGGAGTGGATGAGTACGATGAGAGGTGGGAGAAAAAATATGAGGAAGATATGATGGGAGGTGGAAGGGTTAGATGGAAAACCATTCTTAAGAGGAACTCTTAAGTAAGATTGCCCTGTGATGGGGACGGTTAAGTAGGATCGCCAAGCTGAAGAAGAAGAAGGATGATGAAAAGACTGAGCAATGTATACCAAAATGGAACAAGAGATGAAAGGAGGTGATATCAAAGTGATAACAAGGAAACAAAGGAGTGTGACATGAATGGATGGAGGAACATATGCAGTGTAGATGGAGAGTGTAAGGGAAATCCTTAATTGGGATGCCCATGTGGTGGGAGTGATGATGCAAGAGTGTCAAGTGGAAAAAGAGGAGCGGAAATCCATTTGTGGTGGTGATTATCATCTGTTGAAAGAGGAAATGGTGGAGAAGATTCTACGGGAGAGGATCAAAGAAGAAGATATACCTTAACTAAGATTTTTGGCTATATGGATGGTTAAGTAAGATAGTCAAACCGAAAGCAAAAAGAGTGAAAGGGAAAATCAAGAGGAAAGACAAGTAAGATTTCTGGCATGGTACAAGGGGACATAAAGGTGAAAAGGATGATGTGGAGACAAATGGTGATGAGTGAAAATGTGGAGAAAAGAGCAATGGATGAAAGACATTGTTGAACATGGTGGGGATAAGAAGCTATAGGATAATGAACTTGCCTTGAGAAGGATCCTCAAGTAGGATTCACAAATTGCAACAACGATTAAGTAGAATTTGCAAACCGAAAAGTGTATTTGCGAGCACATTCATGGATATTATGGATAATAGTGTGAAATTTGATGTGATTTTTATAAAAGATGATCTGGATGAGAGAAATGAAACATAGTTGTAGCAAGAGCGTACATGAAACTATGCTTTGAACTAGATTGGAGATAAACAAGAAAGGTTTCCACTCAAGGCATTGCACTTGCAGCCAATAGTAGGTGTTAACACATAACCAACGATAGTTAGTTATACCAAAAGACCATGAGGGAAAAATGGATGAAAGATGCTCATAATACTAATGTTGACATGAAAAGGGATTAGAGATGTTACTTATAAGCAAGAAAAAGTTCTCAAAGGTGGTGTTCCGTAAGTGTATGCCCCAACTTTGGGAAAGGGAAAGAATAAAGTGAGAAGCTTTTGAAAATGCTGATAAAGGAAGGATGATAAATGCGGTAAACCTTCCGAGATGCCATTATAAAAGAGTATCCATCCTTCGAGGGTATGGTCTACTTTATACATAATATAGATGGCAAGAATAATATGTATGATAGCCATCCTTCAAGGGATGGTTTATTCCTTTCAACTTTGATTTGATTTGATTTTGATTTTGATTTGCATAAACAACTATACTTTGAGGGATCGGTTTGTTTTTGATAATTTTTATTTTGCCTTTTGCATACTTAAATTTTAGCTTTACATGGGGGAGAGTTAAGAATAGCTAAGTAGACCACTTAGGAAGGGATCTTGAATGCACCGAGATACACCCTTGGACCCTTTGCATGGTTGCAATAGGAGAATGAGAAGGTGATGTATGTAATGGTTATGGGGTCATATCAAAACAGTGAAGGCGAGACCACATAATTCATATGTTACAATGAAAAATGGTAGGGATAAGGATGGAGGAATGATCTAAGGATACAACTAAGTGGTTATTGGTAAATATGCTAATAGTATACTAGTCACAAGTGCAATACATTAAGAGGTTACGTCTCTGGTTTACCACCAAGAGAGGGAAGATAGTAAATTCTGACGAGGATGAGATGATAGACAAGCGGGAATAAAACTATGTCCTTAAGGAAACAAAAATATGATCATGATGGTGTATTTGGATGAAAATAAATTATGCCCGAGGGAGACACAAATATGGCCAAATGGTAGACTTAGGTAAAAAGGTCCCTCAATAGAAGGACAAACATGGCCTCACAGAGAAGGAAAAAATGGCCACAATGGCGGAATTAGAATAATATGATGCTTAGGAAATAATTAGTTTAGATTGGATGAATGTGAAGAAGGTAAAAACACACTGTCAAGGAGCGAAATACCCTAGTGTCAAGAGAGTTGTGTGGATGATATACTCAAGGATGAGGAAGGATGCTCCCAAATGAATTAAATGTGAAGGAGTTAAAGGATGTCAAAAGAGTTTAGATGAGATTGTTTTAGATTTGGATGGGATAAATGATTGGAGACCACAAGTGTGCTTGGAAAGATAAGCGGTATTGATGAACAATGGAGGACCTTCCTTAGGAGGAATGTTGTGTGTAGGAGGGATGTTAAGGGATGATGTGGATGAAGGAACTATGGGAAACCCGATGGATAGGATATGAATTGGATTCAATGTAGATGGAGAAGGAACTTTCCCCTGAATGAGGAAATCATCTTTCTCAATAAGGTTGTGGATGATTTTCGAAATGCCTTACAATGTTTGATGTCATGGCCTGGGGTATGATGATAAGCACAAATGCAATTAGGATTGAACCATGATGGCTTTGGACCATAGGGATTAAAGTCTTTAATGGGATTGAAGTGTCATGGGGAAGGTAACTCTTGTGGGTTTTGAGATGATATCTCGCTTAGAGTTAGGAGAAAAAGTAGATGTAGATTGGAGGGGTAAATTATGTGTTTTGGAGGACAAATCAAATTTGGTTGAATAATTGTATTTTTTGGATGTGGATTGATTTTTGTAAGATGTTGTAGATGGAGAGAATGATCCTAAAATAGATGTTATGGCATTGGATTTTTGAGAAGAGGGAAAACCTGAATGTTTTCAAGGATGCGCAGGGGACTATCGGGATGTTTTCCCTGAGCCTTAGACTTCAACCAAGAAGATTTACCTCTAGCAGGGATGATAATAATTTCAACCGGAGGATTTGATAGTGGTGGTGTGGTTATTAATGGAGAAAATGTCCTAAAACAAGATGAGGATGTTAATGGAGAGATAGGTGTTTGTATGATGTGATTAATGATATCTATGTGAGATGTGGATTGTTTCGGTTTTGGCATGGAAAGAGTTGATTTTGTAGAGGGAGAATGTAAACCATCTTTATTTGATTTAGGTGGATGTGTTGGTTCAGTAGATGTTTCAAAGGGTATCTTTGATAGGGTTGCAGATTGAGAGGATTTGGTTGGTGTGATAGACAAATTAGGTAAAGAGTATTGGGGTAGACCTGGTGATGTGGCCATGGGCGAAGATATAGGTAAAGATGCCAAGGTAGGGATAGGTGGATTTTTTGATATGTTAGATATATATATATATATATATATATATATATATATATATATATATATATATATGGGAGTTAGAATAGATAAATATGTAGGCATATTTGGGATATTTAGAGATGTGGGTGATGTGATAATCGATAGAGTAGACATTATGGGTAATGCAACAAATGTAGGAGCATTTTCAAGTGTAGAAGTAGGTGGGATTGGTTGTTTCATAATTTTTCGAGGGTAAGAATGATATGCTTTCCAATGGGATTGATGTCGAAGGTGGGGTTATAAAGGTGTATGTAGTATAACTGAGTTTAGTTGGGATGGCTATGAGTAATATAGGTGTAGTAACAAGTGTGTTTGAGGCGAGATGTGGGTGAAGGGATAAATGTGAGAGATGTAGGGATATGTGTGGATATGAGTGGGGACAAAATAGGTGGTAAAGATTAATCTAATGTGGTAGATTATGGTGTCCTTGAAGTGAAATAAGTGGATGGTATAGTCAAATTTGATGTGGATGTGATAAGGATAGGAGAAGGTGTAGGTTCAAGACCGGTAGTGAAATTCGATATAGGTGTGTTAGGTTCTAAATAAGGAATGGGAATAATGTCCACTATAGGAACATGTAGTGTTGGTGATAAGATAAGAGCTTGATTGACAGTGTCAATCATATAAGCATTTGATAGTTGGGATGTAAAGGGGGTGACGTGATTTGTTGGTGGTTGATTAGGTAAATTTGGATAGTGGAGCTATCGATTTTGATATCCCCTTGATTTATGAGTTGTTGGACATGATATTTGAAGGAACAACATCTCTCTTAGTGTCGTGACCTTTGAATCGATGATATTTACAATAGTGGGCTTCGTGATACCAAATAGGCTTGGCTTGCGAGTTTTCCACGGGTCGTATGGGAGGAAGTTGGATGGAGTTTACAGTCATCAATTTGTCAAACATAGAGCTATATGATTCTCCCAAGGGGGTGTAGTATGCTATTGGTTGAGGGGATCATTGTTGAGGCCATGCACTAGACATAGATGGGGATGAGGGTTTAATGACCATAGTGTTGGACACACCCTTAAACTTTTTGTTATGTGTGAATGATTTAGTAGATTCAACTTTAGGTTTGGCCGATCTAAGTTTAAGATATCCTTTCTCAATGGCACGAGTTTCGAGTTTGTGAGCCATTGTGAAAAACTTCATCAAAGGTTAGGAATGAATGGATTTGTAAAGTAGATGATATATGTTTTACATATGAACACGAGAATAATTTGATGAGTTTGGTTTGTGGAAGAGAGAAGGAGAGTTACCATGCCATCGTATGACAAAGTCGGTGATGGGCTCGTCTTCAAACTGTTGAATGGTGTATAAGTCAGTGATAGTAGTTTTGTGTGTAATATTAATTAAAAAGTGTTCTAAGAACAAATGTGCAAGTTGAGTGAAAGAGAATATGGAATTTTATGGGATACTGTTGTACTAGTCCAATGCAATACTAGTCAAATACATGGGGAAAGTGTGAAGAAGTAGATCGTGATCATGCGCAATAAGACAACATATGTGTTTGAATGCGAGGAGATGTTGTTGGGGATATTCCTTATTGTTGAACTTAGTAAATGCAAAAAGTTTCCAATGAGGAGGGTAGGGTTTGATTGGAACCGATGGATGAATCGGTTCATTACAGATGTGTTCATAGGATAAGGTGTTCTTAGATGCCAAGGTAAGGGTTTCTAAACTAGCCAACCGATTCATCAAAGTGTGAATAGGATCATTTGACGTGATGTTAGGTTGAGATTGGATTGGTTGTGTGGTTTGAAACGTAGTTTGATAAGGTGAAGGGTATGTTTGTGGATGTGTGGGTGTTTGGTGAATTGTTTGATAAGGTGGTTGATAAGTTTGTGGATAGGATGTTTGTGGAATGGTTTGATAAGATAGTTGATTAATTTGTGGATGTGTGGGTGTTTGGGGAGTTGTTTGGTAAGGATTAACATGTGTCATGGGTTGAGATTGTTGCATAGGATGACTTTGAACAATAGGGACATGATGTGTTTGTTGAAGTAGGGTAGGTTGTTGTGGTAAATGATAAGCGGGGATATGAGTATTAAGAGGTTGAGATGGGTGGAGCATACGATGGGCAGGAATGTAAGTATGAATAGGTTGAGATAGCTGGACATGCATATTAGTAATAGATGAAATAGAATTGACAAAAAGGGATGTGGGTGGAATGTGATCCACCAATTTTGGAGATAGAGAGGATTGAGAGATTTTGGGGATTTTCAAAATGTGAAATCACATATGAGGTTAGGAGGAGGCCCGAGTGTCTCTAGAGGAGTGGGAGATGGTGGTGTGTTGGTTTAGGAATATTAGTCTGGGAAGAGATATGTGGATTAGTGTTAAGGTGGGGACAATCTTGGATGACATGGTTCTCATGAGGTGAGACCATGAAGCCTAGAGGTTGGGTAACCGAAGGTGTTGTTTTGAGCTTAGAATATTGTTAGGCGAGGTCATTAGAGAAAGTAACTTTATTGGGTGGAGGACTTTATTGTTTTGTGTCGATTTGAGAGAGAGTGACAATAGGTGTGAAATAGAGAAACATATGTTTATGTATTTTGTTGACAAACAAATCAAACAACATATTTTTTATCATCATGATTAATTTTAGGTGTAAAAAAATAGATAATGAAGGTGCCTAAAGAACGGAATTATAAGGCTGGTTTTAGCGAGTTTTTGCTTGGGAGATGTTTAAGCTAGTTTCTATTGGGTGTTCAAGTCCCAATTAGTTAACAGTGGGAGGTTTGTTTTGATGTGTTGATTTTGTTTGTGAATTTTTAGGAAGTGTGTGATAAGTGAGATGCCAAAGGTTAGACCCCGTATTTAAGCTAGGTGTGTAGGTAGGATACAGAAAAGAAAGGTTCTTTTTAAGCCCAAAATGAAATGTGACATTGATGCAAACAATCACTCAGAAAAGGAAATTTCAATGCAAAAAAGAGAAAATAGAGAAAAATGAGAAAAACCTGGAGAACACTTTTCCTTGTTATTTGAGTGCGTGTGATAGTGATGTATTTTGAAAGCACCACTCGGTTGTCTAGAATGTTTGGGTACCCTAAAATGGCACTATTTGCGAATCATAGGGGGTCAACAAAAGAGATTTTAAGTGTTTTTTTCTATAATGATTTTCTTTAACAACGTAATTCCATGGTCATAGTATCATAAATTTCACCATTAGATCATTTGAAAATCCGGGCATGTAGCAAATCTTACATGAATTGGAAAGGAAGGTAGAAACAACTGGAAGCACCTAACCATCGACTCTTCCGAAAAAATGTGGATGTTTGTTTCCTTCGCATGGAGACTTAGATTAGAAGGTGGAGTGGATTAATTGGTGAGTGAATGAGGAGAAGAAGAAGGAGTTGTGTGATGGTTGATTTGAGAGGATGGTGGGAGCTCAACGTGGGTGGATGGAGAGCAACATGTGGTAGGGAGTTGGTAGAAGCAGGTTGGATATGGGATCTCGTGGGAGGTTAGAGATAGCTCAAGAGGAGGAAAGGGGAATATACTTAAGGTGATGGGAAGGGTTTGTGGCTTGACTAAGCCATAACTGCAACTCAGGGAGAATGTAACGACTTAGAGGATGGGGTGTTAAAAGTGGAATTGATTTTAGATAAGTGGACGGGGATGAGTTGTGGAATATTTGTGAGGGATCCGAGTATTTTTAAATCAAAGCATGCATTTGAGAGGATTGGGGATGGTTGAGAAGAAAGGATATGGAGCGGTAAGAGATCGAACGAGTGGTCGAAGGGAGGTAGGATCTTGGGAATGGATTGGGTAGTGAGGTAGAAGGGAGATGAGGTAGCTCGGGTAAGGTGTAGCCGAGTTCGGGGAAGCATAGGACATAGAGCATTGGGATGTGAGGGAATTGAGTGGGAGATGGGGAGAAGGATATGATAGATTTGAGTGGAGAGGGGTCAATATGCATCATGGGATAGGCATAGCATGGGAGGAATGGGATCTTAGGTAGAGGTGAAGGTAAATGGAGCTCGTTGAGTTGGGGGAAAATACGTGGAGGGGTGAAATGGTGTGTAAGGAAATGGTAGCTCATGGAGAGAGGCTAGATGGGAGACAAGGGAGATTTGGGTGAAGTGGGTAGAGAGAGTGGAATGGGAGCTCGATGTGGGTGGACGGTTGGGAGGTGTTATGGTGGCTCAAGTTTGTGGAGAGTTGGGTGAGGATGAGTGCTCAACGAGGGAGAGATGGGTGAGATCTCATTATGGAGTTAAATGAGGAGCTAGGAGTGGGGAGAGTCGGGATGAGGTAAGGGAAACGATGGGAGTTGGGAATGGAGTGTGGGATAATAATAATATTATTATATTGTGTTGCTTTCCTTCATGTTTTTGTTTTTGTTTTTATAAATTACATTTATTTATTATTATTATTATTAATTAATTATTTTTATAGCAACAACAATAAAACTATTGATCAATCATAAACAAACAAATAAAAATACTTTTCAAAATAACAAAACCACATACCTCGTGATGGAGAAAGATGAAAAAATGGAAGTAACATGCCAAACATACAAAGATAATACTAAATCCCGTGAACAGGTGAGTCGGTAAAATGAAAGATGCGAAATATATATCACGTGATGACAACTAGGAGAATAAGGTTAATTTCGGATTCATATCCCATGCGGGTAGATTTCAATAGAAAAAAGAAGAGCACATACCTCTTGGTGACTTCAATGAGTGACCGTACTACACTGAGAGTGAAAAATACTAAGATTTTACAAACAAGCAATTTAGAAAAGACGAGTAAAATAACAAACAAAATGACCATATCTAGGATCTAGTCCCACCGGGCATGCCAAATGTCAGATACAAGAAACTTCGTTCTCGCACGGATGAAAGCCGATACTGGAAGCCACTAGAAATTCAAATGATGGAGGGCTTAGGACCTCAGATGCAGATGTGGATCTACGGGCGCAAAGAAGATAAATGTGTGATACAAAGAAGATAGATCTGCAAAACTGAAACATATGGGATTAGATAACAATATGCGGGGTTTCTGGATAGTCCTAGTTCCAAGAGGATTTTAACTCCCTTGGAGGATGTCAACCCCATGTGATAAAGAATAATGATAAAATACAAGATAAACAGATAACATGCAAGTTGATGAACAAAGGAACTTGACGCTGCAGGTATGTAGATGATGCTATTGATCTGATCCAAACACAACATGTAACAAGAACCACGCTATGCAAACTAAAAAATCATGAGTAGAGTATTGTGGGGATTACAATGTCATTACCAGGGCACCATGAGAATATAATGATAAATAAGAAGCTTAGAATTCAAAACAACATTTTCCCAGAGTTTCCAACTTTTTTTTTCCGAAGGGGGAAAGCCCATATTTATAGCCTAATGGTGAGGTTAGACTATAGGTTAACAAGTAACCGAGGTTGGGTAAAGTAACTTGAGTTAAGAGGCATGATGTGATCACGTGGGGCCCATGGTTTGACTTATTAGATGGAGTGGGGAGCATGATTGACATGGTAGGTGAGATAATAGATTCCATTTGAAATTAAGAGTGGAGTGTCGAATGGGTATATTAATACCCATAAATTGAATACAATGTGAGAGAAAATGCCAAAACTCTAATTATCAAATGAGTCCACATAGAGCCCATTTGATAATTAATTAAATAAGGTGAGTAAATGGATGGGATTTATTTAAATTTAAAAAAGAGAAAGGCGAGAGGGGAAGTTGCATGAAGGAGAATGAGTGCGGGATGAACGAGAGGGTGCTATACCAAAAATTGGTGTCTACATGTCTATTTTTCCTAGGATCTATGTTGAAAAATTATTGTTTTGGATTTAGCGTTGAATTCTTCCTACAATGTGTAGATCTCCTACTTCTGTGTGGAAAACTCTTATGCTACTGTGTGATGGATTTTCCGAGGTAAATGCATGTGGGTCATGTCAATTGTTGGACTACATTGGAAAAATTAAATTCTTTGCAAATGCATGACCAATATTAGCTTGGCCTGTTGGTCTTTTTAATGCATAGAAATGCCCTTTAACTAGTGTGTTGAACAACTTCATGCGTGGGAATTATTTCTCTTTGCAAGCTTCTGTGTGCTTGGAAATTTTTTTCTTGGAGTGAGTGGAGAATCAATCATCTGTGAAGAATGTGTTATGAAATCTTGCAAACAAAATATTTCTCCGAAAATGCTTCTACAGGGGAAATAAGAAGAAATTGGAAATAAAATATCTTCAAAGCTTCTTCACATGACTTTTTCCAACAGTCTTTCATGGAGGAAAAATTAAGAGGATTAAAGAAGCTTCCTCATAACCATTTCTTTGTTTCTATTGAAATAACCAATTTCCCTTTCTTGGGTAGTGGGCATTAATTGCCAGGAAAGATGGGAAAAACTTAATCATTCGCCCATGGCAATGACAAAGCAATCAGCAATTCCCATCTTATTTCCCCATGTGGGAGATTGGGATATTTTTCTAGTTTCCAACCAGTTGGGTTGGCAATCAGTAGAAGAAATCCCACAAGAGGGGAAAAAAGAAGAATTTTCTAGGAAAGGGAAATCCAGTGCGGAAAGCCAATTTGGCATCCCTGACAATTGGAGGCGGAAACTATATTTCCCATGGTAGTTGCAAAACCAACTTGTCAATTGATTTTTAATAAATATTAAATTAATATTTATTTAATTAAAAACCCCAAAAATTAATAAAATTAATTTTATTAAATAAAGAGTAATAAATTAATTAAATATTAATTAATTAATAATTAGGGCATTTCGTGACCTGGTGGGAGGAGTTCTCACCGAAATGAACGAAATGAAGACCAGAATGATCACGAGAACAATATGATCATGATGGGGATGAGAAATCATGTGAAAGAACACTTGAATTTTTTAAAAATTCATACATGGTAATTTTGCGAAGTCAAAATTAGTTGATAAAAATTGGCTCTAATTGGGCACAAGGACTTCACGGATGCAGAATAGACCAAAAATTTAATGAACATGATCCCAAAAATGAAAGTGCACAAAAACAGGATGACAAAAGAGAGGAAACCGAAAAATAGGGAAATGAAACAAACTAAAATCCTAATTACCTATGTACATATATGGGGGACAACCCGTTTTCAATTTTTATAGTGCTTGAGATATTTCCCGTTGTAGGGCAGAGGAAAATGAGTTCAATCTGGATATGCCAAGTAATAGGTGCTATCTCCATAGAAATGCCGATTTTGAAAGGTCCTAGCCACAGTGAATCAAAATTCTCGTGCTTTCCTTTTGGTTCACACCTTTTGTCCTAAAGAAGAACTAAGTCATTGATTTGAAATTGTCTCTCCTTTTTTTTCTCGTTGAACAATTTCTTTACTTTGGATTGGTATTCCTTGATCCTGTATGCCACTAGAATTTTTTTCTCTTCAATCTTACTATGGAACATGATCCTTTTATCTAACACATTGGAAAATCATTCATCATTAACTTCTTGAGCCAATCGTAATGCCGATAACTCCAATGTGATGGGAATTTGAGTATCAGTTCTGTATAAGATTTGGAATATAGACATTCCAATTGCCCTTTTGGGAGTTATGTGGTCAACCCACAATGTATCATCTAACATTTTGTGTCAAGTTCTTTGATTTTCTTCTACTAACTTGTGCATGATGGTAATAATGTTTTTGTTACGGATTTATCTTGACCGTTTCCTGTGGGTAGTAATTTGATGAATGAGATAAAGATATCCCATATCCATAAAAAAACCTATCATATCGTAAAATAAATATTGGAGGCATTATCCATAACGATCTTGTGTGGAATTCCGTAATGAACCAATATATTCTCTTTAATGAAGTTATAGATTACTACTGCGATGACGTTTGTTTCACCGAATAGCTTCTACCCACTTCACAAAGTAGTCGGGTTTCCATGAGCACGTGAGTATGACCAAGTACTAGAAATAGGATTCAAGATCCTGATGAAATCTAAACCCCATTGTTGAAAGGGTTCTTCAATGAAAGCTGGATTCAAAGGAAAAGCTACCAATTTAGGTCTTGAACAAATTGTTGACAAGCTTCACATTTGACTACCCATTTTTGAGTATTAGAAAACATAGCATGTCAGTAATAATGTGCTCGCATAATCTTATGAGTTATCACAGTCCAGAGAAATGATCGCCACAAGCATGATTGTGAAAAGCTTTAAGAAACCTAGGTTGTTGTTCTTTATCAACAAAGTTCAAGTAACCTATTTTTGTTGTTCTTGTTCTTTAGGTTGTTATTCTTCAACAAAGTGTTGTCCCAAATGACATACTTGGTAGCTCTCAATTTGATATCTCTCTTTTCCTTAATTTGTCATATTCTCAAGACATTTTTCCATATGTGAGAAATTAGGCTATATCATACCATTCATCTATGGTATTGATGAAGACTACCAATGGTAAACTTTCTTCAACTGGTTCTTCCTCTGAGTCACCTCGTGGCTCGTTCTCTGCGATGAATTGGCAGGTCCTCTTCCTCGAACTAAATTGGTAGGCTTGATATCAAGTCATATTCCTAGATCTTGGAGACCTAGTTACCTACTTTTTAGATTGTGGTTCTTGTTTCAACATTGATTTAACTATGGTGTCGAAACTAAGAATTTGATGTGAGAATTCAATACATAGTACTTGAAATGTTTCAAGGATCTAGCCACCACGAAGCATTCCTTTCAAGGAGTATAATTTAGTTCATGTTTTACGGAATCTGGAACTTATGAATGTAATAGGAGATTCAATTCCCTCTTGATTGTGTTGAGTTAGGATGACATAGATCGTGTGTGGGGAAGAATAACAATAGATTATGAAATCCTTCTTAAAATCAAGACATACTAATGTAGGAGCTTTTGCAATAGCGCCTTGATTTGTTCAAATTATTCTCTACCTTCCTTTGACCATTTGAAGGATTATTTTCCTTTTATCATGTCAGGAATTTCTTTGGTTAGCTCAAAAAGTTGGCACAAACCTTCTAAAAACTTTCACCTTCCCAAAGAATAAGTGAACTCTAGGTTTACTTGTTGGTAAGGAAAGATTCTTGATAGCTTGAATGCACTCAGGATTGATCTTAGTTCCCTCTTTAGAAAAATATGACCGAGGAGTTTCCCTTCCATAACTCTAAATAATGACTTCTTTGGATTCAAGGAGATTATATGAAGTCTGCACCTTTGCAATACTTTTTCCAAATCTCTTAGGTGATCTTCTTGCTTCTTTGAGAAAAGCGTCAAGTCATTTAGGTATATTATGATGATCTTATCTTTATAATTTATTAATTCCATATCCATAGCCCTTTGAAAATTTGCACTAGCATTGATCAAACCAAAAGGCATTCTTCTATACACAAACGTACCCTGGGGGGTGGTGAATGCGGTCTTATGTTGGTCTTCTCTAGCCACTTACATTTGATTACAACAAGAGAAACCATCTAACATGGATAGCATTTCTAATCCAATTATCTTGCCTATAGAATATGGTCCATGACCGGTAGTGGATAGTTATCCTTTAAGGAAGCTTGATTAAGATTACAAAAACCATGAAAATCTTGATTTCTCCATTTTTCTTGTGAACCGAGACAATATTAGCTATCCGGTTGAATGTTGAATAAGAAACACTATTCATGCATCTAACATATTTTGAACCTCATGGAATATCATCCAAAGAATCTTGGGATTATATCTTGTCTTTGCTTCTGCCTAAATGGAGTTACACTAGGTTTGAAGGGTATGGCATGCTCCATTTACCTAGGTGAAAAGACTTCAAGTATTCATATGAGTAAGCCAAGATGTCAGAATATTTGGTAAGGATGCTTACAAATTTCTTGCACTCCTCAGGTGAGAAACACTTACCAATGTTGAATAGGTAAGGTTTATCCTTGGTAACAATGTCAACTTTCTCATAATCAGCATAATTTGTAGGTCCTTCCTGCTCTTTCTCTTTGATAAAATTGTCATGCTTATCAAAAATTCCTTCAAGTGAAACCAATCCTTTTGGAATTTTATTTCCTTTGAGTTGAATGATTCCATCACCAGGATCCTCATTCTCAACTCCTTTAATGGGTGAGGTCATCAATTCACAAAATGTAGAATCACTTCCTTCAAAGTACAACTGTTCAAAATTATCTCTCTTTTCCAAGAAGGCAATAATTTTTTGATCATCATTGAATATTTTCCAATTTTTTTGCATTGTCAGGAACACTTGGCCTAAAAACTATTTCAATGGTGTATTCATCTTAATCAAACTCTGAATGAGGGATCATCAATGAAGCTGAGAATGCTAGAGAATATGCTTTGTCATTCTTTTCACGAGGGACAAAATCTATAGAAAAACATCGAAGACTTCTATCGTATCCCACACTTTATTTTTGTAGTATCTCAAATGATCGTTCTTTACTTGATACTAATTTTTAACTTGTTTCACGATTAACTCTGCATCTTCAAAAACTTTCAATTTTTTTATCCCTTTCTCTTCTGCAACTTGTAGGCCAAGGATTAATGCCTCATATACTATAGTGTTGTTAGTATTTGAAAATTGGAGTTTGTAAGAAAAAGGAAACATTTTACCATTTGGAGCTATAAGCACAAATCCTGCGGTGGAACCTGTTGAGTAACAACTTCCATTAAACTCAAGAGTCCATATCTCATTGGGATCTTGGCAAGTGACCTCAGTGTATAGCCTCTATATTCATCATATAATTTACCCATAATTTATTTTTGAAACTCGACACGTGCACAAGGATCATTGGTTTTGTTACCGTGAAGTTTTCTGAGTTTCGACATTAGCTTCTTCATTTCTCCACTAATAGGGATCATAGCATGAGACCTATCCATTTGAATATCACCACCCAGATCTCTAAAAATTTCCTGCTCAACAACATACCACATGAAGCAGAATGTCAAGTAACTAGAATAGTTACATTGACTCACCTCTCGAGGAAATTGAGCTAAAACCATTTGAGTGTCTTTAATCGCCTAATCAGAGAAACTTGTCTTGTCTCCATGGAGAAAAAGATTTGAATGTTCATACAAGTCAACCCAAAAATATGTGCTACTTTTGCAGGAATCACATTATCTCGAGGATCCATAATATATAATGCAATTAATTAATTTACATTTGTTGATCAAAAGGACATAAATTAAGGTTCAATATTTTTATTTGAAGGTGAAGTGGCCACCATAATATTTTGAGTCTTCTCCTCTTTTGGATTTTTCAGAATTCCTTTCATCACCTTTAATAAATTGGACCAATTTCTCATGTTGATCCTTATTGGACTTCAAGTACTCTTCCTTGACATGGAAATTTTAGTTTTATTGATATGATCAATGATATCAAATTTTGGCGACATGATCGTACTTGATGTCTCGAGATACTAGTTCTTTCAAACTTGATGATGGCTCACTTTTGAACTTTGACTTGGGCTTAGTTGATACCGATGTGGATGAAGAAAATTTCTTCGTAGTTGATTTATCAACTAATTGACTTGACAAAGATCCTCTTTTATTAAGATAGTTTTAACCTTGGAAAGCTTAGTCACCTTGGAATATTTAGGAATCTCAATTGTCTTGAATTCTTAGGAAGTTTATTTAGTCTTAGATTCTTTAGGAACTTCCTTGGAGCTCTTTTTTTCTTCCACCTTAGTGGTAATCTACTCATTTTTTGAGAACGTGTGAAGACAAAAAAAGATTAACTATTCATATATTCTATAATTTATTCATATTCATCTTCTTCTTCTGAATGATACTCGAAGAAATGATTATTACTTTCTCCTTCATGCTCTTCAACTTCAGGTTCAGATGTCCCGAGTCTAGATATTATTCATCAAATTCAACGACATCAACTTCATCATCACTTTCTTCAACATCACAATTTGAGTTGGTTGCGGGAGCTACTTTAATAAGCAAGCCTCGTCGAGTGCTTGCAATTATGGCTTTGTTGGGAATGTAGCCTTTTCTTGGGATGTCTTTGTAAGGAGCAGGTTTTACTACTTGCATTGGGAGTTTCTTGAATATTTCTCTTGAGGGAAGTTTTCTTGAATTTTACCACCATGATTAAGTCATCCTCAATTTTTATGGCCAAGGATTGAGAAAGTTCCAAAGTAGCCACTCTAGCCCTTCTCGGATGATAGCAAAAATTTGGTTGTTGTACATTAATAAAGAAAATTTTCTTTCTATCAAGGTTTGGGAAGATTCCAACAAGAACTTTGTTCACCATTTTGATGAACTTAGCCACAAAATTCCTCATGTACTTGTTGGTTCTTTCTTCTCCTAAGATAGTTAGAATAAAAGGGCATGTTCATCTTCTCGTCATTTTGAAATGGTCTTGAAAATTAGTTTTCATATCATCCCGATTTATAATGCATCTATTCGGGAGATGATGAAACCAACTCACGACAATGTCTTGCAACATTTCAATGAAGAGGCAAACAACAACATCTTTATATTCTAATAAAAAACTGCACATGCGGCAAAGAAGGTAGAAATGTGGTCATTAGATGAAGTCTTCCCATCTCCATTGAGTTTGGGAAGAATCTTCATCGACCCTCATGGGAGGTCATGTCGAGTTGGTAATGCCAATGGGCCTATGGAATTTTCCCATGGTATGTTAACTACCATCTTGGGAAAGGTGGTATGCAAAGGTAAAATAATGTGTGTAAGAACAAGTGCTTGACTTATAGTGATTCCTCCCTTACTTGCTCTTTCAGGACTTAATGCAAGGCTTACATATTTAAGGAGTGTTCCTCCTTGGAGGAGGTAACTTGAAACCAAACTTTCCTTGAAAATAAAAAATGGGATCAGATATTTCTTTAATGTTTTCTCCTTGTGTAAATTTTTCCTATCGGTTTGAAATTTTTACCGTGAAGGGATCACCGACACGTTACGATAAGCTCTAGCCTTTTCTCTTCACTGTTTCCTTATTTATTTGTGATTTAAAGACTCTACAAACTCTTATAGATTGAGAAACAGGGTGGAAGCTTGATTAGTTTGTATTAATCTCAATCAACCAAACTTATAAAGAATGGGATCTAATATTTATAGATATTGCACCAAATACAAATGTAAGATTAGTTGCAGGTGAAACCAAGTTGAAACAAGCTTCCAATAACAAACAACAATTCCAAAATACAAAGCTTCCAATAACATCCGGGAAGCAACAATTAAATACAAACAAATATATTGTTCAAAACAATATAACAGCTCCCGAAATAATCAAATACAAACAAGAGGATGGTTATAATTAAATATAACCATAAAACAATAATTAATAAATTTATTAATTATGGAATGCATAATTAAATAGGATAATAATATTTTTATCCTAACATTCCCCCCCTTAATTGTGCATTGTTTGAAGAGATGAGGAGAGGAACTCTCTGAACAACTCGAACTTGTCACGTGCAAGTGACTTTGTGAAAATATCTGCTCGTTGTTAGTCAGTTGGACAAAATTGAAGCTAAATGTTGTGCTTCAACACATGTTCATGTATGAAATGAACTTGAACCTCAATGTGCTTTGTTCTCTCATGAAAAACTAGATTGTGAACAAGTTTGAGAACACCTTCATTGTCAACATACATGGTGGTCGGTTTGTCCTATGGTATTCCAAGTCCTTCTAGTATGTGACGTAGCCAAATCGCTTCACAGATAGCTTCTCCTGCAGAACGATACTTGGCTTCTATGGAAGAGCGAGAAACAAAGTGTTGTTTCTTACTTCCCCATGATATTGGTCTAGATCCCATAAAGAATACAAATCCAGAAGTGGATTTTCTATCATCAATATTACTGCATGATCTGAATCCGAATATCCTAGTCAAGAAGAAGTTTTTCGTTCTTCTTGTATTCTAGACCAAGATCTCCGATCCTTTGAGATATCTCAAAATGCACTTTGCTGCTTTCCAATGACAAACTTTGGGTTCCTGCATGAACCTGGATAGATAGCTCACTGCAAAGCTGATATCTGGTCTAGTGTAGGTCAGGTAAATGAGACTCCCGATCAGTTGCCGATAGAGAGTGGCACTTACCTCAGGAGATGGATCTGAATGAGATAATTGCAATCTATTCTCCATGGGTGTAGCAATTGGTGTGCAATCCATCATCCTAAAATTCTCGAGCGTAGTCTTGGTATATTTCATTTGAGAAACAAAAATATGATTCTCTTTCTGCCACACTTCAATCCAAGACAATAGTGCATCAGCCCGAGATCGGTCATGTCAAACGATCGATTAAGATCTTTCTTCGTTGCATCGATCATCCTCACTGAACTTCCAGTGATGACTAGATCATCGACATAGACAACAACAATCACCATCTCCCCCCCTTGCTTTTTGAGGTAGAGATTGGGATCGTATGGATTTCTAACAAATCCATGTTATACGAGATGCTCATCAATCTTGATGTACCATGCCGGGGTGCTGTTTGAGCCCATACAAAGATTTCTGAGTCTGCATACCTTTTCTTCTTGACTAGGTACTACATATCCCTCAGGTTGAGTCATGTAGACTTCTTCTTGTAAATCTCCATTTAGGAAGGCACTTTTTACGTCCATTTGGTGAACTTTCCATCCAAACTGAGTAGCTAGAGCAAAGATCATCCTGATCATTTTGATCTTAGTTATGGGAGAAAATGTCTCCTCATAGTCAATGCCTTCTTTTTGTGTGTACCCCTTTACTACAAGTCTTGCTTTGTACTTGTCCATTGTCCCATCTGCTTTGTACTTAGTTTTGAATATCCATCTGCATCCAATGGGTTTCTTCCTGGTGGAAGATCGACAAGTTGCCAAGTGTTATTCTTCATCACTGATTGATATTCAGAATCCATGGCATCTTTCCAAGCTTTTGATTGTAGGGCTTCCTGGACTATAGAGGGCTCATCTGATTCAATAACTCTACTCATCAAAGCAAAGTTAACTTCTTCTCTTGCTTTACTGTGAGTCCGTGGTCCAGGGGTGGATGTATCGGTGGAGCATCCAATCTTGCATCTCGTAATGTACTTGTACACCATTTAGGCATACGTTAAACTGTTCCCATGGGTTGTGGTTCTATCTGATCAACACCATCATCCCCATCATCACTTTCATCTTCTGAGGGAACATCAGCTTCAATTTTTACAACAGGTGAAAAATCTACATCTTGTGAGTCTGGAGGAGGAGTCTCTGCTTCCTTCTTCTCGAAAAACTCAACATCTCTACTGGTGTAGACTTTTCTGGTCTTAGGATCCATCAATCTATACCCAAGAGTCTCTTCACTGTACCCAATGAAGATGAGTTTTTGTGACTTCATGTCCAATTTCTTTTGTTTTGTTTGGGTATGTGCATGCTTTGCTTTGCACCTGAATACTCTGAGGTGTGTAATGGATGGTTTCCTTTTTGACCATGCTTCTTGTGGTGTTATTCCATCAAGAGTAGTTGTGGGTGCTCTGTTCAACAAATACACTATTGTCTTTGTTGCTTCTTCCCAAAATGTCTTTTCAAGTCCGGAATCATCGATCATGCATCGCACCATTTCCATGATAGTATGATTTCTTCTCTCAACAACACCATTTTTTGCGGTGTGTGTGGAGGAGGCATTTGTCGATGAATCCGTGAGTTTGTAGGTAGTCTCTGAACTCATCACTGGTGAATTCCCCCTCGATCTGAGTGGAGAGTTCTGATGTGATGACCAGTTTCTTTCTCAACTGCTACTTTGAACTTTTTGAAGGTTTCAAATGCTTCACTTTTCTTGCGAAGATAGAAAATCCACATTTTCCTTGAATAGTCGTCAACACAAAGCATGAAGTACTAGAACCCAGAATGACTTGGCTACAGTGGACCGCAAAGATTGGTATGAACCAGGTCAAGTTTACCATGAGCTCAAAATGTACTCCTCTGGAATGAAACTCTGTGTTGTTTTCTCTTAGGCAGTGAGGACACTTTTTTGTATCCTTCTGAAGAGATGGTAGCCCATGTACCATATTACACCGGTGAAGTGTTTGAGATATTTGAAACTTACATGACCAAATCTCTGATGCCACAACTGTGCTGAGGTGGAGTTTTTAGCTATAAGTGCTTGATCATCTTTGTGAACAAAATCAAGTTGGAACATGCGTCCCACATTGGAGGCTTTTGCAATTATTTTTGAGCCTCTTGATTTATCTCGAATCAAACACGTTTTCTTGCCGGATTGACTATCAAAGTCAATTTTAGGTTGTGATCTAGGAGTTGACTAACTGAAAGAAGATTCTTTGTCAACCCAGGGACATATAGGACATCTGATAGTCTGCATTTGCGTGAACCAAGGGGTAGAGAAATGTTCCCAATCCCCTGAACTGTATATGAAGAATCATCTCCCAACGAAACATGATTTTTGATGGCGTGTCCCTCATTAAAATAAACCAGTCTCTGTGGCTGGTCATGTGTCGAGTGGCTCCGAATCAACATACCAGACATCACTAGATGACGTGGATGGTTCACTTGATTGAGCAGTGAACAAGAAGTCTTCATTAATCATTGTTCTTGTTGCTCAACAATATTACCTTGCTGGTGGGGTCTTCTTTTCAGTTCCCCTTTTTCTACCCGTGATAGTTGTTAGAATGTCCCTTGTAAGATTGTTGTTGTTGTGGTCCAGAGTTGCTTGATGAACCTTTCTTATAAGTGTTATACCAACAATCTTTTAAGTCATGTCCTCTTTTACAAATTGGACATTGCTTCTTCTATTGATTGTCCCGTGATACTGATTTTGATGTTGGGACTTCTGATAGGAATTAGGTTTTCCTTTACCTTTTCCTTTCCATTTTTGATGTGAAGACAGTGCTGCTCCTCTTCATCATCCTTATTGTGCATTGCTTCCTCTTGTTGCAGTAGGTTTACCAGTTTGTCAAAACCAACTGTCGTATCTGTCACATTTAGTGTTGTGACAAAAATGTGGTAAGAAGAGGGAGTGCTCTCAGAACAATGGGAATGAGAGCATCATTTGTGACTGGTTCTCCCAGGGCTAGAAGTGAAGCCCTTAATTTTGTAACTCTTCTTAAGAAAGCTTCAATTTTCTCATTCTGCTTGAATTTTAGTGTATGTAACTGACTCTGCAAATTTAGTATGACATTCTTGTTCTTGGCCTTGTATACTGTACTCAATTTATCCCATGCTTCTTTTTCTGTTTTGGCATCTTGAATGTGGGGTTGCACATCATCGGACACTCCAAACAAGATGATGAGTTTGGCCTTTTGATCTGCTTTATCAAACTGTCATTGTTGTGTTGTATCAGTGGCTGATCTGGTCAGAGTACCATTCACAACAGACCAGATCTCTTCAAACTCAAGTTGTGTCTTTATTTTTGTCTTCCATGCAGCATAGTTGCTTCCTCTGAGCAATTGTGAATCTAGGAAGAAAAATTTGGGGGCATTGGTGCCCATTTTACAGAGATCACTGACAGGGTTTGGCTCTTATCACTCCAGGTATTAGGTCTCCTAATCTATATACCATCAGTTCGATATACCGAACCTTTCTATATACGCGCCCTTTCGATATACCCATTGGTACGTGGAAGAAGCTCGCCCTTTCTATATACCGGTGGTACGTGAAAGAGGCATTAACGTACGTGAAAGAATTCAATACGTGGTACTAAGACAGTATTGATGGGGTCTATGTGATTATTGACACCGGCTCAAAGAAATATCCTCATACGCGTGCGTAACTTGCTATATACTTGGATAATTTCTCAGTCTGGATTTATGTCGTGTAATCGTTCACAGATGGATGGGATGGTTCATAGTGTGTGCACTGTGACCTTATTACTCCCCGTCGATTTATAGGGACGATGCCCAGACGACATTATTGCAGCTATATTAGGCGTTAAGTGTAGTAGTAGTCATGACGGCTTTAACCGTAAGTGCTTCCTAGAGGCACCGTATATACCGAATGCTACGAATGAGATCTAGGATCTCGTGAGTGTTACAAAACCAATTTTTTTATTGTTTTTGATTACAATTCTGCTAGTTTTGAGTAGTTACAAAGTTTGCAGTTGACTATGGCAACCTGAAAATTAGTACAATATACAGTAGTATACAATTTACATTCAAAAAACTAGAAAATTTGAATGGCAGGAAAAAAAAATTTTTTTTTTGTTTCGCGGGCCCTGGTGGCCTCCTGAGCCCAATACGACCCAAAATGCTAAAAATTGCAAAAAAAAGCTGAAAATGCAATTTTTAGATGGGTCTCCTTTTGCAAAAAATGTCCGAAATGAAAAACTAGGCCGAATGGGAGAATTTTTTTACCCTAAATTAGGGATTTCTCCACTAAATTTAGTTAGTTATAACTAAATTCAATTTTTTTGCTAAATTTGGCGGTTCTGCCAAAAATTCTGCCAAATGCTAAATGTGAAGTTGGGGTGGGATTTGAACCATGCACCTCTCACTTCTAAGGCGTTTAGTCTATCCACCTTGGCTCTTATGAGCGCTTGGTAAAGAAATGAAGCAAATTGTATTTAACAAAGGTAAAATCGACTAACCTTTTAAAAAAATGATTTGCATGAAGGATCCACGTGGCTGCACATGAGAGGAATGTGCCTTAGGGTTTATTTTTACTCCAAATACGGATCTGAAGCATTTTTTATTCCTTAGCCTTTGCTCCTTCTTTTTTTTTTTATCTCCTTTGATTTTTGATTTATTCTCCTTTTTTGCCACTTTTCCCTTATTTCTCTTATTTCTCACTTTTTTTTAATTTTTGTTTGCTTGGGCGTTGTTCTTTTTTTTTGTAGCCGCTTTTTATTTTTTTGGCTTTTTGTAGGTCTCTGCATGTGGGAGAAACAACTATAAGGCGAGATTTCTTTGTATTTTTTTCCGCCATTTTTTTGCTTTGTGCAGTCCGCTTGTGCATGGAGGGAGACAAAGATGAGGCTGGTGTGTTTGGAAATGTGCAGGTCGAGGGAGACAGGGTCGCCCTTTTTTTTTTTGTTTTGTTTACTGGTTCTATTTTATTACACAACAAGTCGAATGTATTGCCCAGCAGGTAAATACCAAACAAAATAAAACCTGAAGCACCAAATGAAATCCAAATGTAAATACCTCCACCATTTTTGATGCCACACTTTTGCTTAATCTACCTTTCAACAACACGTGGATGGGTCTGCCAGGGTGGCTCAGCTCCCCAACATGCATACGCCTCTATGTATGACCTTTAAACACTGTAAAAAAATTTTCTGGTCTTTGGGTGCACCAAAAAAAATAATTTGCGTCCAAACACCTGGAATGAACTAGGGGATGTGGGGAGGCAGGGATGAGGCTGGGAGGTTGCAGGAGGTTGCACAGGCTCTCTATTGCTGCATACTCTTCTCCAATCTTCTCTATCTCTTCTGCACTCTCTTTCCACTCCTTCACAGGTCCAGATTTTTCTCTGGTACCAAATGTAGATTGAGAAACAGGGGTGGAAGCCTGATTAGTTTTATTAATCTCAATCAACCAAACTTACAGAGAATGGGCTGCAATATTTATAGATATTGCATAGCCAAATACAAACAGAAGATTAAGTTGCACAGGTGAAACCAAGTTCCAAAATACACAAGCTTCCAATAACATCCGGGAAGCAACAATTAAATACAAACAAATATATTGTTCAAAACAATATAACAACTCCCGAAATAACCAAATACAAACAAGAGGATGGTTATAATTAAATATAACCATAAAACAATAATTAATAAATTTATTAATTATGGAATGCATAATTAAATAGGATAATAATATTTTTATCCTAACAATTCTCACATCTTGATTTTCTTCATTATATAATGCTTTGATGCAACGAGATGAAAATAATAGTCATTTGTGCACTTTTCCCAAATAAATTGCCTCAAATATGATGATATATCTTCTTGATTCTCTGCAAAAAAATATTTGGTTGTAAGATATGTGAGTTACTTGTAATATTCATACAAATTATTTACTTAGTGGAAGAGAGCCACGTCGGTGAATAATGATCAACACATGTCTAGGAGGTCTCCTGGCCACAAGTGTAGGTGCTCTTCTTCTAAGGTCTTCAATGTAGATTTCTCTATCAATGGCTCTATCAACAACCACAAATTACTGTAAGCTTTCACAATTTTCCCAAGCTACTATCTGAATGTTGGTAATAATGTCTCCTTGAAAATATTCGTTGGGCACAAGATTCGGTTGAAGAACTGGAGCTTGTGTAGAGGGGATACTCATAAAGATTCAACCAATAATTGGTTAACGATTCCTGAATCCCAATAGAGTTGCCAAAAATATTAGCATATGGATTTACATGCATGCAAATGACATGCAACAGTAAGGTAATGAAGTCCCTCCTCAATTAAGGTGAGGATGCCTTTATTGAAAACCAAAACAATATTTACATATGTACATTCAAAATTGTATGTGGGGGTGTTTTGGAATATTAATGGAAAGAAAAGTGAATGAGAGAGATGGAATGGAATGAAGGAATGGAATGGAAAGGAATGAATGGAAGGAACATACAAGAGTTAGGTAAAGGCGAGCCTAATATTGCATGAAGAAGAATGATGAATAAATAACACAAATAAAATGTAGTTTGAGTTAAGCTAAAAATGAGTAAAATGGAACACACATGAGTAAGTAGATAATCGAGCTTGTTCATTGTGAACTAGAACAACGTATTAATATAGTTGACAATAATATCCAAGACAATATTTACATGCAAGATTCAAATGCTATTATCTAATGAACATAAGAACACAAAATGTTACAAGAGACAATGAATGGGACACAAAGTTCATATTTCATTAAATCCAAAACATCTTCTTAAAAGAACACAAAGTTTCTTTCCTTGAAGAAAATCTTGCATATAATAGTATTTTCCTCTCCTCTCTCAAATTCACCCTTAGAAATGAGCCTCCAACTTCTTTTTATAACCCAAAATTAGTTAGGGTTTACATGAACATTAAATAGGGAATCTTAAATGACTTTGAATTTTTCAACCAACTTATAAAAATAACTAAAAATAGAATTCACTTAATTTATCCAAAGTTTTCCAAAAGTGAGTTTAACAATACCCCACTAAAAATACAATTTAAACATATAATAAAATCTAGTGCCTTATCCATTAAAGTGGGCTCTGCTATCTAAAATGTATGAGAAATGGATTCTCCCACTTAGTTAGATATCAAAACGCTATCTCCTCATCCCATTAGTGAAATTAGGATTTTCGCCTTCACCAATTAAAAGGATCTAAACCTTCCCAATGTTTTGAACATCTTTTATTCCTTAGGAGGTTCACTCGGTCTAACCACAACCTCTCAAAACACCTGCAATTCCAAGATCCTACCTGACATATCATTTATATTGACAATCTTTGATTGAACATTTTCAAACAAGTTATTTAATTTGATGCAATGTTCCATTGAAGCTGAAGAGAAATTGATGGCAGAATGTACATGTCTTTGAATAATTGTGAGAATTTCTCCTTGACATGTTCTGATGAATGCCTCTGATTTTTCTCATTTACAAGATCACAAGGGATCTTAACTATGAACTCTTGAATCGAAGAAAGTGAGGTTAAGGCTTCATTGCATACGCTCTCATAATGGATCATATAATCCTTGAGAAGTGTCTTCCTTGACTTGAGATGTAGACACCAAAGAAAGTGTGTCCCTCGGTATTCGAAATCAAGGATTCCTTTAATGGCTAGAGTTGAGGATTCGATACTTGTCTTATCTCGTAGACTAGGCAATATCTCATCCAAATTTGATATGTTAGAAACAAAAGTTTCCTTAAAAGAAAGAATTGGATCAAGATATGTAATAATATCTTCATGGAGCTTCACGATTGCTTTGATCATCTCTCCCCCAAAAATGAGAATCTCTGAAATCAAGATTTAGTGACATGGCCCAATGTGTTTATCTCCTTTGATATATGGAGATTTTCTTCATCGAGGCGGCCACTGCATCGAGACTTTGGGAAAGTGGATGATATTTCCTTGAAAACCCTCATCAATGTTAATTGCCTTGACAACCATATTACTTTTCTTGATCTCAAAATCAACCCAAAAATGAGTATCCTTCACCAATTTTGCATACAAAAGCTTGGAGTCTGAAGCAACATTCCCAATGTTCTCAACATCATTAGATTATGTAAGAATCCTTTCCATAACTTAAATCTATGGAGAAATAACCTCAATATCAACCTCTTGAACATCGGGAGACCTAGATAAATCTCTTTGTGAACTATAGGTTTATAAGCATTTGATATTTGGACCACTTACAATCAAGTAGACTCTTGTGTAAGACACGATTGAGAAGTGTTTATTATGAGCTTCTTCAAACTATCAAAATGTGAGTAGAAGAATCTCTACTTGAAGTGGAAATTCCCAATACATGCTCTCTTCCTTCACTAGGGCTAGGACCCTTAGATGTTTCACCTTGTGACACCTTCTTTGGAGAAGTGGATTTGGGAAACCACTCTTTTCTTACATGATGCATATGGGTAGATGGCACGGAGGTTGACTGAGAAGAAGCTTTGGTTGACTGGAAACTTCCTCGAGTTGGAAATTTTTGTAATCCTAGGGTATGAACTTGAATTAATGGTAACTTGGAAAGTTCTCTTTCATACGAGGATATGCTTCTTTTTAGGATCAGTTGATTCTTGTTATCAAGAGAAAACTCATATCTTTTGGTCCAATCAATTCGAGGCAATGGAGTGAAGGAAATGACATCATATGAGGGATCAATAACACCTTTATCATCATCCAAAAATGAATCTAGAGGGTTTCAAATGTGAAATGCCTTGATCGACCAAGGGTTAAGTAGGAAAAATATCACCTTCTCATTTCATGTTCATCTGAATAGGAAACCCATAAATCTTCCATGGTAGGATTGTGTTGATACTTTTCTCCAAGAATATTCTGCATATATCCATTGATATCAAACTAGAATCTCTTCACATATGGATGAATAGTGATGAGAGAAAAATATTTCTCCATGAGTTGCACACTGAAGAGATTTGGACATTGGTATTCCCCAATTTGGATTGGGAAATGAATGCTTGAACGATGCTTGTCACTAAGGAGACAATGAACTTGGAATAGTTTTTGCGGAAGATCCATCAATGACCACTTGTCCCTAACATAATTAGGAAGCTTCTATTAAGTACCTATAAAGCCGCTCACGTGAATGTAGGAAAATTATGGAAATTGAATAAACCATGTTCCCCACTAGGAAATGACATCCATGACATCTTTAGAGAATCTTTCCTCCGTATTCCTATTCAAGTTTTGAATCACACGAAAAGCAAATGCATCGTTAACTCTCCTGAAATGATGAGAGCTATTTTTAAAACTTGTGGATAATGATGGAATACATTATTTGATGGATTGTGAATCCTTTCATTTCTAGCCCGAAAATAGCTTCCTTCTAACCCCGTATAATTAAGGTATGATGTCATGTAAAAACATCCAGTCATCTTCACTTTGATCAATTGTTTGTGAAGAGTATCACTGATGATAGTGGCCCAATCCATAAACTCTCTCTTGGTAAGGATGATACAAATAAACTAATACATCCATGGGTGGAAGATCTTGATAGAGGGTAGACCGAAGACTCAACTCAAGAGAGTGATCATGTCATTGATTTCCTCCACGAACTCAATGTTGTACAATTCTTTGGGAAGTCGATCAGCACGAGGCCTCTTGGTCATTAACCAGTTGTTATTGACCATCTTGCTCCACCTGAGGGTTCTTCATCCCAAAAATATCGTGATGAATTTTCAAGTGATGTTAGCATTCTCGGGAAATCGGGTATCTTTGAGTAATTGCTCGATGTGCTCTAGTGTGATTAAGAGGAAACACTCGTGATTATCCTTATAAATCCATCTCCTCTCGGGATCATAATGCTCTGTGCGGTGATGACCAGCTCTAGGAATTGCACCAAGATAGGAAATGTTGTTGCTTGGGGTAGACCACTATGGTAGAGCCTATCCAAGAATATGGTTTTTCCTTCAGCTTTCACCCAATCACAAAATTATTGCACGTTGATGTGGCCAAGATTTGTATAAGTGATATTGTCATATGTAGACTAGATGGAAGTGGGAGGGATGATTCCTTGGAATTCATACTTGAGCATAGACTTATTTGATTTCTCCACTAGCTTCCTTGATTTTCCTATAGATTTATTGGATTTTTCAGCCATTATGAATTTATAAAAGAATGACTTAGGCACACAAAATGATGTAAATGGTGTCAGGTCTTAGTCTCGAACAACCGTCAACACAAGAGAAATAAGGCTCATTTAATTTTAATTATTATTATTATTTTAAAAATAATAATAATAATTGATCCTGAATTACAAATTTTTAAAATATTAAAACAAGAAAAATATCGAGACTAAGCTTGAGTTACGAGATAGGGAAACAATAATAGTATTTATTTATTTTTTATTAAATTCTCCCGATTATAATGAATTCACGTAGGATCAAATTTAATCTTTTTAATTCACTATTTCTTCATCTTGCCTGATTCAAGTTGCTTCAATGTGAAGAATTGCTTTGATTTTCTGACAATACTTTGAACTTGTAATTTTTCTTTTCGTTGGCGTTTGAATGCGTTAGATAATTATTTCCGAACTTTTGGCTTTATTCCTTCCTCAGCCTGCATGGGACCCTTCTCAAGACAACTGCATGGAAATTATTTATCTTTCCCTGGTGTGGACTACTCTTCCTCAACGTTGAATTCTCCCTGCTACTGGTGGTGCATGGAAAACACTGCTACAGTGCATGGGATTTTTGTCTTTAATCCCTGTGTTGGATTTTCTTCCTTTTTCCTTGCGTGGAACCCTTCTTAGCTGAAACATCACACTTTTTCCTTCTACAATGCTTGATTTTTACTTAGCTATGGCGTTAAAAATCCTTCTCTTCTCTGACTACGTTGGAAATTGTTTTCAAACCAGGCGTGAAGATTTGTATTTTCCTGAGCATGGATATTGCTAATCCTTGGCCTATGTGGATTTCTAACTGCTAGAATGTTGAAATCTTTACCTCAAAACCTTCTTGGATTCCTTTCTTTTGCCTTGGCATGGATTGATTTCTTTTCCTTGGTGAGGATTTTTTTCTTGGTAGAACATGGAGCTATGACTGCAACGTTACACTTTTCCCTGCAATGTGTGGATCTCCTACTGCCTCAATGTTTAATTGTTTACTTTCATGTTGGATCTCTCCCTAATTTGGACTCTCTTTTTCCTTGGCGTGGAGCTCTATTCTATCTCCTTTCAATGTTGAATCCTCCCTCTACAATGCGTGAATGTATTTTTAGCTTTCAATTTTATCCTCCTCTTACTCATGCGTAGAAACATTGGATTTTAGAATGTATATGTTCTTTGGAAAAATACGTTTTCTTAGGCTCCATGTTGAAAAATTATGGTTTTTGGATTTAGCATTGAATTATCCCTATAATGTCATATGTATGGAAAAATCTTCTGCTGCATGTGTGATGGATTGTCCAGGTAAATGCTTGTGGGCTGTGTTGATTCTTGGACTGCATTGGAAAAAATAATTCTTTGTAAATGCGTGGCCAGTATTAGCTTGGCCTGTTGGTATTTTCTAATGCATAGAAATGCACTTTAACTAGTGCATTGAACAACTGCATGCATGGGAATTATTTCTCTTTGTAAGATTTTGTGTGCTTGGAAAAATTCTTCTTGGAGTGAGTGGAGAATCAATCGTCTGTGAAGAATGTGTTATGAAATATTGCAAAAAAATATTTCTCCAAAAATTCTTCTACAGGGGAAATAAGAAGAAATTGGAAATAAAATATCTTTGAAGCTTCTTCGCATAACTTTTTCCAAATGGTATTTCACGGACAAAAATTAAGAGGATTAACAAAGCTTCCCGTAACCATTTCTTTATTTCGTGTAAATAACCAATTTCCATTTCTTCGGGTAGTGGACATTAATTTCGGGAAAGATGGGGAATAACTTAATCATTCACCCATGGAAATGGCACAACAGGCTGGAAATTCCCATTTTATTTCCCCATGTGGGAGATTGGGAGATTTTTTTCCAGTTTTCCAACCGGTTGGGTTGGAAATCAACAGAAGAAATCCCACAAGTGGGGAAAAAAGAAGAATTTGCCAGGAAAGGGGAAATCGGGTGTGGAAAGCCAATTTGGCATCCCTAACAATTAGAGGCGGAAACTATATTTCCACAAGAGTTCAAAACCAAATTGTCGATTGATTTTTAATAAATATTTATTTAATTAAAAACCCCAAAAAGTAATAAAATTAATTTTATTAAATAAAGAGTAATAAATTTATTGAATATTAATTAATTAATAATTAATGCGATTCGTAACCTAGTGGGGATTTCTCACGAAATGATTGAAATGAAGATCGGTATGATAACGAGAACAATACGATCATGATAGAGATGAGAAATCACATGAAAGAATTTTTTTATTTTTAAAAAATTTCATACTTTGTAATTTTGTGAAGTTAAAATTATCTTATAACAGTTCACACTTGATTTTTGAGGGCATACTTCACATGAACCCCCACACCTTGCACCATAGGTACTACACATTACGTCTCTTTACATAACTCAAGTCATATGTCTTACATCTTACATCCCACATTCTACATTTAGTCTACATCATTTAAACATTTGCACATCTATATATCATACATCATATTCATCTTCATCATACATGTGTCACACTTCTATTGTCTATGAGTCTAGCATTACATCCCACTCATTCTACATAATACATAACACACATCTTCACACATTGCATTACATACTATTCATCGTGTATTACACATATTACACATCATATGGTCATCTATTGTCATCACACATACTATATCATCTTCTATGCACTGCACTCACTACCGTATGACACACTTTATTTCCTTGATTCATATTCGATTGCCAAGGGTTTACAAATAAAATATACCTTATCATACTTACACGTTCATCATTGAATCTCTATCATGTGACATTAATAGGTTAGTGAGATATGATATAGGATAAATGGTCACCTATCCCTTCATCTTATAGTGGTATACACTTTTGGTTACATCATCACACACTTCATCACTAGGTCGCATATCATCACTACACATACACACTCATCACAATGCATTAGACACACGACACATGACACATGTGACTCGATTATTTCCCGATGATGCACTCTTACTTGTGGTTCATTCTTGACTACTGAGGGGAAAAATAAATGAATTCCATTGCATACACCTCCATTCACTCGAGGGGCATATAGATCCTATCATCCATCTTGCATTCCATTCCATTCATCCAAAACATGTTACATATGTTGGTTTCTTTTAATCTTACTTCCATTTTCTTGTATATGGTCATCTTATTACACAAGCTAGCTAGATCTCTTTTATGTCATTATATTTACCATACGAGACATGTGTGTCCATGCATTTCTCTAGTTGTAATCAAAGATACGGGTCTCTTACAGAACATGGATGCTCGCCTTCTACCACTCCTACAACGATCACTTGGGTGCATCCAATTCGTCTCTTCCAGGTGCTATTATTTCATTTCATCCTGAGCACTTTACATTACTTGGCTATACAATATTTTGACATATTGATTATCTTTCCAACATACTAACGAGTTCTTCATGTGTAACATTTTTTTGCGCAGATTACTTGATACCATGGCTATCTATTGTTTGTAATTGTTTTTTTGTTTGCTATTGTATGCAGGCCTTGCCCTTTAGTTGATGTGCACATTTGATTATTTTTATGTGGCCATTATAACCTTGATTTTCTTGTAACACTTGTGAGTGGTGTTCCATGCTTGTAACCCACTTTGGCATTCTATATTACTTTCTTATGTGTTTTCTTACGTACTAGCTTACACATTGTTTGTGTAGCTTACACTTGTATTCTATATGCATGTTTGTTTGTACTAACACTTGTTTCCTAGTCACTTGTATTTTTACACCTTGGTATCTATCAATTTCATTCCCTTCCCCATACAGGCATAATTTATGCGATTGGTCCTCTTTTGGTGCTACATTATCCTATCAATGAAGTTGCATGCACCCCCAAAGAGGGAGGAATAATTTGGGGTTTTACATAATACACAATGCTTCTACACCGGTTGAATTCATTTTATTTTCCACCCTTGGCATTGTGGGTTACACAGTGAGAGGGTTCATACAAGTCTACGAACCCCGTACACAACAAATTTTACAGGACATGGTTGTCCTTAGAATTATGGGGAGCGATTCTGAGTTTGAGGATACAATGGATTTCATCTCTACACTACTTCGACCAAGTAGCGTCGAGATCACCCAAAAATCTAGGTAGTACAAATATCTCTTTACACATATTTAGGGAAGAAGTTATAGGTTGGAAAATAATTCATCTTTCTCCTTACACTTCTTCGGCCAAGGTGGCATGAGATCGCCAAAAAAATTCACAAGTACATGATATATTTTCTTCACCACTTTCTCTCATCACAACTCAGGTGCACATGTTCCTTTTACATTTTTCATATTTCCATTTCATTCTTTTCATTTCTACACACATGTATTTTTACACATATATAAATGTGTATTTCACTACTTGGTCATCTTCTCCTTACTAGTCTATCTATATGAGAAGCAAAAAGCGTTAACAACAAGAAGCAAAATACAATAAACATGTCAACAACAACATTATGCGAAACATACACCTCATACTAACATGCAGGTACATCACACATATTGGCATCTACACACGCGTTTCCGCCCTAGGTTCACTCTCACCACAACCTCCATTGGCACTTGTCTTGTGGAGGGAGTGTTGGTTTGGGATCCACCTAGGAAAAGAATATGCTTGCATTTCTTACTTTGGGGGGGGCATAAGGGATAAATTTGGAGGAGGGATAAGGAGGGGTTGAGGAGGGATAAGGTTTATGGGATGGTTATGTTCTTAGTGGTTGTTGTAGGTGGATGTCCAATTTCAACATGGGAGGCATAAGGAGACCTCCATAGCTCTTGCTCTTGTTTGGCTTGCTTGCTCAAGAATTTGTGATTGTATGAATGTTTTCAAATGCGATTAAGAAGCTGCTACCTTGTTTTGATTTGTGCCTTCTTTGATTCTTGTGATATATGAGTGTTGCTTGCTTGTGAAAGAAGTCCATGTTGCCATGAGTTGAATTATCATGCTCCATTTCAATATGGTTGGGGCTCGGGGGCCAATGGGGAAAGATGGCTTCTCCTTTCCCATTGGATGTCTTGGTTGGGTGGAGAGCGTTGCCTTTCCCCCTTCCTTGTTGTGATTAGAAGAATGAAGATGAAGAACTCAGCTTGCTGTTGTTTGGAGAAGAAAGACAACAGTTTGACAGTCATCCTTTTTGTAAATTTTAAATGTAATCCTTCCCACTTCAAGTGGATGCATGTAATTGATTTGAGATGGGAAATGTTTACCTTGTAATTTGAAAGTTGTAATTGATTGTGAAATGTAAATGATATCCTATGTTTTGTATTTGAAATGAGAAAGAGTCACTTTCCCTTCCTCTATTTTAAAAAGAAGAATATGATACAGTTTGTAAGTTTCAAATTGGAATGTAAAGAAAGGAGTTCAATTGTAAAATTGTTTAAATTCAATAAAGGAATCAAAGTTCTCTTGATATACCTTGTTGCAATATTGTTGTTGGAGATAGATGAATGAAATACATTACTTTCCCAATTGCATTGTTATCTTGGAAATCACATGACTGTTAAATTCGCAATTCTGTTTTGGAAAGAAAAAAATGTATATAAAAAAAGAATTGGATCTTTGAAATGAGTTGATAAAAGTTAGAAATCAACATTGCATATTGTATACATGTCTTTGTTGAATCAATTGGATGTCTTAGAAATGAAATGGATATGTTTTCCTTAATTGAAAATTGCATATTAAATTGTAAATTCGTGGAGAAGAGAACTCTGTTTTAAGTTCATAATTCTGGCATCTTCCTTTTTAAATAAAATGAGCAGTTCGACTTTATACTCAACAATAAATTACGAAACTTGAAATTTACACTTAGGAAGACTTGAGGAATCCAAATTCACTAAAACAGTCAAGAATAAATCTCCAAAACTCAAAGAATTTCAATTCAGAGCTTACATGGTCATTTTTCCCGTCAACTATCAGAAAATTACAAACTTGAATAAATTGATCAAATTGACATACTTAAAACATTCTAATTCTTCCCTAAGCTGATTCCCCATGACTGATTGACATGTTGAGTGGAGGAAGAGTTCAATTTTATAAAAATTGCAAAAATTTTTTTGCCAATTTTGAAGTAGAAAACCCTGCAGATTTATTTCTTAAAATTGACCCTGAAACTTCACCAAATTCAAAATTGATGATTTTTGTGCAAAGAGGACTCGAGAGATTTCCAGAAAGTCCTCATTTGCCTAAAATGGAGCTTCCTATCAAAATTTATGGCCATTTGAAGTTTTACTTCAAAATGGCCATCCCAAACAAAAATGAAATAATTCGACCTTAGAAAAATTTAAATTTTGAACTTTAGAAAAATTTCTCAAAAAGTTCGTGGCCCGCCACCCTCTCATCCTATCAAAAGTCACCACGTGGCACCTTGGAGGGGCGGACCCTTATTAAAACTTAACATTTTGAAAATTTTGCCTTGGGAAAATTTTCCCAATTTTCCTTGCAACCCCGCTGTCCCTGACCCAAATCACGTCCGACACGTGGCGGGGAGGGCCCATAAATTTAGAAATGAAAACATAACTTTTTGCCTTTGGGAAAATTTCACTTTTTCCTCGTGGACCCGCACTCCCACAGCCAATAGGGTGTTGACACGTGTCACCCTCGGAGGCACGGACCCGCGTAATTCATTTTACCTTTTAACCTCTTTTGGCAAAAAATCCAAATATTCTCCGCCGCTCCATCGGCTGGCCAATCACAAGGCGCCACGTGGCCATTTGAGCTAGCATGGAGGCACAGAGGGAAATTTTCCTTCGAAAAATTATTTGGGAAAATTTTCATTTTTTCCCCACGACCATGCCCGACCCAATCACGTGTTGACACGTGGCAATTTGGGCATCGGTGGGGGTGCGGAGATATTTTCTCCCTAACCCCATGGACCTTCAAGGGAAAATTTTCCCCTAAAACTCCGCCCGGCCATAACTTGAGTTTTACAAGGAGTTAGGAGGACTTATTTATATGGTTGGAAAGGTGAGGAAATTTCCTATCCAATGAACCTAGTTTAGGAAAGTTTTGATAAATCTAAATGTGTGAAAAATCTAGTTGAACTTCTGGGCCTGTTTGAGAGCAGGCATGAGGGAGATTTGCTCCCTGAACCTAAGTAAAACATGTAACCCTAATTTTGGAACCTTGTGAACTTGCGATAAGATAAAAATGGAAATCTTGTGTTTGGTTAATTAGAATATGTTTTAGGAACCTGTTAGTTCAAACTAGTGTCTTGCAACTTAGTTGTAGACTCTTCTTATAAAAAAATTATTCCATAATTTTCCTAGTTTGTTTCTTGGTCTCAAGTGATAGTTGAAGCAGGAACTACACATTAGATGTGGATGATGATTAATTGTATGTAGACGTAGATTTAGCTTCATGAATGATCGATGATGATGAATTGTATAATGGATAATTTTTTTTAAGAAAATTTGGAATGTGTTGTGACAGAAACATCTTAATATGGAAAACTCTTCGTCTCTCTACTTGTAAAATTCAAATGTGTGATTTTATCCCACAAAGTTTAAACACTTTATCAAAGCATTTTGCAAATACAAAAATAAATTAAAGATAATTGTAAAAACTCAAGCAATGTCATATGATAGGGTTTAAGTTACCTTTTGTCTTTTAGATGGTTGTGATAAAGCATATGGAAGGAAAATGAGAAATCATCTTTCTTACCGTCTTTAGAAGATATTTGATTCAAGAAAACTCAACATGAGAAATGGATTAATATATAAATGGGCAAGTTGCGACATTATCGATCTCGAGAAGTGAGATCTTCGTCGGATGGATGTCAAACCACATTTTCAAGAAAAAAAGATGAAATAATGATTGTGCGGATTAAGGAATAAAAAATGATTAAATAAAATGCAAATGATAACTTGTATATCTCTAGACAATAGAAGTCCTGGAAGTATGGAAGAGTATAATAGTAGAAGAATATGAAAATTTGGACTCGAAGGCCTTGCAAATTAGTATTCAACAAATGCATGTAACAAATAGATTTTTAAAATAGAAATTGGTATTCGAAAAATCCAAAATAGTAATTATATAAAACATATTTTTTTATAAATAAATGTAAATATATATACTTGTAACATCTTTAATGATAACAAGAGCTGAAACAAAATATGATAAAAAGCCTCCTCAGTCAATATTTGCATCTGTAGAGTTAATATGAAATTGAATAAATAACCACAGTTAAAATGTAAGGTGAAAAACAATAAAATTAAGGTCAAGGATATACCTATTTAAAGCTGAAACAATCCATTATCAATAGCTTCTTCAAAGTCGATGTTCTCTTCTGTAGAGTGTGAAAATGCACCAATTCCAGTCTCATCATTGGGAACAATTGTACTTGTAGTTTTATTATTTACACCTCTTCTTTTGGAAAGGGAATTCCAATGCGTAATTTCTCTATCAAAAGGAAAGGTTTCCATGGAGTAGCGAGAAACATAACACCTTATGCAACTTTCCAGATTTTTATCCAACCTGTTTCTCAGTTTTGATTTTATAAAGGATAAAGCACTTTGAAAACCCTTTTCGTCCTCCATAGACCCCAAAATCATTGTTTGGAATAACTCGTATAATCTGAAATATTCATCGATGTCTTCTTGTAAGAGAATACTTTGATAGATTCCTCGCGAGCCTTGTAATAGTACCACTTTGGAAGGTTCGCCTAAATTTTTATATTGGTTCCTCATTGTTGTTGCAAAAAAATTTTATTGACACTTTAATAAATCAATATTCAGTATACCTTTGATTTCCATACCCTTAACCTCTGAAGTCTTTGTGAAATGTTCTATTATTGTACCCATGGATTTATGAAAATGCTTTTTTACAAAGTTTACACGAGCACATTCAATATTCTAAAAATTAGGATTCATCACACCCATTGCTTCAAGAATTTTATCTTTGGAGAAACGTTCTCTAATTTCTGATGATAAGGATTCTAAATTTTTTAAGCTTTATTCTTATTTAAATTGTAATAGACTCAAAAATATTATGTATCACATGAACATCTTCTCTTTCGATCTTGTAATATCTTAACGTTTTTGCAAAATGTGTATTGGTATGTCCCTTCCATTAACATTGATGCGAGAGGTGATCATGGATATTAAATCTCAAAAATTTCTGGGATTTCTAAGATCTAATAAAGCTTTCCAATTATCGAAAATAGGTGTATCAAGACTATCCTGGGAAAAGTACAAGACATCAAGACTTTAATATACCATTTTTCTCATCCCTATAAAATCCACAATATATATTAATCTCCCTTGTGCATGCTTCATCGGTGTATTGATCTCCCTGACATTGGAAGAATACCAACCCATGTAAGCAGTGTATCCAAATTAGTTAAACGGAACAACAAGTCCCTTACCTTGTTAACTTCATGATGATATTTTTGCATGTAACCAACCAACGTAGGATACTCCTCATGAACTCTGCATGTAGGTTCATACAAATAAATCCATCTCGTGTCAACATTCTTAAAAAAATTACCATCTATAATTCTAATTGTGAATTTCTAGAATTCAAGAAAATGCTTTGGGCTGATTTCCATATAGGCATGAAGTTCTCTTCTAAGGTCTTCTACTTTAGCAACATTTTCATAGTTGCTTACCATTTTATACGCTAAATTAATTTTGTGAGCCATACAGTGAATTACTAGCATATAAAGGGCCATTGTTGTTTGCAATCTAACACACAACCATGTTCGGTGACCCTGTATGACTGATGCACCATCTGCTCCGACGAATACCAACTTCGTAGAAATTTCATAATCAGGCATTCTAGCAATATCTTTCAAATGAGAAACAACTATTTTATGTAGGTTTTCAGCATTATAGTTTTCAACCATTTTCATAACACCCAAAGATGAGGTGTCCTTATATGATTTTCTAAATTATAGATGTGGATACATACCCATGCAGTGTTTTATTTGTTTTCACTTCATCAAATGAAAGAGAGATAAACTTTGCTTTTTTAATTCTCTTTTAAATCTTCCTTCTCTATCATAGAAAGGAATTTTTCCATTTCCTTTCACTCTTTGTCGATGAATGAGATTGAGGAGTGTTGGGTATTCAATTATATTGATACAAAACTTTGAAATTGAGGAAATCTGAAATCGGTCTTCCTTTCTTTAGTATGTGAAATAAAGTAGAGAATTGTATGAGTTTTGCATGCAGATTTGTTTGATTCATCTTACCAATTTACGATGTGATCGTTCCTCCCTTTTCCACAAGATGTCTACATTTTTCTACTCTACTTCATACTCTGTTGCATATTTAACATGCATGCATTCTTTTTCAGTTTTCCACATGTGTTTTTGATTTTCTGGCCATCCTCCCCGTTATAGTCAAATATTGTTTTCCACAGTGTTTTTCTATGGTGTCAAGCTTCAGTGTGTTTTTTGTTGCTTTCCCAATTACCACGTACATATTGTACATGTACATTCATATGGGATCTCTTCTAAATTAGATGGTTGTACATGTTTGATAAACAAAAATTTGGTAGCCCAATCAAACTTGTATGTCCTCCCAATTGTCCACATATTCTTTTTCATTTTCAATGTTTTACTTTTTTAGTAGAATTTTGAGCATCATCATAATCAACGGGTTTCCTCTTTCATGAACCAAAATTTGAATTTGATTTTTTGTTCCATTTTTCTAAGTATTTGTATGTGTGATATCTTGATGCACTCTTGGTTGCACCCCAATAGGAAGAATATCTTCAGGATCTAGCATCTCAATAGGTATATCTTCAAGATCTGGCATGGTATCATCATAGGTGTCATTTGGTTGATAATGCGAGAATGCATGTCCACCTAAATATTACCTTTCACATAGTTTGTACTTGATTCATTCTAGTGGTAGCTATATGGGTGCTAGTGGTTGTGGTATCTGTAGCAACAAATTTTCCAAAATACTTGAACAGGGACTTCTGAGATTTCTTAGTTACTTTTTGGGTCTTCTCATTTTGAGCACTAGCACCTTCCATTATTCGAACTCGAGTCATGTTCCACGGACACAATAAGTCATGTGTCGAGAAAAATGAGTCATGCATCAGCAAGTACATTAAGTCACGTGTCATAGAAAAGTGAGTCACACACCAACAAACACACTAAGTCGCGCCCAAAGAAAACTGAGTCACGTGTCAGCAAAAACACTAAGTCACGTGTAAGAGAAAATTGAGTCACGTGTCGGCAAATATAATAAGTCATGTGTTAGAGAAAATTTGGTCATGTGTAAAGAAGAGCAATGTCGGGCGTCAACAAAAAAACCCCTATCGCACATCAGCAATATCTCTTTATCTCCCATCCACGAGAAAATATTTGTGACACGTCAACAAATGCAATAAATTGCGTATTAACAAATATCCTTATCACGTGTCGGAGAAAAATCAGTTGTGTGTCAACCATAGTGTATTCGTGTGTCAACAAGATTAGTGTTGGGCATAAAAAATCAAACCCTTATCGTGCATCAACAAGATCTCCTTGTCACTCATTTATAGATAATATTTATAGTCATGCGTCAATAGATACACTTGTCAACCATTGTGTAACTACTAACAATAATCAAATTTGTATTGTGCTCTAGTGCTTAGAGTATGCAAGTTCATGGTATTGGTAAGGTACTGGTGGTAGTATACTACCCGATGAATCACCTAGGTTTTTATAGGAGATGTTTTCAAATGTAGGCAAAGCTGACCCCTAAAAAAATATACTGTAAATTTTAGGCAAATAGGACATTGACCTGCTCCGAAAAAATCACCTTTTCAAATTTTCCTAAAATGAAATTTTTGCCATATTATGAATATTCACCACTAAAATTATCCACGATGTCTTGTAGGGTACTTACAACTACATCTAGCAAAAAAATCTTTCTATTATTCCTTTATGGATTTCCATGCCCTATTATAAATATCCCATTTTGGCACAAGTGGTAGAATGATAGAAAAGGTTATAGAGTTTGGCTTGTTATTCTCATGTTATTCTAAGGAATTTTCAACAAACCATGTTCCGAGGTATTTTCTACAAACCTTGTTTGTGCAAATTTTATAATCATCGTTAACCATGAGACCACCTTTCTTTCTAGAAATTACTAACACGGTTCACATTGTTAGAAGCACGGTCGAGAGGGGGTGAATCTGGATAAGTGCCACATATCTACTGGTATAAAGAATGCATAGGTGAATGATGTGAGATGTGAATTGTTCTAAGACAAAAAAAGCAAGCATATAAGACTGCAAATTATAAAAATACAAGAGATAATTGCAATAACGTAGAAATAGCTCCAACTAAATACTCCATAGGATAGGTGATGCAAGTGATGTACATATAGGAGGTGAATGTGTAACCTCCTCCTAGATCAGTGGCACATAACTCTCACTAACTGATCCTAGAAGTAGATTTGACTCCACGAACTAGTAATCTAACTCAACACGGATGATACACCTAAGCAAGTATATCCCATGAATGTAGGAAATATCCAAGTAAATAAAAAAATACAAGGAAAATAAATTTCCTACACTAATACCCACCATAAACACAACTTAGGTGGGTAGTGTAAAAGGAAAGTGAGTCCTAGCAACAAGGCCTAATGAGGTTCTCCAATAGAACACTGCTTATATGGAGAGAAAATGGAATCATGAACATGGATGATAATGAGTGTGTAGAGGTAATAATAGGGAGAGTATGTTCAATAGCAAGGTCATGTGGTGAATTGTAAACATGGGAGTCATGAGTAGTAATAGATGTAGAAGAACACTTAGAAATGAAAGGCATGTAAGAAGGGGAGAATTTAAGGTGCGATAGAGAGGTCCGAGGGAAGCGTCATTCTCATATGGTGAAATAAGGTCACCATGCATTTCTTTAGATAATGGTCTAGGTAGTGAAAGGGAATCCAATGTGCTAAAAATGTAATATATCCATAGAAATAGTAATATTGAGAAGTCCATATACCTCATCATTATGGTCAAACCACTCATTCTTCTACAAAGGATCATCAGGCTCAGGAACAAGACCATGGAGGTAGGGCAAGACTGTGCATGGAAATGATTGTAAAAGCAACAAATTAGACTTGAGCATAACAAAAAAATGGTGAAATGATTGATAATTCCTACCTTCCAAGAAAGAAAGTTTCTAGAGTTGAGCATAACAAACAAAATAGTGAAACTCCATAATGTAGATAAAGGCATCCCCTGATTTTTAAAAAAAATCCCAAATGGCATTTTAAAATAACACAAAGTGGGACACACTAGTATGCTTTGACCCCTTTATAACTTAGTGTAAAAAGTACAAGTCCCTAATGAGTTTTGCAAGAGAACCCCCCAAAATGTGACACTTTATAAAGTAGTGTGTTTATAAAAATAAATATAACTATCGCAAAGAGTTATAGAAAACGAGGCACTTTTGACCAAAACAATGCTCAAATCCGAGCTACTGGTCAAAAGTTATAGCAAAAACTGTTTCCGTAACTAATGGCTTATTTAATTAAAATTTTGCAAAGCGATTTAAAATTTTGGAAATGAGAGGAAAGAGGGTCATGTGTATACTAGTTGGAACTGGGATGGAATGAAGAACACAATGGTTTATTTTTTGAGGGGGAATTGGCCTCCTACCAACCCGGGCCTCACACTTCGTCTTCATCAGGCGAAGATACAAGCTTAATTAAACACTTAATTCCTTCTAATGCAAATTTTTCCAAATGAATTATTTTCCAAAAGGCATGAAAATGATAATTTTTGAATGCTAAAATCATACAATTTGGAAAATAATGCAAATAAGGATTAATACTACCCTTTTTCCACTTGGACGTGGGCCCACCAAGAAGGAATGCGTTGAAAGAGCTGGATTTAGGGTTTGAAAAAACTAAATTTTGTTGTGTTTAGTTGTATAGAGCTACCACATATTGCAAATGACCATGCAAAAGCTTATTTGCATGCCCATCAAGGTAAACCCAGGGAAATGTAGATTTTAGAGTTTTTAAGATAAAAAATAGTTTGGAGCTAAAAAATTGTAGATCCATCCAAAACGCCCAATAGAGACATCATTATGATGTGTAACACCTTCCGAAGTTTTAGAAATGTTTAGTAACCTTTAGATGCCTACAAATAGACTAAAATGGCTTGTTAAAGCCATCAAAATAATGTTTTCACCTCCTCTAGCATTTAGAACTTTGTTATAGGTCTGAAACGCCCTTAATCAAAAAACACCCTTAGAAGCTAGAAAACACCTCAAACACGTGAAAAATGCCAAATACAGGCCTAAATGAGTTCTGATAAAGGAGGAGCAAGATGGAAATTATGAGAAATGATGCCGAAACCCTAGATGTGCCACCTAGACCAAAGGCACCAAACTAAAAGGAAATCTTTCTCTGATTGGGGATACGTTTGGATATGGATGGAGGAAAACTTGTTGGTGAGGACATATCGGAAGAAAAATACCAAAATCTAGGTGTTTAATACATGTTTTTAATGTCTTCCACAGGCCTGCAATACCTAAGAAGCATGTAAAAAGGTTGTATGCACCATAGACTAGACAAAAACCAACAAAGAAACCACCCAACACCAAAACTATTGCAACAATAATATCTTGCAAATAATATTCTCAAATGAAAATAAACTTGCAAAATAATAACCAAAAAATCTCAACACAAACTTGGCTCTAATACCATATTGAAGAAGCACCACAGATCTATTGGTTTGAAGAATGCACAGGTGAATGATGCGATACGTGAATTGTTCCAAGACAAAACAAAACAAGCATACAAGACTGCAAATTACGAAAATACAAGAGAGATAATTGCAATAACATAGAAATATCTCCAACTCAACACTTCATAGGATATACTGATGTAAGTGATGTACATATAGGAGGTAAATGTGTAACCTCCTCCTAGATCAGTGGTGAATAACTCTCACTAACTGATACTAAAAGTAGAGTTGACTCCACACAACTAGTAAGCTAACTCAACATAATTGGTAAGCTAACTCAACACAACTGATATGCCTAAGAAATCATATCTCATGAGTGTAGAATATCTCCAAGTAAATAAACAAATACAAGGAAAATAAATATCCTACACTAACAAACTTCATTTTCCATGTTATACATTTATTATTGAAATTAGCCATTCATCATACATAACCAAATGTGAGCTTATGAAATGGTTACAACCATCCATAAGTGAAAAAGACAAGTGAGAACACAATAAAACTAGAAATGAAGTGGGAAACCCTCAAGGGGAATAAAACCCACTGAAACCTTTGCTAATATTACTCATAACAAAGGACTTGTAAGAATATTACACATCAAACAAAATTTATTTAGTGAAACACCCACTTCACAAGGAGCACCCACCCCTATTTAGTATAAAACCTAATATACAAGGAGGATGCTACCCACAAGGTGATTAAGCACACACTCAACCACTTGAAGATGATGGCCACTTAGGTATTGTTGCTTCTACAACTGATTGTGATATCAAATTTATCTCACTACTCTTCAAACCCTCTCAAAACAAGATCTCTCATAACTCACTCAAATCTGGTCCTTCTCTTGATGATTGGGTCTAATGACCTTGCATATATGATCCTTAATATTCATTATTCCTTCATACCTATCCTAAGATCTATCCTCAACCCTTCTCTCTTTTTCTTCTTCATTCTATAGCTCGCTCATATCCCATCATCTCAACTAGTCATAATGAGCTAATATAATGACCTTTTATACATGACACAAGATTTATAACACCCTTAGGTCTGAAATGACCATTAAGGTCAGTCATCAAAACTCAAAAAATATTAACAACATTATATATATTCACTTCAAGAGACCTCAAGTGTCGGTATTAGCCCAAACAACTCATACAAGCTCAAGGCTTCTCAATTAAGCCAAAAACAAGGTCTCCATCTCCCGGCGAATGAATCATGAACACGAATGGAACATAGAGGATATAAAATGAATCAAAATATCTCCACATAAGTTAGGTAAAACCTATAATCATCACCAACTATCTCAAAAACATTTTCATTAATTATCTTCCTTATGAAACACACAAAAGAATCCACAACTAGGTCTTCAAGCACCCAAAATTCAGTCTCGAAAAACAAGAAAATTATCATAGAAAAATAATCATCAAGGCTCAAATATAAAATCAAAGAAAATATCTCCAAGTTTACTTTCTAGAACAACTCACTTCATCGATAAAAACATAGCACAAGGCATCCAACCAGTCCAATCTCTAAAACATGTCAAAATGCCAATATGGAATCAAGAAACAATCTTGAGAGAAAATTATTCAAACATCTCTATCATCACTTCTCAGCTCAACCAACACTTGGAACACATCAACAGGGATCTAAAAACTCCTTCAAGCACTAATATGCATAGGTCACATGGAAGAATACACACTAGTAAACATGTTCCAACATGCCTTCTTAAGAGGCCTAATTAGTCCACTAAGTATTCAACTTAAAACCACCTCATCATACAATTATAAGATCTCAAACACAACATATCAAATGTATACAAGCTATCTAAGACCAAATATCCATACCTCATCATGCAAATCAACTTTTCTCAACTGAAACCTCCATATCTATTTTTATCCCTTGTAGGCCAAAAGGGGTAGGGTGACTTTGGAGAATTATAACTCAAAATATATTCCTTAAAAATACCTAAAAATTTCATAGATACTTATAGAATCTCTGTAGGGATTTGGAACAATTCACTTATCATCCCGAAGCTTCATCTCAGCCTTGAAACTCTAAATCTTCACAAAACAAGGGTTTTTCCCTACTTCACTGAAAATATTGGATCATGAAACCACCACCAAAAGGATCTCGGGAGAATCCTATTCAACCATGATTTATTAAATTTGATTTCCTAGACCATTTGGAGACCATAAAATCATTTCTTCCATTTCACCAAGCTATGAGGGTTTAACTAGGGTTTAAGACTAGTCTAAATTCTTAGCAATGGTTCATAAAAACATGACATTCATTTGATCCCATTATTTTGAAAAAAATTATAGACTCCATTTACTAACATTCCTAAAAGGAAAATGACCCTATTCAAAGTGTTCATGAGTGGGTGAATAAAATAAATTCCCATCAAGCTAGATTTTGCACTCTTAAAAGCTTGTTTTTTCCAAAAACATCATATCATGCAAAATCTTCACAACCTTGACCTAAAGCACCATGATGAACTTATCTAACTATCCTAACTCTCATCCATGCTCAAATGCATCTACAAATCTCCAAACACTAGGACTTACCCATGTCTACATGTCTTGTTCTCAAGAAACTTACTTCAATGGACCTTGAAACATCATCATACCTCTAAATACTGACTTGATATTCCTTCCACACTTCATATACAATGTCATAACACACCTACCATGCCCAAATGAGACTGGGATACTCCATATCTCATGCCACTCCACCATCTTGCTTGGAATAGGTCTAAGAATAGGCATAAAATGACACGACTCACCACATACTTCACATGAACTAACTATGATGACCTCTTACACACACTTAGACACCTATTACACAACTTAACTACCATGTCAGACGTTATGGTGACTTCATAAAACCTTTGGAGAACATATCATGACTATACTTGGTAGACCATGCACTAAGACAACATGATTGGACACTACGAATCAACCTTAAAGCTCAAACATGGATAACATCTCATAGAGACTTTTATGACACTTGAACTCCCTTTTCTAGTAATGACTTTTGACATCAATGAAAATACCACGAAATAATGGCCAACAATCTCCCCCTTTTTCATTGATGACAACCACCTTCAGAAACATTTATGGAAACCATAAGGCCAAACACTTACAAGACTCAATTTTTCATGTTTTTAGCCTGCTCTCCCCATTTTGACAAATATGAAAAAATAAAAATGATAAATCAACATGAAAAAATGACAAGACACAATGGAAAAAATGAAAACTAGCTTACTTACTCACAAGCTCCCCCTTGGAATGTACTTTCTTCCCTTAAATTGAACAACAACACTAAAAAATCCATGGACCTGATATGATCATGTAAAACAACTCCCCCTGAATTGATACATCATTTTTTGTATTTATTCATGTTATTCATCTTCTTCTTTAGGTGTGTACCATTGAAAATCATACCACAAATACAAGTTCTACCTCTAAACACTACCTTTACATCTTTTAGGACCATGAGACCTAAAGCATTCCTTAAGTCTAGATTTGGAAAAATTATTATTGTAATAGGGTAAAAACATGCATATGAAACTCCATCTAAATTATCCCATGCTGACAACATATCATCATTTTATAACGCCTCTACACATATAAGAGCTCATACCTTGAAAAATTTCATGAAGAAAGGTCAAGTTTAATTCCACTATCTTGAAGAATCATTTCGAGTGATCTTTTCCCATGTCTCATTCCTAACTTCATCATCTTATTCTTGTTTACAATGCTCATTTATCCCCCTTGGATGGATAAAATTTCCACGATTTTAGGAGCCACTCTTTACATCCTTATGACAAGATCCTCCTATCAGTATACATTCAAGGATGACATTGGCCTTTGTAGATGATACTCATCCATGATCCACATTCACAAGCTCGGGGATCGAGTCAAATCGTTAGCAATAATGCATAACGAAATTCCTTAAGACTATCATTTATCCCCCTTATTTCAAGGCTACAATATCATATATATGAGTAGGAACACACATATAACATCCTTATCATGCCTTCAAGTACAATATACTTAGTTATATGCAAACTCGGACCTTCTTTTAAAAAAATAGAGACATCACACCACATACCTTGCTCATGGAGTCTTATTCTTCCAAGATGACGATCTAGCTCGGAAGGAAGCTTCTTGTAGACCATACCCTTATTTAAGACATTACATGGACTTCTTCTTCATCATGTCATACCTGTAGTATCTCCACCCTAGGATAATGTTCCAATAGCTTAAGAAAAATTGTACTATCCTCTTCAAGCCTAATGCCACAAATCCATGATGACATACTCTTCAATCGTACTTAACAAAAGTAGATGAATATATACCCTAGAATTAACCTTAAGACACTCCTCATTGACTAGGATGATAACATTATGATAATAATATATCTGTCTGATCTGCCATAAGACAATAATGGCACTTCATAGATAGGATTCAAATACCATTCCAACTTTGAAACCTTGAATGATGCAAAGAACACATGCGATATGAGACAACCCTCATATTCACAAAAAATAATCCACATCTATATTTGAGCAATGATCATCAACCAAGAAACTTAATTCATAAACCTATCATAGCTAAATTCTCACTTCATACTTAGATCTATGTTTTACAACTTATCTCACATCTTATTCAATCACAACTCTTTGAATTAGAACACAGATTACTTGCTCATGGAGCTCAAAAAAACAATTTGCAAACTTAGAACATACTCCATTTGTTTTTCACAACCTGTTATAGTTTTGGGCACACATCTCATAACAAAATCATACCTGAAGCTTACGCATACACTCCTTCTATCACCATTACTAATACGTCTTTCACACATATTACAGTCTCTCTTGTCAAGATAATTTCCTTGAAACACAATCCATCTTTATTATTCAAGCATGACACCATTGATATGTGACTTATGACACACCCACACTACTTGCTTATAAAGCTTAAACATGATAAAATCCCCTTAGGATGGGAAATACATTTAGAAACTTGGGACCACATAAATTCTCATTGTAACTCTTGAAAAAAATTCTTCATGAATGATTAACCAACTTGATTTTACTTGTTTTTCAGGTCTAATGGGAGACTTCACACATCTCAAGAAGATAGAACAAACAATCTTTAAATTAGGATTCTCAATAATACAAGCCAAAATGTCGACACTTTCCATACCACAACTCATACTTTCAACTTGAAAGAATAACATGACCTTACCAATCCTTATAATCATACCTAGAATTTTTCATGCTTCTCATGATGAAATCAAACACCAACTCACAAGACCATCTTGATGAATTTGAATGACAATAATAACATAAACCAGACGGTGAAAATTTTATTAATTGTAACATCATGAAAGAACATTTCACATTTAGAATACTTCATACTCAAGGAAACAACATATGTGAATACCTTTTGACTATACACACACACTTTTCGTTACTTGGATAATTAAACAAGACTTGAAAAAAAAAAATCAAAGTAAAACTACACATACCTTGATAGGATTGAATCATCTAGGCTTCAAACAACTCCTAGGAGCTCACAAGACCAACCTTGTTCCTTTATAAATCACCCATGCTTCCTCCATACAATGAATGTCTTCAAGAAGCATAATGAATACATCTTATGCATTTTATGACACTGAAATACCTAGAACTCTGGAGATTCCCAAATCTCCATCTTTCTCCCATCCAAATTATTGTCAATCTTCAAAATCCTTTTGCTTTTCATTGGCACACTAGGCATGAGATCCGCTTTGTATCTTTTATCCTCCTTTTATTTATTTGTCTAATTTATCTATGAATCATTATTAATTATTTATTTTGACTGAAAACCTAATAAATATATGTGATTTTCCTCAAACATAGGCTCATTCTCAATTAAAGCAAATAAACCTCTTTCACTTGCATCTGATTTAGGCTTAATAGGCCTGATTTACTCCCTTTTGACCTTGACACTAACATTTGAAATCTTATTCGATCAAGACTCTAATTTTACTGGGTTTGATTTATTTGATTATTTCTCCTTAATCTCATCAATCATCTTGAATGTCATGATTGTGCCGATTCTTCTTTACTTATTTCTATAGGATCAAACTTAACCTCTATTTTTCTCTTGTAGTTGTTCACCTTCCTTCTACAATACCTTGCAATATGGACAACAATATTACATTTGAAACAAGTAACATGATTCTTACCTTTATAATATCTATCTCTTTTTCTAGGTGGTCCTTGATAGTAGTATCTAGCAACATGACCCTGTTTGTGACAATTGTAGCACACAACACCATGTCTATCTCTAGATTGATATGAATTGAGGTTCCAACCACAATCAATTGCCTTGTGACCATATTCACAACATGAATAACATTGACCATTGAAAGAACCTTCATAAATCCATGAGAATTCATTCTTTGAAGGATTCTTTTTACAATCTTTAGATCTATGAGCAAAACCATAACAAGTGTAGTAATAACCATTAAATGACAAGCCATACCTTATTACATTAGGTTGTCAAAAAGGGTTAGACCTTATTTGAAGTTGTATTCTTGGTCTCCTTCATGTTTTATTGAGTACTTGGTCTAGCTTTTTTATCTTCACAATTCTCCATATGCTCTCCTTTAAAAATCAGCCCGATTTGTCATTAACAAACCTTTGATTGTCCAAGTTCCCATATGTATCCTCGAGCTATTTTCCAATATTTCATACATCTTCAACCTATTAGATGCACCTTCTAAATAAGATTCCAAATATCTTAACTTATCTTCATACGTAAGACAAGCTTCTTCTTTAAATTTTAGGGCTTCTGTCATACTCTTGACTTGTGATTCAAAATAATTTATGGCTTAACCATGATTGATCTCCATATCATTGATTTGTTCTTACAATATAAAGACCAAGGACTCTACAATCTCATAATTTCTTTTCCAAGCATAAGCTAATGTACCCATTTTACTTAAAGGATCTCCTCAAGTTGTTAAATTTTTTTCACAAGGACCTAGCTATGATACCAATTGTTAGAAGTACACTCACTAAGAGGGGGAATAATGAGTCATACAAAAAATTTGACTTCATTTTCCATGTCATACATTCATCATTCAAATTTACCATTCATCATACATAACTGAATGTGAGCTTATAAAATGCTGTTACAACCATCCAAAAGTGCAAAAGATAAGAGAGAACACAATAACACTAGATATAAAGTAGGAAACCCTCAAGGAGAAGAAAAATCACTGAAACCTCTACTAATATTACTCATGACAAAGGACTTGAAAGAATATTACACATGAAGCAAGATTTATTTAGTAAAACACCCACTTCACAAGGAGCACCCATCCCTATTTAGTATAACACCCACTATACAAGGAGGATACTACCCCCTAAGGTGATCAAGCACCCACTCAACAATCGAAGATGATGAACAATTAGGTATTTTTAATTCCATAACTGATTGTGATCTCAAATTCAACTCAATACTCTTCAAAACCTCTCAAAAAAATCTCTCTCCTAACCCACTCAAATCTGGTCCTTCTTTTGATGATTAGGTCTAATGACCTTGCATATATGATCCTCAATATTCCTCAGTCCTTCATATATATCCTCGGCTCTATCCTTTACCCTTATCTCTTCTTCTTCCTTTTATAGCTCACTCACACCCCCATCATCTCAACTCAAAAACTAAAATTTTCTCATATCTCCCAATTTATGCACCCAATTTCTGCAAAACTTCACTAGTGCACTCCTAATAACTAAATTTTCTCATGTCTCCTAATCAAACTCAAAAATAATTTTTCCTCATATCTCCCAATCCATGCACCCGATATCCATAAAACTTCACCAAAGTGCACCCCTCCCAAAAACGCCTTCACATTGACTATAAGAGCAACACCATTGGTGCTCTCTGTATAATTTTCAGCAAGAAAAGAAATTTTCAGTCCCCTACAATTTTATTTTAAGATCTAAGAAGTTACGGAAATCAAAATTCCTTAAAAAGTGGAGTAGGAGGTCTCGAGACAAAATGTACACTTTTGAGACAGTTTCAATCCATTTTGAAACCCAAAAGACATCCATATAAAAATATTATGTTGTCATAGGTCCATATGGTATAAATATAGTAAGTTTCTAGAACGAGTAAACTATCAACATTCATGTTACTCCTTACAAGTAAAAATCACAAAAAGTGAAAATATGAAAACTTTCTAAAAATAGCCATTCTAGATATGACTTACTAAAAATAGAAAGTATTATAATCAGGATCAAATCACTTGTATCGAGTTCCTACCCCTCCTATTGCATTGATTTTTACCATGATGAAGTTCAAGTATTTAGGTTTGGAACCAATCTCCACACTGATCATTGAATACCCCAATGTGGGGGACACTAATGTTATCCACATAAAACTAGAAGACTTGAAAACCAGAATGCTAAATGAAGCATAGGGGAAAGTGGAGGAAAATATACTCTCGAGTAGAATATTTTGGGAAGGAGACCACCTACTATCTATTGAGCATTAAACTAGTCCTAGCATAAGAAAAACATGATGGTCTTGACACAAAAACAATCATGAAAGATGATAACTTGATCCTCGTAGTCCTCACACCAAAGGGAATTTCTTAGTGCCTAAAAATTCCCACCAATAGAAACATGGTCATCATAACCAAGGATTTTTATTCATAGGAGTGGGAAAGGATTGAATCATATTTACAAGGAATATCAGTTCATTCGTGGCTCAAATAAGGAGGAAATACCTCTTGTATCTACAAGAACCTATCACGGAATGAGTTTCATGAGGAATATTTTGATCCCATTGTCCTACTAAGCATAGTAATGGTGGAAGATACAATGAAGGATTTCCAATATTGGATGGCTCAGTTCATCCTAGTGGCCATAGAAGGAAACCAGATGGTGGATTGGGGGAAAATCATCAGTGACAAAATCCATCCGTAGTTTTACAATTCCCTCCACTAATAAGTTCACAATGACTTCTTACATGGTCTACTCCCTTGATTTTATAAGGCCTTTATGAGTTCTATCCACTTTGTACCTAATGTGCCATAGAAGTCACACTGTTTATGAGAAGTATCCACAAATCACTTATAGGGAAATCAAATCTCACTATACTAGGGTGAATTATGCATTCACCATGTTCATCATAAGGTTTCTCGAAGATAATCTAGAGTGGAGAATCTCATCCCAAGATACTACATTAATTTATAAGTACTAGATCCACTTCATCCAATTCCCAAACTTCACCTACATCAGGGTCAAAGGCTTTAATCTTTCCTCGTAAGATATCTAGGTACTCAAGTGATAATATCATCATGTCTAAACTATGTTGACAATTATCTCATGTTCATACCAAGTGCAAAAATGAAAAAAATAAAGGTGTGTCATTTCCCATCTCCTTATGAATATACTTGTTCAAGAATGTCACGATGCAAAAATATGGAAACATTCCTTGTTAACCTCATTTTATATTCCTACATATCTCGGTATAACTTTGATATAGGAAGAACCCATAAACTTTCACCTTTTCATGTTTACATCATGTGCCACAAATTGAGGACTATTTGGTTAACTGCATAGATGAATTTGAGCTCATAAAATGGGATCACATACGGATGACAGTGGACCAAATGAAATATTTCAAGTTTGATTGGATTGTGGATAGGATAAAAGATGATTAGCCGGACTGATTCATCCTAAATACCAAGTAGTGCAATCTTCCTCTCTTCCTCCCACTCCATGGAACATCAGGGAATTAGGCAATATCAAAGAGAGTACCATGTCTGTGATCAAATTTTAAAATAATAGTTCAAGTTGAAAAAATATTCCTTCATTGAGTCTGGTGGTATTTTGTCTCTATGTAGGAAATTTTCTCACACTTCTTCCCTAAGGCATATGATAAATCCATGGGCTATACTCATTCGGATGAATCCTCCAAGAGGAAAATTAAGAAAGAAAAGTGCACTTAAGCTTCTCCTCAATAGGAGGCTTCATAAGAGGGTGATGATCATTGAAAAATCCCATTGAACCCCTTGAGTTATGTGATATTGATCCATCACAGTATCATGTTTATCACCAACATCCAAGTGTGTCCTTCTTAGTGGCAGAGTCATATCATCATGATCAAGTTGTGATTCCTTATTAAGCATATGAAAGTGCCCCTATGTTTGATTTTGTGTCTAATCAGCTGAAACATTCCCATAGATATATCATATTCTTAGAATTGAGTCAAGAATGGTGAAACAAGACACAACACATAATTTTTAGGCCATCTCAAAATTCATCAAAAATAAGAAAAGAAAGAAAGAAAAACAACTTCTCATTTCTTCACTGAGGCCTTTGGATATCAGTATGTCGAAGTTGCATGACCAAAATTTACAAAATCCATGAAAGAGATGAATCCATATGAATGTGAGATGACTAGAGTTTCTTTGGGACAAATTGTGCATGAGGGAGATGTGCACATATTTAAAGAGTTTTTAGCCTACTTTCTTTCCATAAATGAAGAGAACAAACAGACTGTAGAGAAACTATAAGAGCATGTGAGAACCCTCACTTCCTATGTATAATCCTTCCTAGAACCCAATAAGGTACCAAATCCTCTTGCAGAGGCCATCTCTCCCATCAATAATTTTAATCCTCAAGTGATCAAGAGATCTCAAGGGTACACCAGGAAAGGGAGAGCTAATGACAAATCGGTAGAGAAGATTATGGAAAAAGGAAAGGTATTACTAACCTAGTTTCTCTCATTATTTAAATTTTCCCTTGCCACTATTTCCAAGGTGAAAATGACCAAGGAGGAGATTGAGAAAAAAATCCCACTGGGATAGTGTGTTTTCATTGGTGTATGAGATGATTTTTCTTGATTCTCACTCCTTAGTGAGAAAAAATGTCAACTCCATCTCTAAAAATTTGTCTCCCATATGGTCTTGTATAATGAGTTCTAGATATGATATGATAAATGATGTTATCTTAGAAATTGAGTCTTATGAATAACATGCATATGGTATCTTGAAAATTGTCAGCAACAGTGTGTAGAAGATCAGATCATATCCGCTCAGTGAACATTCATCCTTCGTAGAGATCCTTAAGTCTTTCCAAGATTTGATCAAGAAAGAGGCAGGGATCCCTTTTCTTTCAATTAAGATACTTTGGAATCCCTTGTGGAAATTATAGGCTCAATCTCTAATATTGCAAGAGATCATAAAGTCTAGTTAAACCATTTAAGACCCTTTGTAACATTCCCAAGACTTGGATCAGTGTTTTGGGTTGTGTTTGCATTCCACAGATAGAGAAGGTGTCACTTGTAAAAAACATTTTAGTAAAGAAGTGAAGGGTGATGAGGAGCTCATTCGAGGAGCATTCCCTCGAGTTCTACAAGAGCTAGATATTCATAATCAGAAGCCTCTTTTTCCTCAAATTGATCACTCTCTTCTCCTCTCTCTTCTTCCCCCTCTCTTTCTATGTTCTAATTATTCATCAAGAATGTAATTTGTGACTATTTGGTCTTATTCAGTTAAGTGACCTTTTAATTTGATATTGTAAAATTTATCTTTCATTAATAATAAAAAGACTTATTTTTATTCCTATAGGAATATGAAAGGTCACAAGTGATGGGAATTTGAAATGTTGTGTGGGGAGATGAAAAGACATTTTGTAAAGCTATATATTGGGATGGATTTTCTATTCCAAAGGGTTATTAGTTGTTGGTGGTTGATAGCTATTGTTCTCTATAATAATAAAAATATATATTATTTTATCTCCTCACCTATGTTATTCTACTCTCTCTACTTTCCATCTTTGTAAGCATTGTAATATTGTACAACCAAAAAGGAACTTTATGTATATGATTAATGAATCCATAGAACTTTGTGTCTTTGATTTATTATTCTTTCTATTAATTACATGGTTTATTTCTTCCTATCAAATGTTTACCTACTCTCTTGCTAATTTGTGTGAAATTTATAAGTGTAATCACAACACAAATCCCATATCTCTATTTCCCCATCTCCTCTTTACATCTCCTTAAAGAAAATTCCTCCTTATACATTGTCACAAGTAGTTTTTCATAGGTTTATTAGAGTATTCTGTGTGATCCCTGACCTAATGGCCACCCATAATTCTATTTAGTCCTTGCATTTAATAAATGATGCCCAAGAAGGAGGGGCCTATACCCATGACTGTTGGTGAAAACCACTAATCTTTCCTAATACAAATTATTTGGTGACACGTATCGATCACCTTGGGGCAAGTGTTCCACATTGGGGATAACTTTCAAATATTGTAATCATTGTAGTCCATGAGATCACATTCTAATTTTTTTGTGAGTGTGTGAATTTACTTTTAAAAGAAAAAGTAGTTACAATTTTTTTATGAATTTCATTTGATAGTGATGTAACAAAGTTATGGTTAAATTTAAATTATATTTCATATGTAGATTTCATTGTTAAAGAAATATTTAAACACTATAAAGTAAAAGTGGGTAAATTGAAATCATTTTTCTTTAGAAATATGAGTATATACATAAAGGAATTATTTTCAAACATTGAAAGTTGTTTTTTCTACTTATTTGTACTAGTTAATATTCTTGTCTTACTAGTGGGTGCATATGATTGGAATGAAAATGAATGTAGGGGATGATTTAGAGTTTGAAATATTAGTCGGTGAAGGTAATACAGTCATTGGTATAGTTATGGGTCATAAATTTTTTGCATATATTATAATTCATAAAGAAATAATAAATGATGAAGTTATTTCATATCCAAGATTTGAGATTCATATCGCGGAGTCGGTGAATAAATGTAATCTTTTAGATACTGATAAAGGGAATTCTAGGAGCATGCACATAAAAAATAATTGAAGATAGAGTTAATTCAACACAACAAGATGCAGTTCTCAATTATGAAACATTGACATTATGGGAAGAAAATTTGAACATGTTGAAGAATGAGATTATCATATAGAATGTTAAACTTGAATAATAGTTTTAATATTGAGAATAACATATAAAATCAATTTCCATGCTTATGGGTTTGATTATGGATAAGGAAATTTCTTCATGCCACCACATACATTTGGTAATTACAAAATATCACACGAAGTCAAAATTACATCAAGATAACATTACTATGGTTAGTAATAGGAATTTTACTTTATGTACCCAAGTTTTCATGATAAGGTAAGTTGGAGACCAATTTCATATATCAAAAATTTAGACAATTTCAATAAAAATCAAGATCCTATTTTTTCAAGGTTGTGGAAGCAACACTTTGAGAATATGAGGATAATCAAAAAGTAAAATTGGAAAGTATAAGATGTAATAAATGGTTTTATTTATTTTCATATAGTTTTAATATTATTAGTTCTTTATTTGAATAAATGAGATCAAAGAAGCACAATAATGATATAGAGAAGGATTCTCATATTGATATTGAGTTTAGGATTGGTATAGTTGGGAGACCCAGAAAACTAATTTTGATAACCTAACCAAAAAATTTTGAGCAAGTAATTTGTCTCATTATCACCATGACTATCACTTGAAGTCTCTACAAGTACATTGATTTCTTATTTAGGTGTTTTGCACACACTTTAATTGAAATTAACTATGAATTTTAACTTTATTTGAGACGTGACCTTATTTGACACTTGTGTATATTTTCTATTATATGTTTCATAATATTTAAGATCATTTATCTTTGTTGTTACTAAAATTTTGGGGTTTAATTATCCTTATGTTATAAAAAAATATAGATATGAAGAGTTGCATCATAAAAATAGGCCATGCAAGGAACAAGTGGAGCAGTTCAACTTATTCCCGATTACCCACCATCATCGCCAAGGATGAGAAAAGGTTCCCAAATTGGTAATGAGCGCCAAATGAGGAATAGAGGGAATTATTCCTCTGTTCCCGATTCTCCACCTCACCTACAAAAAAATAAGAAATGAAGAATTTGGTGATGGAAGGCCCACAAGGAACATTCCTTAGTTCGTCATGTTCTCTAGATTTCCCCTGGGCCAATAGTTGAGATGATTTTCACAATACTCCTATTTTTCGCCGAGAGGAGGAATATGAAGGGTCCATGTTATCCAAAATTCACCCCTCAAGGTAATTTTGATAACATGCATCAAATTCTTTAGTCCCAAGCAAATAGATCGATTCAAGGCCCAAAATCATGTTTTTGGGGCCCCCTCGGCTTCTTTCTAACTCTCCTGTCCAAGAAGAAAACCCAACAGGTTAGAAAAAGGTGAAAAAATTACAAAAACTAAGCTTGGTGCTGAAATACAGAGAAAATCGGCTAAGTCCTAGTCCGGGATAGTTGGGATGTCGGAGCACGAATCGGTAAAAGCCGTCGGGCGATCTTCTGTGAACATTTGGGATAGTTGGGACGTCGGGTCACGGAGGACGCGAAAAGCCGAACCGGCTGAAAAAATGAAGAAAATTGCCTAAGTCTTGTTTCACGTAGTGTGGGACATCCCGGGCCAGAAACGTACGGAAGAGCGGATGGCCGGTTTGGCACAAGTCGGTCCATTTCGGGTGGTTCGGAGAGATTTGTCCCAGGCAGCCCGGGACAGTTGGGACAAAAGTATGCGTGGAGGACGAAACCGGCCGATTAAATGAAACAAGAGACTTTCGTCGGGAAATTTGGGCCAAAAATACGCAGAGGACGCGAAAAAGATGAAAGAGCGAGAGCCAATGGAATCTCGCCACGTGTCTTTACCGTAAAGAGGGACAAGAAACCCGAATCGGGCGGTTCGGAGATATTTGTCCCGAGGTAGTTTGGGACAGCCGGACCAAAGGGACGCGTGGGGACGTGAAAAGTCAAAAGAGCCACCAACGAATTAGACCGTTTCGAAACGTGCCACGTATCGTGTCGGAAGGAAAAAAGTTGCTAAGTGGTCGGTAAAACTTTCAAAGGGAAAATAGAACGAGAGGGCCCGAGCACGGTGACACGGGACACGTGTCCTAAGGTGAAGAGGAGTTCGAGCTCGGGGAGAACTCTCGAAAATTAGCAAAGTTTTGGCCAAAAAAACTAAAAGGTAAAGGTTTTCCCAGCCCCTGCCGAAAACCAAACGATGCCACGTGTCCCAGTGGCGGGCGCGGGGAAAAATGAATTTTTTCAAAAGTGTAAGAAAAGTCAAAATTTTCAAGGAAAACCCACGGAAAGGGAAGGAAGGAGAATGTGTGGCTGAATCAGAGCCTGACACGTGTCATCCAAGTGGCGAGAATGCGGGAAAAAATTCAAAATCCGTTTTGGGCTTTATTTTTGCCCTAAATCTTCAGATCGCCATAACTTTCGATCCAGAGCTTGGATTTTCACGTTCTTTATATCAATGGAAAGCTGGAAAAATTCTCTGCATGATTCTAGGTCAATCTTGCATTTTGGTTCAGTTTGGAGAGAGAAAATAAAGGAACATCTCTAGCGCGTGGTAATGGCTAGAAGTGATGTTTCAACAACCAGTTTTAATGCACATGGGTTGTATTCTTCTTTAAAGCATGGCAGAAGTGATGTTTCAACCATTGATTTTAATGAAGAATGTGTTTTGGTCAATGGTTGGACTACTTGCATGTTTTCCCATGTTTCTCTCTCCTGGGCTCGACCCATGCATTGTAAAAGCGATTTGGCTCATTTTGAAGTAGTGGTTCATCTTTTTAGCTCGCCCTCCCTTCTTTTCTTCTCTACGGTTGAAAATGGAGTTCGAACCTCCTCCCCTTCTCACTGTAATGGTGTTTTTTCCTTTTACCATTAAAATGATGTTTTGTGCAAATTTGAAGCAAAAAAAACGTGTTTTGTGATGCGTCGAAACCGCCCATCCTTGCTCGTTTTTCACTTGTTTTCTTCTTGCCTCTCTTCATTGCAGGTATTTGTGCACGTTGACTGTCCCCAGTGACCATAACCGACATGTGAATGCTCATTATGGGTTTGGAGCTATGTTCATGGAGTTTTGGGACATTTTTATGTGAAATCTATCCTTGGGCACCGTGATGCATCTCGTCCATCCTTCCATTGCTCACCTCTCCTTGTCCCATGGCGAGTTTTGATAGATGTTCAACATTTTCCTTCTCTGGTGTATCACCGTTTTAGTGTAGGCTCTATTTTTCCCTTTTCTCTCTCTCTCTCTGTCTCCTTGGCATGGTTAGATTAGGTTTAGATTAGCTTTCTGCATTGGAATAGCTTGTGGCAGGTAGTTTAGGAAGAGGAACCGACCTTCTCTGGAGATTCCTTTCTCATTTTCACGAGTCCCACACTCAAAGAAAGGATTCAATGTTGTGCAATCACCTTTGGATGCTAGAGTGATCAACCTAGAAATCTCGATCAACATCAGGGGTGCTATGATTACGCATCAACAATTTTGGCACGCCGGTGGGACCTTAGAGGTCTTCCATTTCATCTTTTGCGAGTTGGTGTGTTCTGTGAAGATTTCAGCCTTTGGAGGCACTTGCAAACACATCGGCAACTCCATCGATTAGCAGACCCATTTACGAAGTTGCGGACTGTTTTCATCCATTCCCATCCAACCTTCTTTCCATCCCTTTCATTCTTTTCCATTCCATGAAGTTGTGCAATCATGACTTCATTTCCATCATGGAATTCACATTTTCAACAATTAACAAGCAATGTTTCCCACCTCCAACATGTTTTTAAATCCTCTAAATCAGCATGCATACCCATATGAGCAGCAATACCAAAATCGGTTTGGCTATGGAGCTTTCAAGAGCAAGAGTATGCACATAATGAGACAATCGAGATGCAAGATCTTTGGTTTGTTAGAGAAAATCCAAAAGATGGAGGTAAAGATGGTATAGTCGAGCAACGGCTCAAATGAGAGCTTTGAGAATTGGTTGCAAGACTCCTTGTCCATGGGAGGCCCTTTTCCAAGACACTTGACCCTCGGGGAGAAATTTGGACTTCATGATGAAGATGCTGCCCCAACTTGCAAAGTGGATTGAAGAAATAGAGGTGTATGAGAGGAGTATTCAACAACCTTGTCAATGGGTAAGCACACCATCTCATGCCTTTCTTTTTCCTCTTTCCCAATCTATTTTATCTCAGCAGTGTCAAGTTTTAAACTCTCCATCTGCTGTCCCAAGTGTTGATCCCATGTCTCCACCTCTCAGTCTTCCACCACACCTCAATTCTTCTTTCCTTTTTCCTTCCAAACAGTCATCCCCTCCACAAGAGCTAATGAAATATGCTCTCCCCAAAGAAACAAGAGGTTTCACCTCCTTTACCACCACAAAAAATTGCCAAATCAATTGAGTTACAACCCATCCCTCCTCTTGCATTCCCAATTCCATGCGGGGAAGAAGAAATTGCAAAAATCAGCCATGAAGGACAGCAAGAAGAGAAACCCAACAGAAAAGAGATGACAGAGACAACTTGAGGGTTTGGGCTGCCAAATTTGGGATGACAAAGATCCCTTGATGGTTAAACCTACTGAAGAGGCTAAGGTTGAACAAATGGTGGTTAAGACTGATTTTGTGTGGCAGAAGAAGATATTGCAGTCCCAAATTGTCCTCTTGAGCAAAGCGGATCGAAGAGTTTGACTTATCAAACTTCATTTGGAGGAAGAGTTCAATCAAGAGAAAGATTGTCTTCATACATTGGAGGAAGGAGAAGCTGCTCCAAATCCAAAAGAAGAGGAGCACATTCTAGTTGTGGAGGAGAAAATTACAGATCCAAGGGCTTTGAGCCAAAAGCTACAGGAGAACCTTCTTCGGGTTCTTCATTCTACTTCACCTCTCTCAAGTTCTAAGTCTTGAAGAGGAGTTTGATCTCTCAAACTCAATGTTGGAGGGTGAAAGAAACCATGGTGGTCAATTTACGAGATCAAGAGAACACCATGGGAGAGATTGAACATTTTTGAGGATAGCCATGAGGCGGTTTATCTATCGATTTGGAAGATTGTTTTGATGGAGAAGAACCGGTTGAGTTTTCACCTTTCTCTCTTTCATCATCCACATTCCAAACACTTGAGTCTATTGTCATGAAGGAGAACATTCATTTGCAGCAGCTCGCATCTTATAGCAGACTCTTTAGAACCAAGATTGGAAGATTTAAATCTTTCATGTCCTTCATCGAGGAAGAGAAAGGGCGAAGGGTTCTACCATTGCTTCCACACCATCCATTCAAGAAGGTCTACAAGAAGACTCCATTTTGGAGTTGAAAATCGAGAGCTATGGGCATATCAAATGGATCGAACTTGCCCAATCAGTATTTGGCTTCATTAGAGCCAAAGGAGAAGTCACAACCGTAGTCATGCTTGCTTCGAGCATGAGGGTGAGCTACAAAGTACCAAGGATCATTTGTCATACCTCTTCAATCAAATGCGAGAGCAACTAAAAGAGGTATTGAATTTGCCTTCACTGATACCTTGATGATTTGGGTGGAAGACCCGACTTCTTGTTGATTTTCCACTTATCCTAATAGCCATGATCAGCTCCAAATCAATTGCATGGCTGCCACTTTTGAGAAAGAGAAGCTATTTCTCACAACCAATTGTAGGGTTTGTTTAGCTTGCCTTTGCTTCCAGTTAGAGTAGAGTAGGTAGGTTTGCTTTCGGTAGAAGAAGTGCTTGTGCACACTCTACATGTTCCATTTGAAGCATGTATGATTTTTAGTTCTATACATAGTTTTTGTGGTGCTGGTTTTGCTCTTGCAATGTCCATTTGCATGGCATTTTGGTGAGAACGACTCCATATCGGTGGGTTTCCAAGTGGCTCGAGAGAGGAGGTTTTCAAAGTTCGAATCGATTACAAGTTACAACTCATGACTCCATGCCCAAAGTGGATGCTTCAGCAACTCTGGTAACTTCATCTAGCATGCTGAGATGACCATTAGTCGCTAAAAGCTGTTATCCAAAATTCACCCCTCAAGGTAATTTTGATAACATGCATCAAATTCTTTAGTCCCAAGCAAATAGATTGATTCAAGGCCCAAAATCATGTTTTTGGGGTCCCCTCGCTTCTTTCTAACTCTCTTGTCTAAGAAGAAAACCCAACGAGTTATAAAAAGGTGAAAAAGTTGCAAAAACTAAGCTTGTTGCTTTGAAATAGAGAAAATCGGCTAAGTCCTAGTCGGGACAATTGGGGACGTCGGAGCATGAATTAGGCCGAAAAGCCGTTAGGTGGTGGTGCAGCGACATTTGAGACGATTGGGACGTCGGGACGTGGAGGACGCAAAAAAGTCCAATCGGCTGAAAAAATGAAGAAAATTGCCTAAGTCTTGTTTCACGTAGTGTGGGACATCTGGGCCGAAAGTACGCGGAAGACGCGGATCAGCCGGTTTGGCACAAGTCAGTCCATTTCGGGTGGTTCGGAGAGATTTGTCCCAGGCGATCAGGCAGGTTGGGACAAAAGTACATGGAGGACGCAAACCGGCCGATTCGTCCGAAACAAGAGACTTTCGTCCGGGAAATTTGGGCCAAAAGTACGCGGAGGACGCGAAAAGCGAAAGAGCCAAGAGCCAATGGAATCTCGCCACGTGTCTTCACCGTAAAGAGGGACAAGGAAGCCCGAATCGGGCGGTTCGGAGATATTTGTCCCGTGCATTTGGGATAGCCAGGCCAAAGGGATGCATGGGACGCGAAAGGTGAAAGAAGCACCAACGAATCAAAACGTGCCACGTGTCAGAAGGAAAAAAGTTGCTAAGTGGTCGGTAAAAGTTTCAAAGGGGAAAATGGAACAGAGGGCCCGAGCCAGGTGACACAGGACACGTGTCCTAAGGGGAAGGGGAGTTCGGAGCTCAGGGAGAGCTTTGGAAACTTAGCAAAGTTTTGGCCAAAAAAATAAAAGGTAAAGGTTTTCCCCGCGCCCCTGTCGACGAACCAAACGATGCCACGTGTCCCAAGTGGCGGGGCGCGGGGGGAAAATGAATTTTTTTCCAAAGTGTAAGAAAAGTCAAAATTTTCAAGGGAAAGCCACACGTAAAGGGAAGGAAGGAGAATTGCGTGGCTGAATCGGAGCGACACGTGTCATCCAAGTGGCGAGAACATGGGAAAAAAATTCAAAATACTGTTTTGCTTTTTTTCCCTAAATCTTCAGATTGCCATAACTTTCGATCCAGAGCTCGGATTTTCACGTTCTTTATATAAATGAAAATCTAGCAAAATTATCTACACAATTCGAGGTCAATATTGCATTTTGGTTCGGTTTGGATAGAGAAAATCAAGGAATGTATCTGGCACATGGTAATGGCTTAAGTGATGTTTCAACAACCAGTTTTAATGCACATGGGTCGCATTCTTCTTCAACATGGCCAGAAGTGATGTTTCAACAACCAGTTTTAATGCACATGGGTCGCATTCTTCTTCAGCATGGCCAAAAGTGATGTTTCAACCACCGATTTTAATGAAGAATGTGTTTTGGTCAATGGTTGGACTGCTTGCACGTTTTCCCACGTTTCTCTCTCCTGGGCTTGACCCATGCATTGTAAAAAGCCAGATTTGGCTCATTTTTAAGTAGTGGTTCATCTTTTTAGCTCTTCCCTCCCTTATTTTCTTCTCCAGGGTTGAAAATGGAGTTCAAACCTCCTCCCCTTCTCTGTAATGCCGTTTTTTTCCTTTTACCATTAAAATGATGTTCAGTGCAAACTTCAAGCAAAGAAAAAATGTGTTTTGTGATGCATCTGCCCATCCTTTCTCATTTTTCGCTTGTTTTCTTCTTGCCTCTCTTCATTGCAAGTATTTGTGCACGTTTGAATGCTCATTACGGGTTTGGAGCTCCGTGTTCATGGAGTTTTGGGACATTTTCTGTGTGAAATCTATCCTTGGGCCTGTGATGCATCTGTCCATCCTTCCCATTGCTCACCTCTCCTTGTCCCATGGTAGTTTTGATAGATGTTCAACATTTTCCTTCTCTGGTGTATCACCATTTTAGTGTAGGCTCTGTTTTCCCTTTCTCTCTCTCTCTCTCTCTCTCTGTCTCTTGGCATGGTTAGATTAGGTTTAGATTAGCTTGCTCCTTGCATGGAATAGCTTGTGGCGTATTTTAGGAAGAGGAACCAGCCTTCTCTGGAGATTCCTTTCTCATTTTCATGAGTCCCACACTCAAAGAAAGGATTCAATGTTAGGCAATCACACTTTGGATGCTAGAGTGATCAACCTAGAAATCGATCAACATCGAGGGGTGCTATGATTCTCGCATCGAGTCCCAAGCATTGAATATGGTATTTGTTCCTAAATTAAACGTATCAACTCAATTTTAAGAAGGTGAAAGGTCATGTGGGGGGAAGATGAAAAGTCATATTGTAAATCTATAAATTGTAATGGCCTCTCCATTCCAAAGGGTTGGCAGTTGTTGATTGTTGTATGTTGTTGGGCTTTGTATCACTACTACTACAAGCAATAAAGCTAAATTTCCTCTATTTCCTTTGTCTATGTTCCTCCATACTCTCTTTTCCAACTTTGTAAGCATTGTGATCTTGTACAACTAAGAAGGAACTTTGTGTCCTTGATTAATGGATATGTGGAACTTTGTGTCTCTAGTTTGTTAGTCTTGTTTTTTATTGCATTGTTGTGTTCTTCTAATTGAATGTGGACCTAATCTGGATAATGCATATGAATTCTATAATTCTACTCATAACATTAACCTCATCTCATGATTTCTCCTCCTCCCCTTTACCTATATCTGAAGAAAATTCCTCCCTTGTACATTGTACAAGAATTTTTCCACATATTCAATGGAATATTTCTATATGATCCCGACCTAACAACCACCCCACAATTTTTAGTTAGTTTACATTCAATAATGGGAGCCTCCCCATACCCAAGAAGGAGGGGCTTAGCCCGTGACCATTGGTGGAAACCAATAATTTGCACTACAACAAATTATTTCAGCAAAAAAAAATTAGTGAATCCGATGGGGAAGAGTTGCCCTTGTGCACCCTTAAAATATCTCTAAAAATACAAAAATATACTTTAAAATCATAAAATAAAAATTTAGAAATATGGAAACTCATTGCTGAAAGTTCATTGTTGATATATGTTATAATCCTATCATTTCTAGGCTACAACTTTCCATTTACATATTAGAAAATATTTCACAAACTGGAAGAAAAATATACACTTGATCTAATCATGCAAGTGATATTATTGATCCCACATTTTAATAACAACAACAAGTTGATTTCAGACTTCCTATTATCAAGGCAATGATGCAAGTTAGCAAAGGATTTCTTCCTGAATTTGATCCTAACTTTCCTCTTGAAGATACAATTAAAGAAGCGGTTGCATAACCACTCAATCTCAATCCTCGGAAGAAGAAGAGAAAAGAAAAAAATAATGGTTACACACTGTGCCATGGGGACAGAACACCAATCCACTAGCATTAGCTCTTCTACTTCATGAATTACCAAAAGGATCAAGAAAGAACTTTCAAATTTTTATGGAAATGGAAATCGATTTACGGATGATCATATTACAACTTTCATCACATCTTGTGGAATTCTTGGAGTGGGACATGAAGATGTTATCATTCAACTATTCGTGAAGTCATTACAAGATGTCATTGAGGATTGGTTTTACTACTTTCTATCATGTTCAATTACCATTTAGGATGATATGAAAACCTAGTTTTAAGTAAGATACAATATTACGAGAAGATGCACATGCCCTCTTTGCTCAATCGGATTAAATGAAGAAAAAATTGAAGATCCCATGAGATAATTTGTAACAAATTTCAATAATTTGATCAACAATATTCCTACTTGATGCATTTCCTATTGTAAATAATTAGAAGAGTTTATTCAAGAATGCTTGGTTTCGATTTGGTTTCATACTAAAGAGATCTCAACCGAGATACTATAGACAATGCTCAAGAAATTGTCATTGAAGTGGGAGATGACATTATCATGTTAGGGAAGATCAAGAACTATTCAACAAAGAATAAGGACCAAAGTTATAAAGATGAAATATTTGATCCATTGTTGTAAATATTAGTCAATGATTTGACTTCATTAAAGAAGGAAATTGTTCTTCATGGCTCATACTAAAACCATAGAAAAAATCAAATTATGGGAACACCCAAGGCTTTGCTTGGAAGCTTTATTGGTTAATGAAATATGTGGAACCTATGGAAATGAAGGAGAAGAAATTGATGAACCAAAAATTGAAGAAGAAGATGGATGTTTTAGGATTAGTAATTTTGAATATTAACTAGATGAATATGTAGACACCAAAATTGGGTCACACTCCCCTTGTTCCCCTTTCGAATAACCAACTTAAACACATTCACTAACCATGACCCTAATACCCCACACTAATATTAATTTAATTATTTGTAATTAAATTAATACTCATCCTCACTTCATTCATTATTTAATTACCTCAATTAAAACCAATTTCCACCTCACCCCACCACCTCACCTAGACACCTCACCATAGACCTATTCATAACATGCTTCCATAACTAACTAAGACTTATCCCTACTTACCTTAATGAACTAAGACTTAGTACAACCCTAAAAGCACATGCCTATTCTCCCTCTAACCACTTTCCCGCGTATCTAAGTGCAATGTTCCATTTAGACCCAACACAAATGAGCAAAAGCTAGGAGAGGATAGCCAAGATCTGCTATTTTAGGAAACCTAGGATATTCCACCTTAACCGAAGCAGTCATCCCGAAGATGACGATGATAACCCTAAACTATTTTCAGTTACCATATAACCATTTTGGTAACCTTGTTTGATAGGTTAGACACATTCTTGAGTTTTGGGAGCAACGAGATCTACATGCAAGCAAGAACCAGAGCTCTTTTACACATCTAGGCAGCCATAACCAGCACGCAACCATTGATCATAAGGTATTTGCATTCACAAGAGCACCCCGGGAAGCATTTCCATGACACTGATCAACATTTCACCAATCAACCATCACCACTACCCAATCTAACTCTGCACCACTTCATTTCCATTCAGTTTATAAAGTTCTTCACCTTTGTTTATCAACCATCAGTTATATTTTCACCCACCACTATTGCCTTCTTGTGAACCCAACCATTCCCATCACTCATAACCCTTTTAATCACCTCTGTCTACTCTTGAGTACCTTTGAATATTCCCAACATCTCAGACCTAAACCAACTCCTCACCATCACTGATCCAGTCTCAGAAAAATCCCCAAAACCATGAACTATTGAGTTATTACCAGCTGCATTAACCGTTGTCGGTTCTTAATAAACCGGTGTCGGTCTCTGTATTTGGCAATCCTGCTAATACCAGATCCCAATAAACCCTTTTAAGTGATTCAAGTGACCTAGAATATGACCCTAACTTGTTCCAACACCTTAGTTATTTACCTTATTTCCAGATCTGATCATAGCCTATCCTATTATGTTAGATTTGCTTATTGTATTTGGATGAGATACCTAAATCATATCAACTACAATAGGATTCTATTTACTTACATTATTTCTTACATTAAATTGTATTAAACAGTGGGTTGACTACCACCGAGGAAGTATCACACTTCTGGATCTAGCACACGCTAGGCAGCCCACTAACATATATTATTTAATCCTCTTTTTGTGGTCTTGTTGTGTATTTCAGGTAGTTCCTCCTAGCCAAAAGGAAGCTCTCATAGTCAAAGCATTGGATCAAGAAGTTAGAATGCGTGCAACAACCTTCAAACTGACCATCACAACAGGTATTCCTCCTTGGCCCACACCCTTATCTGTTTCATCTAAAAACTTAAAGAAAATGGTGAAACAAAATATTATAAAGAATCCATGGCTGATATGAATAGTTACTCATGTGTAGTGTTCACCCACAAACAAACGTGAAAGAAGCCTCTCCTTTTGTTGCCTAATAAAATAATTTGAATCCTCAAATGGAAACTCTAAATAAAACAAAAAAAAGGAGGATCATTTTTGTCCACTTCCACGGGGTCAGCCAAGAAAAATCCAGATACTACCTCAGTCAAGACTCCATTTTCCTCTTTAAGTAAGTCTGTTTCATATCCTCTTGTCAAATTAGCTTCTAATTCTATTGATTGTAAGAATGAAAATACTACTTTTTTCAAGGATGTAATAGTTACAAATGTGCCTATCACTTCTCCACCCTTTGAAATCATTGACCATGTTAAGAAATCCAAAGTTCAAATTTCTAAGTCTAAGTACTTGAGAACTCATCCCAAGCAATTTGATAGGATTGTCTAGTTTATTAAAGGAAGTAGTTCAAGTTCATGTTCCAAAATGCCATTACCAAAGAACCAATCCTTTCCTCATTATCATCCCTTCTTAGAACCTTATTAATTCCACAATGACCTCCTCTTTTGGGAAGGTATAACATTTCTATCTAGCCTTATTAGTCGATAGATATAAATTGAATAACTACATTATTGACTTAGGTGCCTCTGGACAATGTCATGCCCTCAAAAATTTCTAAATCTCTTGGTCTCTCTCTTACCCTTACTATAGTCATTGTTACTCCATAGAAACCAAAGAACAACCCATTGTTTTCCGGGTAAAGGATTCTCAAGTAGCATCTTTACCAAAATAACCCCAGGACTATTTTGGTAATTTTCAATTTTTTTTGTTAGCTTTGGTCACCTTTTGATGGATTTGTAAAATGTAGGAGGATCCCTTCATTTAGAGAAATTTTTCATGGTTGTTGGGGAAGTGTTGGTCAAAAATCTATGTGAGGGTAGATCTATGGATAGACGACCCAACGAGTGTGCGTGGCATTGCCCTCTTTGAGACAAAGAAAGCGAAACTAGTTTATTGTTATTCTACTAGCAGGAATCTACACAAGTCCTACAATATTATACCTTTAGGGGTTTGGGATCTCGTCCCAATAGGGGTATTTCCAACTGTGAGCAAAAAAGGAACGAAGGGAGGAGAGGAGATAGAAGATTTGAAGGGAGAAAAGAAATGAATTCCAAAGCGAGAAAGGTTAGATGGTTTATGTTTTGAAATTTGGTAGTAAACAGAGCCAAACCTACTTGCATAAATGAACAAAGCAATACTGATGAGAAAATGACAAAAAAGTAGAGATAGATATAACAAAAAAACAACACAGATCTAACTTAAGAAAGATCTAATGCACATAACACATCCATTGAGCACAAAGTCTTAATTTTTGTATTAATATTTTCTATTACAAAAAGTACAAAGCCTTTTCCCTTTCACTTCCATTTTCATCTAAAAGTGTTCATCACTTGAATACAACACGTATCCAAGTATATATAGAAGGAGAAGGAGAAATAAGGCAAAAAGGACCCAACAACTATTTACAAAATATTTACAAAAATATCTAAAAGTCAACTATTGACTTTGGGGCAATTTGGTGGATGACAACATCTCATGGTGCAACATGGATGATGTCATCATTTGTGCCAACATACTTTTAAATACTTTACAAAAATGGGAACAATCCCAAGAGGAAGGAGCCTATTCGTCGTCGTCCCATGGTTGGAAAGGAGTATCCTACTTCTGCTCAGGAGAGGAAATGTGAAATTGAGCCCGGTACTCCATGAACTTGCTAATCATTGGTTGAAGTTGATCCTAAGCGGGACCCTTGGTGTGATCATTGATGACCTCGCAAGTCTCTCGTTCATCTCTGAGTCTCTCTGGGAGCTTGAAGTATTCATTACCTACCTCCATCAGGTATCCAACAAAATCACGGTAGGCCAGAAGGTTGTTGATAGATTCTCAGATCAAAAGTGGCTTCTGACCCTAAACCTTGTGATGCGATCTCCTTGAAGAGCCGAATAGTGTCATCTACCTTCCTCAAGGCATATGATGGGGTGAGCAAGCCTAGAGACATCCTTAGGATGATCTGCTCCATTTGATGCATTGCATCCAAGGCTTCCTCCTTGATTTTATCAATTTTCTCCAAGACAAATTCCATCTGTCAACCCGATAATCCAAAGCAGCAAGGACTTTGTTGGGTGCTCTTGGGTGATCGAAGACACCAAATTTTACTAAGTCATTGACTGGGTAGTTGAGCATCTTTTGGAATGTCTCATGTTGTAACTGGCATGGTACAACTCTTTGGAGATAGGCCCCTGAATTACGTGGAGTTCCTTATTCGCCTAATCAATATTTTGATACAACTCTGTGAACTTTACAATCACTTCCTCACTATCCTTGAGGATCTGGTCTCTCCAGGTGGATACTGCCATACCTTTCTCACCAATCTTGGCGTACTCATTTATCTTTTCCTGACTAAGGGCTTCAGGAGTTTCGGTGGTAGCTATAGGAGGTGCACTGCCCATTTTCTGCAAGGCTTGGAGAAGATGTTTTGCTCTTTCAATATCCTCTTCTCTTCCTTTGCCTCTTGAAGCTTTTTGCAAAGGGCATCCACTGCAGATAAAGCCTCTCCTTGCAGGATTTCTGAGGATGTTCCCATTGTGACCTGTGTCACTGTATAATCTGTAGGAGACAGATCTTTTTATCCTTTGTGGGATCAGGGTACGCGATCTCCATAACTCTTTCACCTGAAGTGCTTTGAGAGAAGCGGGTTATTGGATTTTGCTTCTTAGCTCCCTTAGTTAGGATGATGGAGAAGTCCATAGGTGCAATGGGGACTTTCCTCTTGTGCTGACTCAGGTGTTTGGAGATCCATTATGGACTTAAGGGAGTGTGACCAGAGGGAGAAGAGGGAACGGAGGTAGAAGAAGGAGCAACTACAGTGAACTCGGGAAATGTGTCGAGATGCTCGGTGGTGGCATTGTTAAAGAAGCTGACCCTCCAATGCTCATAGGGGTAGGAGTCACTATAGGAGAGGAAAATGTGGGGGTGGAAGATCGAGAGATGGGAAGAAATACTAGGGTACGGATCCGCGAGAGAAGAGAAGATGGAGGAAGAGGAAGGGGGAATAGTAGAAGATGGGGAGAAGACACAACCAAAGGAGTGGTTGCTTGAGTGACGTGAGGAGGGAAAGGAGGAGTGGGAGATGGGATGGTGGGAACTTTAGTAGTTGCAGTAGTGGAAACATCTTGAGTGGATGTGCCCGTTGGAACACTTACTCGCTTCTTCTTTTCAGGGGATACCAGGAGCTTACTACCTATTCTGGGAGGTGGAAGGAGGACTCGGGGAGCTTCCTCCGAACGAGTGCTTGATTCTCCCTCTTTTATTTCCCTTTTCCCTTTGGAAAGTGCTTTGGCTTAGTAGGTGCATTGCCCAAAGGAGACGTGGTGAAGTCTACCCCAAGGTAGATGAGGTGATTCTTCTTGCACCAATGCTCTGTGTCGTTGTAGAGTACCTTTAACCCTTTCCTAAATATTTTGAGGTGCCTTTGTTCTATCAATCTCAGAAAATGGCCAATTGTCCCCATCTGTATCTAGATATACCTGATCAACTTCTTGATCAGTCACTTGGAAACCTTTCGGGACAATGGCCACACCATATTGGATGATCTCTACTAGGGCCAGGTGGGAGTGATCCTTTCTTCTGAGCTCGACCTCATGATACAAATCGATATAGATATCTTCAATCTGTGGGATGTGGATTGGATCAAAATTTTCCCTTGGAAGGCAATTGCGAGGATCGAAGGTTGGCCTTGCTAGGAAATTATGTTTTAAGTTGAGAAACTTCAGCTCATGACATTTCCTAGGCTTTGGTGTGAGAAGTTGGTGTACCTACCCACTGTGAGGGGGAATGGAGTTCCACCCTTCTTTCTTTTCAGACACTTCTCGTGGTATGTGATAAGTTGTCTGGATAGCTCCAATAGGATCAACTTGGGTCCCGCATACCTCGGTAACTTGGTGGGCTCCCCCAAGAAGTTGGCGGCTCTGAGATAAGTGAAAGTGGGGAATTGCATAAATAACACCCCCACTTCTTTGTGGCAGTAACCATGCTCTTGCTCATCTGACCGTGAGTCATATTAGGCCTCAAGAGGTAGATGATGTTGTAGAAGAAGGCATCATTGATCTTGCTGAATTGTGCGATGTTGTTTTCTAGTCTCAACTCTAGATAATACTCATATATTTTTACTTGGGCCACACCCGCATCGACTTAGTGTTGGGTAGTCTCTTTCATAGGTAGCAACATATACCACACAGGAGTTCATGTAGAACCTCCCAGTTGTTGAGAGTTGTTGAAGCTGCTCGAGAGATAGTGTTGTTGATGATCTCCGCCCATTCAAAACGTTTATCAAGAACATTTTTGCTCATGGTTTCAATATACCTGAGAATCCATTTGTGAAATTAATGGGCATCAGGAAGCCCAAACACCCTACTCAAGAAGGTGATGGTGTCACTCAACTCCTCTGAGAATTCAGTTGCGATGAATAACTTGTGGCCACCTGGTTATCACCTTCTTGTTTTTTAGATATACTTCATTCATAAGTTGCATGCATTTATCTTCATTTTCATTCCATGCTTTTATGTAGTCTTCTTGGCTTATTGCCACAAAATGCTGGTGGTGGGGGATACCCAACATGATTTTGAAGTGTCGGGAAGTGAGGTTGATTATTACCTCACCCTTCTCATTTTTACACATCTTGTGTCCTTATTGTAACAATGGCCCACCACCATCATGAACTCGTTGTTTACTGCACTCACGGGAATTCCTGCAGTGAAATGTAAACCACTGCCGACCAATTTGTCCATCCATGGACTACCTGTGACCTTCTTGGTTCTGGCCCAAAAGTCCTCCATATCAATATGACCAAGTTCTGAATCCCTGATGTCTAGGTCACACTCTGCAAGGGATTCAGGCATCCTGACCCTTTGGTATTTGTACTTCATTTCTTCTTCTATGAGTTTGGCCTTACCCTTAGACTTGGTTGGCTTCTTACTTGATGAAGACATGTGTGAATATGAGTTCAGCTGCTGATCTATAAGAAGAATCAGGGAATTCCATCGCAGAAGAGCCATGTTAGCTGTTAAATCATCCATCAAAGCTTTACAGAATGAAAAGTTATCAATTTACAAGCCTCTGGGTGCAAGGCACAATTCTATTGTAGGCTGCAAGGTTAGAAAAGCAAGGTGCACTTCTGGAGAGTGTTGCATGGAAGAAAATAGCACAAAAGGGGCGCAGGGCATAAAAATACTACACACAACATTCAGATGTTGGTGTCATAGGATGTGTGCTTGCGCCATATGAAGGGTTTTAACTGGGCGCAATTTATTTGATGTTGCAAGGATTCAGGGTGTGCCTTTGGCGTAGATATGGTACATGTTGCAAAACATTATGATGCACCAAAGGGCGCAGATTCAAAGGGTGCATCATTGAGGTAAGGTGTGCCAATGTTTTAGCTTTTGGCACGGCGTGGGAAAGGTCTACACGACATTCAAATGTAGGTGTAGGTGTGGTTGTGCTTGCACCTGTGTTAGGTTTTAGGAATTTTTATAAGGTGCGGGAAAGATGCATGTTGCAGGCGGGGACAGTGCGCCTCTTTGGCGTGACTATGTTTAGTGTAACAAATGACAATGATGTTTGTGCAAAAAAAGCAGTGGGTTTGATAACACTTTATAATTTTCCCTCTTTTAATAGGTTTGTGGTTTTTAAATCTTCCAACACAGGTTTTGACAATGAGGGAAAAGAGGAAAAGAGGTTCAGGATTCATTTTTGAGACAAGGCCTTCTAGGTTAGCAGATCTGGAAGGAGGGTAAAACCGTTAAAAGTGGGTCGATTTGCAAAATGGGCAGGGGTTGTATTACTTCTTAGGTTCATTTTCTTTGTTTTTAATAATAACAACCTCCAAAAACAACACAAAAACCCCACAACAACAACACAAGAAGAGCAAGGGCCACTTACCAGGAATATATAAGATGGAGGAAACGATGTGGGGTCCATGAATATGATGAAAAGCGACACATGGGGCTGACAAGAGCGTTGAAAAATGCAGAAGAATAACCTTTTTCCATGTTTTTAGTCGTGAAAATGACAGGTCGGATGCACCTATTTATAGCAAAAGGTGCAATAAATGTGCCACCAACTTTTTGCAAGGCGCACCCAGGTAGACACCAACATGAAAATATTTACACCCTAGGCGCAGATTTGGCGTTGTCACACACTACTTTCTTAGTGCTTTGACACACCATACAGGGCACAACATTTGGAATGTTGACACGATGGCACAGCTTGAAAGGTGCATCATGGGAGGGCACAACATTTGGAATGTCAACACTCAAGGATGTGCCAAAGGAAAGGAGTAATTTCATTTGATGTTGCGTGAATAAAAATTGTGCCCAACCAAAAAAGGACCAAATGACTAAGTTTGAAAAACTAGATTCTCCGGAAAGGGATTTTATGCCTTTTCGAATGTTAAGGGACCTCAATGGGGACCTGTATACTGCACAATTTCCCTTGTCAATTTTGGCTCTTTCTAGGGACTATCTTTAAGGAAATATTAAGGGTAGAGAGTTCTAGATCTGCATGTGCCTATCCATTGGGCTACAGAGTCAAAAACAAGGGCGATGAAAAAGGAAAACACACAACCAAAAGCAAACACATGACCAAAACAAACACACGACTAAAGCAAACTGTACAAAGAAGAGAGAAAGCTCTACTTCCTAAATACTTTGAGATGTTGCCTACTATAGGGAAGCGGGAGCTCAATTCCATCTAGATACGAGAGATAGAAGCTATTCTCTCCATTGAGATTTTTTGATCTTGAAAGGCCCTTTCCAAAGGGAGTCAAATTTTCCATGCATGCCCTTTGGCTCTCTTCGCTTGTCCCATAAAAGGATGAGATCTCCCACCTGGAAATCCCTCTACTTAGCCTTTTTATCGAACAGTCTCTTGACTTGATTCTGATGTTCGGTGATCCTGTCGACCACTCTTACTCTCTTTTCTTCAAGTTTTGTTAGATACATGACCCTCTTTTCAAGAGAATTCTGGAAAGTCTCATCTTCGATCGCTCGTGCCAAGCACGAGCAAGAAGTTCCGCAGAAATGGGAAGCTCAGCGTCGATTCCATATAACACTTGAAAAGGTGACATACCGAGAGACCTCTTTAGAGTAATACGGTCTGCCCATAAAGCGTCATATAATGACTTGTGCCAGGACCACTGATTCTCATCGACTAGCTTCCGTATGATGGTTACTAAGTTCTTATTACTAGATTCTACCTGACCATTTCCTTGGGGATAATAATTCGAGGCATGGGCCAAGGTTATCCCGTATTCATAGAAAAAACCAATAACTTCCCATGAGGAGAAGTTGGAAGCATTGTCAGCAACAACCTTGTGTGGGATGCCAAACCTCACGATGATATTCTCTTTGATGAAGTTGCAAACGACTTTAGAGGTGGCATTCTTAAGAGGTATGGCCTCTACCCATTTGGTGAAGTAATCTGTTGTTGTTAGGACATAACTATGTCCGGAACTTGATTGGGGATGGAGTGCTCAATCAATTCGATTCCCCATTTCTAAATCGTTTGTCAATAATAACGGACTGAGGGGAAAAGTAGCCAATTTTGGTTTGCCAACAAACTATTGGCGAGCCCACATTTTGCTACCCAGGTGGCTATATCCTGAAATAGCGTTGGCCAGTAGTACCTAGCTCGGATGATCTTATGTGCTATCACAGATGAGGAGAAGTGACCACCGCAGGCTGAGTCATGAAAACTTTCAAGCAATTTGATCTACTACGGTTTTTCAACACATCGCAAGAAGACGCCATCAATACCACGTTTGTATAAACCGTCATCCCATATGACATATCTGGCTGCCCTGAGCTTTATAGTCCACTTCTCCTTTGAAGTTAGATGAGGTGGGCACTCACCGTAGGTGAGAAAGAAAGCTATATCAGAATACCATTCATCGCTAGTCGCAACAAATAGAACCATAGGCAGAGAATCAACTTTCTTTAGCTTACCTGTGCTCCATCAATGCAATCAACTTCCTCTTTAGGGACCTTTGAACCTTTGTTTTCAGCCATAAGCTAACATAGGCCCTTGCCTCTTACCAGCTTGGTTGGTTTTATGTCTAGATCATACTCCGGACCTTTGCGATCCAATTCCCTCGTAAGCTTCCTAACTCCTATTGAGTTAGGATAGACTTGACTGCTGTGTCAGGAACCAAGCACTACCGTATGAGAGTTTAGGATGTAGTACCGGAAGTTCTTGACTACTTTGACAACGGCGAAGGCATGCTTTTCTAACTGAGACATATTTAATTCATGAGGCTTGAGAGGAGAGCTCATGAACGCGATTGGAGATTCAACATCCTCAGAGTTCTTTTGCATTAAGATGGCTGATACAGTATGCTCAGATGCATAACTATACATGATAAAATCCTTGGAGAAGTCGGGACATACTAGGACGGGTGCATGGGCGACGGAGGATTTTATATCCTTGAATGACGCCTTTCCTTCTTTGCTCCACCGAGAAAGTTTGTGACCCTTTCATCATATTTGATATGTGACGAGTCTTTTTAGAAAAGTCGGGAACAAAGCGTCTGAGAAAATTCACTTTTCCGAAGAAGGAGTGAACACCGGTCTTGCTTATGGGTAAGGTAAGGTTCTGAATAGCCTTAACCCTTTCGACATCTATCTTTATTCCTTCTTTGCTATGACAACGTGTCCCAGCAACTTTCCTTCGGTGACCCCGAAAATAGACTTTTTGGATTTAGGGAAATCCCGTGTTCTCGGCATCTAATCAATACTTGCTCCAAATGATCACAATGATCACTTCACTTTTTAGAGAACACAGTTAAGTCATCTAGATAAACCATGATGACCTTTCCCATTATACCTTTGAATGCGAAGTCCATTGCTCGCTAAAAGGTGGCACCGGCGTTGGTCAAACCAAAAGGCATCCTGCTGTAGGTAAATGTGCCCCAGGGAGTAGTGAATGTTGTTTTGAATCGGTCTTCAGGTGAGACCTCAATTTGATTATAGCCTGAAAAACCATCGAGCATGGATAGTATTTCGAACAGTTCTTCGCTTGCAGAACTTTATCCATTATAGGCAGTGGATAGTTGTCCTTCAAGGACGCTTGATTCAGATTGTGAAAGTCTATGCATATGTGTAACTCATCATTCTTCTTTAGCATTGCATGGTATGATGTTTGTGACCCAGGTACTATGATGGATAGGAAAAATAATCCTCACATCCAACATCTTCTGTATTTCCACCTAGATGGTACCCGAGATCTTGGGATTGTAGTGCCTCTATTTCTGGTGAAAAGGTTTGACATCATCTTTTAACGGGATGTCATGTTGAACATCCTTTGGCTTGAAAGACTTTAGATCGGCATAAGACCATGCCAATACGTCCATATATTTCTTTAGAAATTTGACAAACTTTCACTTTTCTTGGTGTGCAACATTTCCGATGTTCACAAACTACGGATGTTCCATAGTACCCAAGTTGACCGGTTCGGTTTCTGGAGAGGAGTTGGGATCATCTTGTCGCTTCTTCTTGACAAAATGATCATGTTTGTCAAACAATCATTCCAGAGAGACTAAACCCTTTGGAATTTTATTTCCCTTGAGCTGACATATGCCATCACCTTCTTTTGATTCGTTTGCTTGATCAGTAATAGATTCATGGCATGCAGAAGTAGATCCTTCAAAATGAAGCTCACTAAAATTTTCTACTTTCTCTAGAAAGGCAATAAGTTGATTGTCATCGTTGAATACCTGCCAGTGCTGAGAATTGTCTGGCACGCTTGGGTGGAAGACTACCTCAATGGTATATGTGTCCATCTTCAACCCTGGGTGAGGGAGCATAAGAGATGTTGAGATGGCCAATGAATCGGCCATGTCATTCTAAGCTCTTGGAACGGCTTTTATTGAGAAAGTGTCAAATTCCTCAATGTTGTCCCATACCGCATTGTGGTAATGTCTGAGCCTTTCATTTTTTACTTGGTATATTCTTTTCACTTGATTAACGATCAGCTCAGCATCACCCTATACTTTTAGGTTCTTAATTCCCCTTTCTTTTGTAGCTTGCATGCCAAGTAGCAAAGATTCATATTCAGTAGTATTATTTGTATTAAAAAATTGCAACTTGAAAGAGAGAGGAAAAATCTCCTCTTCAAGAGATATTAGCACAGCTCCAGCACCGCATCCGCTAGTTACACAACTGCCATCAAACTACAGTGTCCATATCTTGTTAAGGTCCTCCTCCTGGACGAGAACGTCCATTTTCTTAGACCCAGTAGATAAGAAGTAGTTCCCCATCCATGATGATTCAAAGATAATTTGGGCTTTGGGGTCGTCAAAATTGGTGACCAGTACTTCTTTTGTGATTCAGGCTCCAATGTCTACATTACACCCTTGATGGGGATTCTGGCTTTGGACTAGTCCATATGGATCTCTCCACCAACTTCTCTACAAAAGCTTCTTCCGAGTAGAATTATATATGCCATGAGATATCAACAACAAGGATGGTCATCTTTAATCTTTTCTCTAGGAACGCCGCAAAGGCAAACTGTGCATCTTTGATCTGACCAATTAATGGAACCTGTTTGGTTTCCATGGAATAACATCTACCAAAAGGCTTGGTAAGAGTGAGGCCCAAAGCATGAGCGACCTTTGGCGGCATGACATTATCAGAAGCCCCAGAATCAATTATGCAGTTGCTTAGCTTTTGTGACCATTGATTAGGAGTGAGAGATAAAAATGTTCAATTTTTCCTGATGTGGAAGTCGAGGTGACATTTATGCGGGATGCAGGAGGAGTGGAAAGGATTTCTTTTGGGGAGGCATGAGAGGTTACGGCAGCTTGGCTTTGGATATATTCGGTTAATCTTGCAACATGTTCGGGGTTAAACTAAAGATATTCACTTCAGACATTTGAATCTTAGTCTTTTTAGCATGATCAATTATATCGAATGCGGCCAAGGGTTGCGTTGATGAAGGAATGAGTCCTTCACTTCGTGATGGTAGGGTAGGGTTATTGGTCTTTATGGGAAAAGAAGAAAGCTGATTTGGAGGAGAGATGGGAGGAAAATATTTTTTTGTAAAAGACTTAATAGGAGGTTGAGCAGGAAGAGGATTACCTCTTTTAGCAATGGTTGGAGGCGTGTTTGACACAACCTTCTCTTTTTGTGTCCTGGTAGCAACTTCTGCTTATTTTCCTTGGGAGCGGGTGAAAACAACATATGACTATCTACTTACATACCCTTGGGTACCCTCTTCTTCATCAGATTCTTCATCTTCAAATTCCATATACGATTGTAGAGTCGCAGTTGGTTCACCGACATCTTGATCATCTTCACCCTACGATGAAGGTTCTTCATAATTTTGCTCCTCTCCTTTGACCTCGACCAGGGCATTAACCGGAGGGGCCTCAAGTGCCAACCGTGAGAGAATTACAGTGCAAATGTGGCCTTTTGAGGCATTGTTGGAAGTGAAATTTCTCCATGGGATATCCCAGGTATGAAGTGTTAGGAGAAGCTTGAGCTAATTGCTTCTTTAATGTGAGCAAGTCATTCGCCATCTTTTGGAATGTTGGATCTGATGAAGTGGCTTGAGAAGGAGTTGAATTTTTAAGCTTGGATGGCTCTCATTTTAACTCACCAGATATAAGCAGGTTGTCTTCTATCCGAATGGTTGCAGCTTGAGTGAGAACCAGGGTGGTGATTTTTTCTTGTAAGAGTAAGAAACTTACTCTTGAGCTCATGGCGTTCACAAAGAAACACTTCTGATTTTCTAGTGTGGGCAGCATGGCAGGCGACACATGGTTAATTAGTGAATTGAAACAAGCGATAAAATCACGCATGGTTTCATTGACTTCCTTCTTCAGGTGAGTGATCTTTGACAGTAATGCAAATGTGTCTTCTGAAGGCTTATACCTATCTTCAAATGCAGTTCGTAATGTGGCCCAACTGGTGATAGATCCGGCCAGTAAATGTTGGAACCACTCTCGTTGTGGGTCCTTGCAAGGTCTCTAGAAAGAGGCATACTGACACATCTTCATGGGTCACATCCAGGATGTTGCATGACATAATGAATGTAGATATATGTGAATCCGTGCTTTGGTTTCCACTCCCATCAAATCTTGGGAAATTCTTGCGGTTTCCATGAGGGAGTGTGTGAATAGGATGTGGCAAGGCAAGAGGGCCCATAGTGTTTCCCCATGGTACTGCCATTTGAAAATCTGGAAAGAGGATGCGAGCCGGGAGCATGGTTCTGCTGAGAAACAAAGCGCTACAAAGGGATGTGGAGGCTCCTTGCGAAAAATGGTTCTTTTGTGGGGCGAGGCACTTCTGGCTGATCGATCGACTGAACTCAGTGATGAGAAGCATGTTGGTGTAATACTGAAGTTGTGCCTTTGAAGTAGATCAAAAATAGGATCAACTTCTCCATGATCTCTCCTACTATGAGTAAATGGCTCACCCATAGCGTATCTTTCAGATCTGCAATGCTTTTAGAGCAGATTTAAAAACTCTTTTTGGTTGTACTTGCTGATTTTCTGATTTTTTTACAAAAATCAGCAAAGCATGTACTTTTCTAAATATTTAATTTTATCCCTCTTTTGAAAATCGATTATGGTTTAATGACGAAGATCAATGAGGATAAAATGATGGTTAACTTAGTAAGCTGATTTTCAGATCTTAGAGTTGACTTTTGCAAGGGTTTGAAATTATTTGTAAAACTGTCAGAATCTCAGATCTACGGAAATATACGGGTTTTTGTAAAAACTCAGTGAACTAAAGATCTCTAACTAGCCCAGATCTATGGATCTCTAAAGAAAATTTTTAGTTTGGATCACTTTTGCAAAAATTTTGGATTTTAAGCAAAAGTTAAGATTTGCAAACAGGTAGTGATTTTTATAATTTTATCTATTTTCTTAGTTACCTTAGCAACCTTAAAAGTTGTTAGTGTCTTTTAACTGACACAACACTCACATAGATCTGGTTCTTTCCCCAGTAGAGTCACCAAAAACTGTTGGTTTGAAAATTTGTCAGGAGGGTAGATCTATGGATAGACGAGCCAACAGTGTGTAGGGCATTGCCCCTCTTTGAGACAACAAAGCGAAAATGGTTTATTACTATTCTACCAGTAGGAATCTGCGCAATTCCTATAGTATTCTACCTTTAGGGGTTTGGGATCTCGTCCCAGTAGGGGTATTTCCAACTATGAACAGAAAGGAACGAAGGGAGGAGAGGAGATAGGATAGATCCGAAGGGAGAAAAGAAATGAATTCCAAAGCAGAAAGGTTAGAGGGTTTATGTTTTGGGCTGGTAGTAAATAGAGCCAAACCTACTTGCATAAATGAACAAAGAAATACTGATGAGCAAATGACAAAAAGTAGAGATAGATCTAACAGAAAAGCAACACAGATCTAACTTAAGAAAGATCTAATGCACATAACACATCCATTGAGCACAAAGTCTTAATTTTTGTATTAATATTTTCTGTTACAAAAAGTACAAAGCCTTTTCCCTTTCACTTCTATTTTTCATCTAAAAAATGTTCACCACTTGAATACAACAAGTATCCAAGTATATATAGAAGGAGAAGGAGAAAGAAGGCAAAAAGGAGCCAACAACTATTTACAAAATATTAACAAAAATATCTAAAAGTCAACTGTTGACTTTGGGGTAATTTAGTGGATGACAACATCTCATGGTGCAACATGGATGATGTCATCATTTGTGCCAACATACTTTTAAATACTTTACAAAAATGGGAACAATCCCAAGAGGAAGGATCCTATTCGTCATCGTCCCACGGCTGGAAAGGAGTATCCTACTTCTACTCAGGAGAGGAAATGTGAAATTGAGCCCGGTACTCCATGAACTTGCTAATCATCGGTTGAAGATGGTCTTGAGCAGGAGCCTTGGTGTGATCACCGATGACCTCGCAAGTCTCCCGTTCATCTCTGAGTCTCTCCGGGAGCTTGAAGTATTCATTACCTACCTCCATCAGATATCCAACAAAATTGTGGTAGCTAGAAGGTTGTTGATAGATTCTGTATCAAAAGTGGCTTCTGACCCTAAACCTTGTGACGTGATCTCCTTGAAGAGCCGAATAGTGTCATCTACCTTCCTCAAGGTGTATGATGGGGTGAGAAAACTTGGAGACATCCTTAGGATGATCTGCTCCATTTGATGCATTGCATCCAAGGCTTCCTCCTTGATTTTATCAATTTTCTCCAAGACAAATTCCATCTTGGTCAACCCGATAGTCCAAAGTAGCAAGGACTTTGTTGGGTGCTCTTGGGTGATCGAAGACATCAAATTTTACTAAGTCATCATTGGTAGGGAAGTCGAGAATCTTTTGGAATGTCTCATGTTGTAACCTGGCATGGTCTAACTCTTTGGAGATAGGTCCTGTAATCACCTAGAGTTCCTTATTAGCCTGATCAATATTCTGATACAACTCTATGAACTTTACAATCACTTCCTCACTATCCTTGAGGATCTGGTCTCTCCAGGCAGATACTACCATACCTTGCTCACCAATCTTGGTGTACTCATTTATCTTTTCCTGACTAAGGGCTTCAGGAGTTTTGGTGGCAGCTATAGGAGGTGCACTGCCCATTTTCTATAGGGCTTGGAGAAGATGTCTTTTCTACTCTTTCAATATCCTCTTCTCTTCCTTTTCCTCTTGAATCTTTTTGTAAAGGGCATCCACTGTAGATAAAGCCTCTCCTTGTAGGCTTTCTGAGGATGTTCCCATTGTGACCTGTGTCACTGTATAATCTATAGGAGATAGATCTTTTTTATCCTTTGTGGGATCAGGGTACGTAATCTCCATAAATCTTTCACCTGAAGCGCTTTGAGAGAAGCAAGTTATTGGATTTTACTTCTTAGCTCCCTTAGTTGGAATGACGGAGAAGTCCATAGGTGCAATGGGGAATTTCCTCTTGTGCTAACTCAGGTGTTTGGAGATTCATTCTAGACTTAAGGGAGTGTGACCGAGAGGCGAAGAGGAACAGAGGTAGAAGAAGGAGTAACTACGGTGAACTAGGGAAATGTGTTGAGATGCTCGGTGGTGGTATTGTTAAAGAATTCGACCCTCCAACACTCACAGGGGTAGGAGTCACCATAGGAGAGGAAACCGTGGGGGTGGAAGGGATCTGAGAGATGAGGGAAGAAATGTTGGGGGACAGATCCGTGAGGGAAGAGAAGATGGAGGAATAGGAAGGGGGAATAGTAGAAGACGGGGAGAAGACACAACCAAAGGAGTTGTTGCTTGAGTGACGTGATGAGGGGAAGGAGGAGCGGGAGATGGGACAGTGGGAACTTCGGTAGTTGCAGTAGTGGCAACATCCTGAGTGGATGTGCCCATTGGAACACTTACCACTTCTTCTTTTCAAGGGATACTAGGCTTACTACCTATTCCTGGGCGGCAGAAGGACGACTCTGGGAAGCTTTCTCTTGAGTAGTGCTTGATTCTCCCTCTTTATCTTTCCCTTTTCCCTTTGGAAAGTGTTTTGGCTTAGCAGGTGCATTGCCCAAAGGAGACGTGGTGAAGTCTACCCCAAGGTAGATGAGGCCGTTCTTCCTACACCAATGCTTATGCACTGCAGAGTGCCTTTAACCCTTTTCTCAATAGTCTGAGGTGCCTTTGTTCTATCAATCTTAGCAAACGGCCAATTGTCCCTGTTCAGTATCTAGATAGACCTTATCAACTTCTTGATCAGTTGCTTAGAAACCTTTTGGGACAATGGCCACACCATATTGGATGATCTCTACCAGGGCCAGGTGGGAGTGATCCTTTCTTCTGAGCTCGACCTCGTGATACAAATCGATATAGATATCTTCGATCTGTGGGATGTGGATTGGATCAAGCTTTTCCCTTGGAAGGTAATTGTGAGGATCGAAGGTTGGCCTTGCTAGGAAATTGTGTTTCAAGTTGAGCAACTCCAACTCCGTAAACATTTCTGGGCTTTGGTGTGAGAAGTGTAGGTGTACCTACCCCATTGTGAGGGGGAATGGAGTTCCACCCTTCTTTCTTTTCAGACACTTCTCGTGGTATGTGATAAGTTGTCTGGACAACTCTAATAGGATCAACTTGGGTCCCGCATACCTCGGTAACTTGGTGGGCTCCCCCAAGAAGTTGGTGGCTCTGAGATAAGTGAAAGTGGGGAATTGCATAAATAATGCCCCCACTTCTTTGTGCGCAAGTAACCACGCTCTTGGTCATCCGACCGTGAGTCATATTAGGCCTCAAGAGGTAGATGACGCCATAGAAGAAGGCATCATTGATCTTGTTGAATTGTGCGATGTTGTTTTCTAGTCTCAACTCTAGATAATACTCATATATTTTTACTTGGGCCACACCCTACATCGACTTAGTGCTGGGTAGTCTCTTTCAGAGGCAAAGCAACATATACCACATAGGAGTTCATGTAGAACCTCCCAGTTGTTGAGAGTTGTTGAAGTTGCTCAGAGATAGTGTTGCTGATGATCTCCGCCCATTCAAAATGTTGATCAGGAACATTTTTGCTCATGGTTTCAAGATACCGAGAATCCATTTGTGAAATTAATGGGCATCAGGAAGCCCAAACACCCTACTCAGGAAGGTGATGGTGTCACTCAACTCCTCTGAGAAGTCACTGTGATGAATAACTTGCGGCCACCTGGTTATCACCTTCTTGTTTTTAGATATACTTCATTCATTAGCTGCATGCATTTGTCTTCATTTTCATTCCATGCTTTTATGTAGTCTTCTTGGCTTATTGCCACAAAATGCCGGTGGTGGGGGATACCCAACATGATTTCGAAGTGCCAGGTAGTGAGGTTGATTATTACCTCACCCTTCTCATTTTCGACACATCTTGTGTCCTTATTGTAATAATGCCCACCACCATCATGAACTCATTGTTTACTGTGCTCACGGGAATTCCTGCAAAGTGAAATGTAAACCACTGCTGACCAATTTTTCCATCCATGGACTGCCTGTGACCTTCTTGGTTTTGGCCTAGAAGTCCTCCATATCAATATGACCAAGTTTGAATCCCTGATGTCCAGGTCACACTCTGCAAGGGATTCAGGCATCCTGACCCTTTGGTATTTGTACTTCATTTCTTCTTCTGTGAGTTTGGCCTTACCCTTAGACTTGGTTGGCTTCTTACTTGATGAAGACATGTGCGAATCTGAGTTCAAGCTGCTGATCTACAAGAAGAATCAAGGAAGTCCATCGCAGAAGAGCCATGTTAGCTATTAAATCGTCCATCAAAGCTTTACAGAATGAAAATTTATCAATTTACAAGCCTTTGGGTGCAAGGCACAATTCTATTGCAGGCTACAGGGTCAGAAAAGCAAGGCACACTTCTGGAGAGTGTTGCATGGAAGAAAACAACGTAAAAAGGGCGCAGGGCGCAGAAATACTACACACAACATTCAAATGTTGGTGTCATAGGATGTGCACTTGTGCCATATGAAGGGTTTTAACTAGGTGCAGATTTATTTGATGTTGTAAGGATTCAGGGTGTGCCTTTAGCACAGATATGGTACATGTTGCAAAGCATTATGATGCGCCAAAGGGCACAGGTTCAAAGGATGCATCATTGAGGTAATGTGTGCTAGTATTTTAGCTTTTGGCGCAGCGCGGGAAAGGTTTGCACGCATTCAAATGTAGGTGTAGGTGTGGTTGCACTTGCACCTATGTTAGGTTTTAGGAATTTTTATAAGGTGTGGGAAAGATGCATGTTGCATGGTGGACAATGCGCCTCTTTGGTGTGACTATGTTTAGTGTAACAACAATGATGTTTGCACCAAAGAAAAATAGTGGGTTTGATAACTCTTTAGAATTTTCCCTCTTTTAATAGGTTTGTGGTTTTTAACTCTTCCAACATAGGTTTTGACAGTGAGGGGAAAAGAGGTTCAAGGATTCATTTTTGAGACAAGGCCTTCCAGGTTAGCAGATCTAGAAGGAGGGTAAAACCATTAAAAGTGGGTTGATTTGCAAAACAGGCAAGGGTTATATTACTTCTTAGGTTAATTTTCTTCTTTTTTAATAATAACCTCCAAAAACAACACAAAATCCCACAACAACAACATAAGTAGAAAAGGGCCACTTACTAGAATATATAAGATGGAGGAAATGATGTGGGGTCCATGAATGTGATGGAAAGCGACACATGGGCTGACGGGAGTGCTGACAAATGCAGAAGAATAACATTTTTCCACATTTTTAGTCGTGAAAATGATAGGTTGGATGTACCTATTTATAGAAAAAGGTGTAATAAATGCACCACCAACTTTTTGCAAGGCGCACCTAGGTAGACGCCAACATGAAAATATTTGTGCCCTAGGCATGGATTTGGCATTGTCAACATTACTTTTTAGTGCTTTGGCGCACCATTGGGTGCAACATTTTGAATGTCGACAAGATGGCACATGTGCCTTAGCGCAGGCTTGAAAGGCACATCATGGGAGGGTGCAACATTTGGAATGTTGACACTCGAAGGATGCGCCAAAGGAAAGGAGGGGGCACAGTTTCATTTGATGTTGCATGAATAAAAATTACACCAACCAAAAAGGACCAAATGACTAAGTTTGAAAAACTAGATTCTTTGGAAAGGGATTTTATGCCATTCCGTAAACATTAAGGGACCTCAATGGGGAACCAAAACAAAAATTTGGTATGGTTACCTACAAAATTTCCCTTGTCAATTTTACAGGATAACGGGAAGAAGTATCCTTTTCTTCATGGTATTATTTCATGCATTCCTTCTTTTCCCCAAACCTCATGCATTCCCTCGCACACTCATGGGAATTCCTTACATCCTCGCAAGTCTCCTTTACTTCACAAAGATGCTTGTGTGCATTGATTCTTTCCCATGATCCCGAGCATTCCCTCATGGCCTTATGGGCCTTCTTTATATCCTGCAAGTATCATTTACTTTTTGGCAATCTTACACACATGCATTATTTTACCCAAGCACCACACATTCCCTTGTGCACTTACAAGACTTCCTTGCATCCTTGTAAGTTTCATTTTCTTCATGGCATGCTTGCATGTTATTTCCCTTAAGTCCCACGCATTCCCTTGCATGCTTACATGCCTTCGTAGAATCCTTACAATTATCCTTTACTTCACAACATGTTTTTGTGCATGCCTTCTTTCCCCGAGTCCCACACATTCCCTCGCATGCTCGCAAGTCTTCCCTACATCCTTGTAAGTTTTTTTGCTTCTGCAACATGTTTTCCCACTTTCCTTCCTTCCTCTAAGATCTGCACATTCCTCACATACTTTTTGGTCTTCCTTTCATCAATAAAAATCTCCTTTCCTTCGTGGTATGCTTGTGTGTATGCTTTATTTCCCATGAGCCCCATGTATTCTCTCACATGCTCGTGGACCTCCCTTGTAATTTTCTTGCACACTCATTTTCCATTTCCTTTTCCTAAAAAAATCCAAGCATGACACATGTCAGAATTTGAGGGATTAGGGTTTAAATTACAATCTTGTAATTACAAATTACAAGTTACGATCTGTGACCCGATCTACACAAAGAATGAATACATGACACATGGACATAACAAGGTACCTATATTTAAACTTCAAATCCCTACAACCAATCATAGGATCTCACATGTTAGATGTGTCCTCCCACATTGTAAATATTCATATGGCCATATCTCTCGACTTTGAACTCAAAATTAGGTTCGGTTGGTCTCATTGGATAAGTCTCTATGAGAGATCCAATATAGAATCAAGAAATTAAAATTTTGATGAGATTTGGTGGATAAAAAGGGAAAAAGATGACTCCATCCATTAATGTGCAGCCACATGCAATTCAACCACCTAGATTTAGGAAGTATGGGTCTTTTTCTTTCTTTTGAAAGCCAAGTGACATGGGGGAATGGATTTGGCGCAGGCACTCATCATGTTTTCAAAAGTTTTAATGTAATTTTTGGTGGTTGGAGGAAAAAATCCAAGCCCTTCTTCTTTTTCCATCCACTTCTTCTCACATTCTTCTATAAATTGTAAAATAAAGATCATTTGTAAAGGTTGGACCCTTTCTAAATGCAAGGGATTCATTCAGAGTGTCTCCTAAGTGTTTTGAGTTGTAGGCCTAAGAGATATACTTTTACGACCTATTTTTACCTTCCTCTTTCATTGTAATGATCTGTGCATCTTTAAACATCAATAAAATATCATTTTTATGGTTATCCTCCACCCTAACCTATGTTTTGTTCCTTTCCTTGTCTCTTCATTATTTGTAGGTGTGTTGTGTATGTTCTTTACTTAGCAAGTTTTGTTTTCTATTGTGCTTCATAAAAATGAAGGTTTTAATGTTTTTTTGTACTATGGTACTCATGTATGCCCTTCCTCCATCATTTTTATCCCACTTTCACTTATTTGATAGTATCCTTCCTCCTCATCTTTACGATATCACCTCTTTTATCTTAGGATCTCCCTTTCATACATCTCTATCTTCCCCTGGTCCCTTGGATTGTTAGAATAGGATTAGATAGTTGCATTTCCAGTAGTAGGAGTAGTTTAGAATTAGGAATAGGTAGAGGAACCAACCTTATTTGGAGGTTTATCTCAAGAGCAAGTCTGAAAACTTGGAGACAATCCCATGTTGCCTCAAAGCCATGAATCTCCATGATTTAGGTGCGAGTGAAATTTGCACTCCAATAGTTTTGACATGCTTGGTGAGATAGTTTCATGCATATTCAACATCTTTGCTAAGTTTTGGTGTGTGACTTAGTGAATTCTTTCCTTTGGAGGCTTTTTCAACACATCCAAAGACTCCAATCATCATATCTTCTAGTTTCGGTAGTAAAATTTCCCCTTTTCGTGAGAAAATACCTATAATAAAAATTGTAGAAAGTTGTGAATATTTTGAATATTTACAATTATCACCAAGGAGAAGAAGAAGGGGAAAAAAAATTCAGAGATCTCCATCTCCTCCAAATAAGACTCTTTCCACTCCTCCTAGTAGGACTTTCTTGTTGTCTTCTAGAGTTTCGAGACCAATTTCAATCATGGTGCAACAAGTAAATTTTCCCTTTGTTATCTTTAATGGTGGTACTCCTTTAGTTCTCAATGCAAAACATGACATACAAGTGTCTACACTTAAGAGTATTCCTTTCTTTATCTTGATGAAAATATTACTACACTGTAATGATCAAATTCAAGACATTATTAATGTCTATTCACTCCAATTTATTACTAAGGATGATGTTGTAGTTAGGCTTCTTGCTTCTTCTTTCAATGGTAAAACAATTTAAGGTTACAAAAGCTTGAAACCTCCTTCTATTAACAATTGGGATGAACTTGACACAAATATATGTCAAAAGTTGGAAGAGAAAGAAGATAATATATCTTTTTAGAACAACTAAACACTATTAAGAGGGCTCCCAATGAGCTTACAACTAATTTCAATTTCAGATTTTAAAAAACATGGGATAGAAATATAATTATCTTAAGACCAACACCACAAGGTTCTTTCCTTTACTTATTAATAGCATTGAAATTTGATATAGCAGTTATGACACATTTTATGGGTGTTATGTAACTACACGATGCTTATATTAGGGCTGAGAATTGTCTAATACAAAATGGAAAGATATTCCATGTATTACCTATGCCATTGTTTCCTAAATTCCCTCAAGCTTCACAACCTTTTATTGCTTCAATTCCTAAGAAAATTCTGAACCCTGCTGCTTCAAACATCTTATTCTTCCCAAAATAAAAAGAATGATGATGAAATGAAATATTTGATCAAAAAAATTTCAAACAAAGTTATATCCTTGGAAAAAAAGCAAGCCCAATCTTATAGAAACTACCGAAATCCTAAGCAAGGATTCAATCAAGGTTATTATCCTTATAAAAAACAATATTCAAATCAAAGATATGGGAAAAATAATAAAAATGATAGATAGAAAGGTCAAAATTTGCATCTTCCTCTTCAAAAAGTTGATCCTACTTAGTCAATTCCTATTCTTTAGATCAATTAAAGTATTGGTTCCATTACAAAACAATGTTATACAAGAGAAAAATTGTATTTTCCATGGAATTGGCCACATAATCAAGTACATTTGTGTAAATTCATTACAATCTCAGGACCTTATGGTTCAAAATTTTTCTTGAAAACAATTAAATCTAGCATGGAAGAAATTCAAGAGGTCAATGCAAAGAATAATAATATGTTTTTTGGGGGATGACAAGTTTTGTGCAATGAATCAAGCTATGAATAGTTCCAAAGCATGTTGTTGATAACACAAGGTCTAAGAAGAGAGTTTTGGATACTCAACCTTCACCTTCTTCCAATAAAGACAATTCTCTCCACAAAGAAAACAAAATTGGGGCAGATTCAAGTAACAATAGATTGATTGGTCTTCCTAACAGACATGTTTTGGAAAAGGATGTTATTTCTCAATCAAAGGTAGCTATTGCAGCGTTGGAAAATTCAAGAAAAGAGAATACCATACCTCAAATGTAGAAATCCATTAGTCTCCCTTTCAACATTGTTGAATAGATGAATAAGACAAATATAAATGTGACAATGTTGGATGGCTTGGCCATTCCATCATAGAGAGATCTCTTGCATAAAGCTCTCAAGAAGTGCCCTTAAGTTGATCCAGTTATTCAAAAGACTCATGTTGTTTTCAATTTGTGCCAAGTAGAGGAAAAACAAGAAAAGTTGTGAAAACTCCACCCTTTTATAGGTTCTTAATTATGGGAAAACATTTGGTTCATAATTGTATGATTGATTCAAGGGCTAGTAATTTTGTAATTCCTAAAAATATTGTTGATATCATAGGTCTTAAGTATAACTTGGTCTCTAAAGTTGTTTTTCAACTTGATGTCTTAGTTGTTAGCATCTTAGGAGTGATCAAAGATCTTGATTTAACCCTTCATGCTTGTCAAAGTTTGACCATAACTCAAGATGTATCAATCATTGACCTACCTCCTTTGTTTTCCATTTTCCTATTAAGATATTTCATGGCCAAAGTGGGTGGTTATTTATCTTCAAATTGGTCTCACATGCTTCTAAGAACTAGATATGGTACTAGATTTACCATACAAGTTGAGCCTATATTTTCCTATCATGTTCGAAAGTGTTATGATCCTACCCTTCTTTAATCTAATTGTCTTATTCATGAATATCAAGAACATGATTCAATTTAAATTGATCATGTTATCCCTCCTTTAATTCTAGATCTTTTATTAGATGAATGGGATAAGAAACATTATGAATTTGATCCTTATGAAACAAGCTGTGGAAGCGGAGTTGGAACCTCGCATTCATGAAGAAGAATCTACTTTCCCACACCATTTAAGCAAGAAAAGGATAGTTCTTTTGGATTATGGAAATTATTTTTGATGGTTCTAGAAGAAGAAATGAATTTGGGGCAGGCTTTGTGTTAATTTCCCCAATAGGAATGAAAAAACCTTCTTTTCTCATATATTACAGTTTGCATGTTCTAAAAATGTAGCATAATATGAGACATTGATGTTTGTTCTTCTAATTACGAAATGAGACAAATCAAATCCTTGTAGATATTTGGAGAGAATCAATTGGTAATTAAACAAGTGATAGGTGAGTGTGTCACTAAGAATAAGCTTCTAAAATCTTATAAACACAAATTTTGGGACCTCTTGGAGAGATTTGATGCTCTTAATATGCAAGTGGTGCCAAGGAAATTGAAAAAAAGCGAGACCGGATGACAACTCTAGAATCACAATTTTGACCAACTAAGGACCTCGTCCATGGAAATCATAAACATGTTAAGTTAGTGGTAAGGTCATCAATTATGGATAATAAAAACACCTGGAAGGTATTTGAAAATGATGAGAAAATCATTTAGTTAATCCAGAATGAAGCTGAGTTTTCTTTAAAAATACAATTTGATTTTCACAAAAACTATGGTGATCAATCCATTTAGTTGAGAAAAAAATTCCTAAAGGGTTGGTCACTCTTGAACATATTTTCAGTCTTGATGATGAATTCAGAGGAGAAGAGAAGAACATAACAACAAAGCAAGAATATTTTCAATTAGTCATTATTGCACAAGGCAATGAGATATTGTTTGGAAAGGTCTATAATGAAGATGAGAAACAAGGTTTTATCTCACCGTGTTAAAATTTTAATGATATATTCTCATGGGATTATGAAGACCTTAAGGGTTTAATCCAAGAATTTTTCAACATTCCATTGATCTTGATCCTAATGTCAAGCCAATCAGACAAAAGCAAAGACCACAATCTCAAGATATAGCCCCTCATGAGAAAGGAATTATCCAAGATGATTGAGGAAAAAATATATTTCCTATCAAATACTCTACTTGGGAGGAAAATATTATTCGATGAGGACAAAATATGGATAAATTAAACTTTTTGTTGATTTCAGAGATTTGAATAAATCTTCTTTGAAGGGTCATTATCCTCTTCTTTATATGGAGAAAATTCTACAAACTGTAGCAGGAGTTGAAAGGTTCTCTATGTTGGATGGATATTTAGGTTTCAATCAGATCAAGGTCAGAGAAGAGGATCAGTTCAAAACTATATTCATAACCAAGTGGGGAACATATGCATATCATAAAATTCCCTTTGGCTTTTCGAATGCAAGTGCCACATTTCAAAGAACAATGGATATTTCTTTTAAAGGGTATATCAATCAACTCATCATTGTATACTTGGATGATATCACCATTTTATCAGAGGAAAGTAAAGATAATACAGTCATATTCGGAAATTATTTGAGAGATGTAGAGAATTTGGGGTGTCTCTTAACCCCAATAAGTGCAACTTTGCATTTCTAGGGGAAAAATATTAGGGCATATTATTTCAAAAGATGGTAATTCCATTGATCTAGAAATAATATCAACCATCTTGTCTATTCCTTAGAAATATTAACTTTGAATAAGGAGGTTTATTCCAAATTTTATAGGATTGGTTAGACCTATCACTCTAATGTTCAAGAAAGATTCAATGTTTAAATGGAAAACAAAAGGAAAAGAGATATTTTCCAAGATCAAATAGGAAATTTCTCAAGATCCTACACTTATCAACCCTAAATATGCTAAGGATTTCATCTTATATGCATATGGAGTTGAATCTAGTATTGTTGTTGTTTTGACACAACAAAATGATCAAGGAATGGAGTAACAAGTGGCCTTTTTATTCAAGCCGTGAAGGATTATGAATTGAGGTACAATCACATTGAAAAACAAGTATTTTCCATCATGAGAGCTCTTAATAAATTCAAAAGTATGTTTTCCACTAATCATATCAAATTTCTAGTCTCACACTATATAGTGTGAGAGACTTCATATAGTAGAAGATAAATCAATGAGAAGAGAGCTAGATAGTTCACAAAAATTATGGAATATGATGTGACTATTAAATCCAAAAAGTTGGTAAGAGGAAGAGCACTTTGTGAGAAACTAGCTTTGGATTCTTATGATGATCAAGAAACCTCTCTCTTCATGGATGAGGAACTTCCACGCAATGCTGAAACTCAACAAGAAGAGAAAATTTACTCAATGATCATAACAGATTAGTAATATGGTAAAAAAATTATCTATTGGTGCTTATCCTCTTTGCCTAATAAAAAGAAGAATATATTTGAGGATGTAGTCTATTCCATGTGCATTAATTGATGGAATTATTTTCAAAAGAAATCTTGATGGAGTGTTGTTAAGATATATTGATGGTGATCGGGTGAGCAAGGTATTGAAAATTTTTCATGATTGTTCTCTCGTGGAAACTTATCTTCCAATACCGCTGCTATGAAAATTATAAAGGCATGATACTTCAGGCCTACATTATTTAATGATGCCCACAAATGAGTTATAAGATGCAAGTAATGTGCTTTCTTCACTTTGGTAAAAAGAGGTTGGTTGCCCTTCCACTTCATCTGATTCAAGAAGATCAACCATTCTCCTAATGGGGAATTTATTTCATTAGCATGATTAATTATCCACAAAGTGTTGGTCACAAGTGGGTTTTAATAGCAACATATTATTTTACTAGGTGGAGAAAAGCAATGGCACTCAAGGAAGCTGTTGAATCAATTATCATAGACTTCCTTTAGGACATTGTGATGATGTTTCGCATTCCTTAAACTATCATTTTTATAATGCAAAAGCTTTCATAGGATCTAAAATTTCTAATTGGGCTTTTGGAATGGAGTTTTAAAATTTTCTTCCAATTATTACCCTCAAGGTAATGGTTTGACAGAGTCTACTAATAAGAACTTGATTAGGATCATGAAGATAAAAATGAACATCAACCAAAGGAAATGACATAAAAAGGTGATAAATTCTCTTTGGGATGATAGAATAACAACAAATAAGGAAATTGGCACTTCTCCCTACAAGCTTGTTTATAGTAGGGAGGTTATGCTTCCTTTATCTTTAGAATTTCCTTCACTAGAATTGGCCTAGAATTGGAATTGGAAGGATACAAATAAGAGAGAAATCAAAATGGCAACACTTGGTTAAACTTGAAGAATTGAGGAATTATGTCATGATCATATTAGAATAACATCAAAGATTAACCAAACAATGGTTTGACAAGAAGGCTAGAGCTCATACTTTCAAATTGGGTGATCTAGTCTTGAAGTGGGATGCAAACAGAGCTAAACCAGGGTGGAACTCTAAGTTTTATGTAATTTGGAGTGGGCCATATATCATTAGTGCTTACAAAGAGGCCAACTATTTTGAGTTGTCTAACCTTGATGGATATACATTGCAAATCCCATTCAATGGGATCTATCTTAAGCATTTTCATTAAGTTGTTTCATTACATCTTGTACATATTAGAGTAGTTTCAATTCCTCCAAGTGATTTTCAGCGTAGTGTTTTGTTGGTAGTATAGGTTTCCTTTACCTAAGCACTTTGCATAGATGTTCTTGTTACTTTTAGGATGACATTATATGTTGTAGATGATTCATAAAGGTTTCGAGAGGAATATATTCTTCATATAGATCTAAAATGATAGGTTGGGTTGTAAGAAAAAAGAGAGAAGAATTTTGGCCATCTTATAATAATTCCACAGTTTCACTCATGCATTCTCAAGATTGTGGTGGAAAGTGTATGAAAAAATAGTTTTCCACTCTCATTAAACTTTAAATTTGGGTATTAATTTTTCATATTGGAAGTGATTAGATCAATACAAATTCTAGGTAGTGCTTCATTTGGTTTTAGGGATGGGTTATTCAAGTTACATATCAGTTGTCATGTTTTCAAACTCGACTCCATGCCCAATGGATTCTTAGGGCTACTAGTCTTAATATTTAGCAGGAAATATTCCCTTGGAAGTCACCAAACTGTTTCTCAAAATAATCCCTGGGATATATGAGGATCCCTTCATTCATAGAAACGTAACATGGTTGTTGGGGAAGAAGTATCCTTTAATTCGCAACATGATTTTTACACATTTTTATTTCCCCTTAGCCCCACACATTCCTCGCATCCTTGCAAGACTTCCTTGCATCCTTACAAGTATGATTTTCTTCGGGCATGCTTGCACATATATTTCTTTCCCTAAGCCCCACGCATTCCCTCATATGCTCTGGGGCCATCCTTGCATCCTTGTAAGTCTCGTTTGATTCATGGCATGCTTGCATGTATGCCTCCTTTCTACCGAGCCCCGAGCATTTCCTCACGCACTCGCATGCCTTCCTTACATTCTTACAAGTCTCATTTTATTCACGACATGCTTGCACACATGCCTTCTTACTCCTAACTCTCTAAAAATTCCCTCACGTGCTCGCATGCCTTCCTTATATCTTTGCAAGTATCCTTTTATTTGTGACATGTTTGTGTGTATTCCTTCTTTCCCATAAGCCCCACGTATTCCCTCACATAATAGCAGCCTTCCTTACATCCTTGTAAGTTTCCTCTACTTCATGGAATACTTGGATGCATTCCTTCTTTCCCTTGAGCCATGTGCATTCCCTCATGCGCTCGAGGCCCTTCTCTTGCATCTAATTTAATAAATATTGAAATTTGTAAAACCCTAGATTTTTCAGATTGACATATAATAAATGAAACACTAAAGTATAGATTTGACACAAGTAATAAGATATAAGAATTTAAAACCCTAAGTGAAAGAGAGGGAATAAAATACTTAGCTGATTTCACAATTAATCCTCAAGTGTCCCCACTAGAAAACTGATGAACTATCTAACTTTAAGTGTACCCATCTAGAGTCACTCTAACCCCAAGTTCTTGAGTTTCGGATTCTCGATACCCCGAAATCACACCATTTTTCCTACGACCACTTTCCCAAATTAAAAACATTCATTTTACCTATTTTTGATTCTTTGAAACCTACCTTTATTTTAATCATCTTGTGTTATCACATTCTCATAATTTCTTTCTCTTAAAAGGCATGCAAGGATTCACCTTTCACTTCTCATGGGCTTGAGATCCCGACATCATATGATTGGTTAATGGTGAAAATAAATCATTAGTTGAAATATTCCACATGTGATTGGTCCACGAAGTTTATATCGATTTGATATTCTTTGCAATGGCCCTTAATCAAAAGTCAACATGACTTTCCTTACTATAACCTTGACCTTATGATCTTCCTTAATGTTTGACGTTTAAAATCTTGAACTCCAACATCTCTTAAGTCTCATTAAATGTAACTATTATCCAAATAAATCTCTTAGTTATTTGGGTAACTTATATACATATTCTAGCTCTCAGTTCCTCATTTTAGTGCGCGCGACTCAGTTCAATTGGCACAACTCTTGGTTACAGTTTTCCTTAGCGCCCCTTCTTTCCTCGCGCGCCCTTGTTTGTTTTCTATTCTATTCTTACATTTTCCTTTTCCTCTTTATTACCACTCCTCCTTCGCACCCATCTTCTGTGCATTCACCTTCTTCAAAAGAAGCTTCTTCACCTTGTGCACATCTCAGACTTGCTTCAATCACCTAAGTCCCCCGACCCTCTCACGCGTTGCACACCATCACTTTGTAATGGTTGTGCCTTCACCATGTGTTCTTTGCTCACCATTTTTCCTCATTTTCCCCACACACGCTCCTGTGGACCCTCCTTTACACCCTTCTATGTCAAGAATATTTTTCATGATTAAGTGTTCCACGTGCTACCATTCAAAGCGTGCCAACAGGCACGAACCCTTATAGAAAATCAACAACCGACACATGGTAGAAATGAAATATGTCATAGTTGCCATCATTTAATCCAACCTACATACGTGTTTTGTATGTGCGGTGAATCTAACAAATATGTATCTTTTGATATAGAGTTCGATCGACGTGCGCCTAGACATCAGAAAGCTTTAACAAGCTATACACAAAACACAGTAAGTTAGCATCGTGCAATTTTGAGAAAGTCATAAAAACACGTAGAAATGCTAAAAATACAAACACAATCTCAAAACAAGTTCTTTTTGCATAGCAAAACCGCCGTATGGCGGGGATAGTTTTAGTCGCCGCCTTAAAGGTGGTAGTCGTGGACTGACGGGGCGGTGGTCATGTAACCGCCAGCCGGGAGGCGGCGGTCATGGTCCGAAAACCATTAGCTAAAGGGCTTAAAAAGTGCAAGAAATTCTAAAAAAAAAAATTCAAATTATAGAAATTCAAATTCAAATTCTTGGTGGATCTAGTAGGTGAGAAATGGGAAAACATCTTTCTGAGCATTGATGAGTAGATCTAATTGCTCCAACCACCCAATTTGATATGATCCACCCTCCTTTCTTCTTCAACACGCCAAACAGGCTTGGGGAAGTGTATTTCACAGATCTCTAGGTGTGTTTGTAGGCATTTAATGTTTCTTATTGGTGGTTGTATTTCAAATTTGGTTTTCCCCCTTCTTCCCTTCTTCCTCCATGGATTCATCTACAAATGTAAGAGATACAAGCATTTTTTATGTTATACACTTTAGATCCTTACGCGTTTTGCTAAAGAATCCATACTTTCTAAGTTGTTGGCCTCTAGATTTGGCTCTTGCATGTGGATATCAGCCTCCTTCATCATTGTAATAGCTTTGTGCATTTTTAGAAGTAATAGAAGCATCGTTTTGTGACTATTCTCTGTCCTAACATGTTTGTATTCCTTCTTCTTTCCTTTTCTTTTACATTGCATGTTGGTTGTTCCATTTCATGTCCCTTATAGTTCTTTATTTAGTTGTGTTCTATAAGAATGATCTCATGAATATGTGTTTAGTTGTACTACTCATGTCTAGCCTCCTTTCACGTATTTCCTTTCATTCTCACTCAGTAATGATAGTGTTCATACCTCTTTTTTTGGTGCTATCAACTTTTAGTGTAGTTTCCTTCCATGTTATCCTTTTATCCATGGTCCCTTGGACATTATTAGCTTAGTTTCCCCTTCCAGCACTAGGAGTAGTAGTCGTAGTAGAAATAAATAGAGAAACCATCTTTCTCGAAGATCTATCCCAAGCGTGCAAGGTCCCATAACTTGAGGATGGTTCCATTGTGGTCTTAAACACCTCGGCCCTTCCAAGATCCAAGATGCGGGTGCACGTTTGAGAAACCAATAGTTTCTGGCATGCCCGGTGGGACTAAAATTGAAAGCTCAAATTTCATATATCTAAGTTCTGGTGTGTGGACTTAGTATTTCAGCCTTTGGAGGTTCATTTCAACACATCTGGAAACTCCTAACATTTTAAGATCTCTTTTCAGTAGTCCTGAGCACCTTTCATGAGAAGAGTGCACACAAGAAGAATTACAACAACTAAATATTCTTTTGCGTACCTCTAGCTATCCTTGAGAAGAGTTCATTCCAAAAATTTCACGTGTGAATATTTATCTCCTACACGCCACACCCATTCAAATCCTCCTCAAAAGATAACCGCATGCCCTACAATGGTGCATCAGCAACCTCCTCCACTGAGAAACTTTGCAAATTTCACGGGAGGAAGTCCCTTGGTTATGGTGTAACATGATATGCCAAATGGCATGCTCAAGAGTATTCCATACTTTACCGGTGAGAATCAAGTCACCCCTCAGGAGCATATCTAGGATGTAGAAAATGTGTGTTCACTCTATCTGATCACACATGATGATGTACTAGTCAGGTTGCTTGCAGGCTCTTTCAAAGGTAAAGCACTTCAATGGTACCAAGGCTTGAGACTTGGATCTATCACCACGTGGGATGAGCTGGGAAAACTCTTTTAATTAGTTTGAAGATAAGTCGATCATCTATCTCTGGTGGAGCAAATGACAACAACAAGAAGGGAACCCAACGAGTAGATGATTGATTTCAACATCATATTTCAGAAGACTTGGGATAGAATACCTCTTGTGGTAAGACCTACAACACAACATGCTTTCCTGTATTATCTAAAGGTGCTCAACAACGATATTTTAGTTATGATCCAATCCATGGGAGGTAGGACTTTACCAAGTTGCTTATAGTATTAAACAGTAAGGGAAAAGAATAGTCTTATTTAGGCGGGAAAGTTAGCTCCTAGACTACCTATGCCCTTGTTCCCAGAAATGTCACAAGCTCCCCAACCTTCTGTGGCCCCTATTCATCCTGAGAAAATTATGTAACCGGTTGCCTCAACATCCTACTCTCCAGCACAACAAGGAAGATGAAGATTTGAAGGCCCTGATTAGAAATTTATCAAACAAGGTCATATCATTAGAAAAGCAACAAGTGCAAGCCTATAGAGGTAATTCTAATCAGGTGTATGGCCAAAGTAATCATCCTTGGGAATTAGATTTAAAATCAAATATATATGTCTAACTATCGAATGATAGATGGCAGCCCAATATATGTCTTCCCTTGCAAGTTTTTCCTCATGTGCCTTCTCTTCCAACACCCGGTGTGAGTCGGGCACTTGTTCTATCTCGTAACAATTTGCACAAGAGTCAGAATGGTGTTTCCCTTGCAACATACCTCACAGTCAATATCATTGTGCCAATGTCATGCGCTCCTAAGCCTTCATGATCCATAATTCTTCAGTCTATGAGCCTTCAACAAGTTCCCCTAAAGTAGATAACCTAGAAAGACGTAAGCTCCTCCAGAGAAAAATTTGATGTTCTTTGGCGCGCAGAGGACTTTACAATGCAATCAACCAAGCTACAGAAGATACAAACAAACGAGTGTCCAAGTTGCAGACAACACAAGATATAAGAAGAGAATATTAGATTCATGCACACAGGTCTCACTCCCAACAATGCAAGTAGATCCTCGAAGTAGAAAGATGCAAATAGTGCATCTAGTAGCAAAAGTGCTCAAGTTCCTATGTAGGAGGCTCATGCAAAGCTCTTTGTAGAAGTAGCACGCTCCCTTCCTTTGGTAGTCAAGTCTCGCTCTAGCTAAAATCTAGGCTTCGCACCTAAACGATAATAAGGGATGTTGTTCCCCAAATGCATAAGATAGAGGGCCTTCCATTTAGCATTTTGGATAGATGAAGAAAACAAACATAAATGTCACAATATGGGATGCATTTCCCATTCCTTCTCAAAGAGACATGTTGCATGAAGCTTTAAGCGCAACTCCCATTCATTGATCCGGTGATGCAGAGGCCACACGCTTCTATCAATGTCTGCCAAGAAGAGGAGAAACAAGTAAGTAAATTTGTTAATACCCCACCCTTCTACATGTCTCTAATCATAGGCAAACACCTAGTGCATAATTGCATGATTGAATCAGGCGCTAGTACGTTTATTATGCCTAAGAAAATTGTTGATGTCTTAGGTCTAAAATATATCCCTTTATCTAAAGGAGTCCTGCAACTTTATGGTTCAACTGTCCCCACCTTAGGAGTCATCAAAGATCTTGAGTTAACCCTCCATGCATGTCCAAGCCTAACAATAACTCAAGATGTGTCAATCATTGACCTACCTCCTTTGTTTTCCCTATGTCTATCAAAATAATTTTGCTAAAGTGGGTGGTTACTTGTCTTCTAACTAGTCTCATATGTTACTCAAGACAAGGTATGGTACCCGGTTTACCATAAAATCTAAGTCTATATTCTCCTATCATGTAGAATCATATGTCACATCCCCTCTCAAGCCAATTGTTTAATACAAGAAGAACAAGCTTCGGTTCTCGAAGAGTAGTCTCTTCCACCGTCTACATTCTAGCCTAGTGCTTGATGAATGGGCATAAATACACCATAAATTTGATCCATATGTTGAAGAACTAGAAGCTTGTGAAACTAGACTTGGTATTTACTGCATTCTTAAAGAAGAAGCTATGTTTCGCGCGCACTCAAGAAAAATAAAGTTGAACCTGGTATGTGGAAGTTGTACTTTGATGGATCCAGAAGAAAAAACTATGCAGAGTAGGAGTGGTTCTCATTTCCCCTAAGGATGAGAAATTATTCTTTGCACACAAGATGTAATTTGCATGTTCTAAAAATATGGCAGAGTATGAAGCGCTGGTGCATGGCTTGCTCATTTCTAAGAAGAAGAAAATTAAGGCGCTGCTGTAGATATTTGGGGACACAGAATTGGTTATCCACAAGGTTACCAACAAATGTTAGAAAGGGAATAATATTCTCAAAGTTTATAAACATAGAGTTTGGGACCCCCTTGAGAGATTTGATGCTTTAAATCTACAGGTGGTGCCATGTAAAATGAACAAGGAATCTTACTAGATGGTTGCGCTTAGGTTCACAATTCTCTCTGTGAGGAATTTGTCAAAGGAAACACTCAAGCACATTAAGATGGTGATTATAGCATCCATTCTTGATAAAAATACCAGCTAGAAAGTGTTTCACGGTGACACGCAAATCGTCCAATTCATCCAAAATGAAGTTGAGTTTTCATCAAGTATGCAAGATGACTTGCATGACGGTTATGGTGACCAAGTGATATAGCTAAAGACAAAAAGTTTCCATTAGGGCTAGTCACCTTAGATAAAATGTTTAGTCCTGATGATGAGTTCAAGGGTGAAGAAAATTACATGTGTGTCAGAAGAAGACTACTCCCAATCACTATTGCATGTGAAAGGGAGTTGATGCTCGATAAAGCTTGTGCGCATGAAGAAAAGAAGGCCATTATATCTCTCTATCAAAAATATATTGATATTTTCTCATGGGAGTATGAAGACCTCAAAGGTTTTGATCCAAGTATTGCTCAACACTCCATTGACCTTGATCCTGGTATCAAGCCCGTCAACAAACAAAGCAAAGGCTAGTCAATCCAAAGATAGAGCCCCTCATGAGGAAGGAATTATCCAAATTCATTGAGGCAAAAATTATTTTTCCCATCAAATACTATACTTGGTTTATGAATCCGGATCCAGTGCGTAAGAAGAACAATGAAATTAGACTTTGTGTTGATTTTAGAGATTTGAACAAGGCATCTCAAGGATCATTATCTTTTGTCTTCAATGGAGTAGATTTTGTAGATCGTATGGTCGGCACGCAAAGATTCTCCATGCTAGATGGATATTCAGGTTTCAATAAGATCCTAGTCTTGAGGAAGATGATCAATTCAAAATAGTGTTTACAACCAAATGGGGAACATATTCATATCATAAAATTCCCTTTGGTCATCAAAACATAGGAGCCACATTTCAACACACCATGGATATTACCTTTAAAGGTTACATCAATGAGTTCATCCTGGTTTACCTTGATGACATAAAAGTATTCTTAAAGAAAGAGCATGAGATCATATGACCCACCTAGAAAAATTCTTTGAGATATGCAAAAGGTTTGGGATATCTCTTAACCCTAAGAAGTGCAATTTTTCGGTGGCGCAAGGAAAGCTCTTGGGCCATGTGGTTTCAAAGGATGGCATTGTAATTGATCATGAGTGCATTTCAAGCCATCCTAGTCTATTTCCCCCTACCGATGCACAAAAAGGCCCTATAGTCCTTCCTTAGTAAGATCAATTTTTTTAGTCGTTTTATGCCTAAATTTATAGGACTAATTCAGCCCATCACCTTGATGATCAAGAAGAACATAGCCTTGGATGGAAAGTAGAAGGAAGAGAAAGCTTAAAAAAATCAAGCAAGAGATTTTTTTGTGCCAACACTTATCAACCCAAATTATTCCAAGGATTTCATCCTTTATGCTTATGACGTTGATGTGAGTGTTGTTGTTTTCCTAACACAAGAAAAAAACAAGGGCTGGAATAACTAGCAACTTTCTTCAGCCAAACACTCAAGGATTATGAACTAAAGTACAGTCACATGGAGAAGTAGGTCTTCACCATCATGCGCGTGCTTTGAAGAAATTCAAGAGTATGCTCACCACCAATCATATCAAGGTGTTAATATCCCACTCTTCTGTTAGAGACTTCATCATGGGAACATAAATTAGTGAGAAAAGAGCATAATGGGTGATCAAAATCATGGAGTATGATGTGACTATCAAGGTCACAAAACTAGAAAAAGGTAGTGCACTCTATAGGAAGATTGCTTTGAGGATATACAGAGTGAACTTGAGGCTTCATTATTTCTTGATGAAGACCTCCCATACGTAACTTGAGCAGAATATAGACCCTAGCGCACGTGACTAGATGAAGGACATGATCACATTCCTTTCGAGGGCACGTACCCTCCTAGTTTAAAAAAGAAAAAGAAGACATCTAAGGTTATAATCTATCCCCTATGTTTTGATTGATGGAATTCTCTTCAAAAATAATCTTGATGGCGTGTTGTTAAGGTGTATCAATGGCATGCGGATGAAAAAGTGTTAGTAGAATTTCACGATGGATTCTCTAGTGGACACTTCTCTACCAAAACTATAGTGATGAAAATCATAATGGTAGGTATCTTTTGGCCTACCCTGTTTTTAGATGCACACAAGTGGGTCACAAAATGTAAGGAATGTGCTTTCTTTGTAGGAAAGAAAATATTGGCAGTGCTTCCCCTCCGACCAATCCAAACGGATCAACCTTTTGCGCAATGGGGTCTGAATTCATAGGCATGATCAATCCACCTTCAAGCACTAGACATAAGTGGGTGTTGACAACTACAGATTACTTCACTAGATGGATAGAAGCTGTCGTGCTCAAGGAATCAACCGATTCAGTCATCCTTGACTTTCTCGAGGATAGTCACAAGGTTTGGCGTTCCTCAAACCATTATCTCTAATAATGCGAAGGCCTTCCTTGGTACTAAAATCACTGATTGGGTGCTAAATCTGAACATCTACCTGAAGACTTCTTCCAATTATTACCCTCATGGAAATGGTTTGGAAGAGTCAACAAACAAGAACCTAATTAGAATCATGAAGCGCATAATGAACATCAGCCAAAGACAGTGGCATACAAAGGTCTCACGCGTGCTCTGGGAAGATAGAATCACAAAAAAAGGAAATATGAACTTTTCCTTACAATCTTATCTATGGTAAGGAAGCTACCCTTCCTTTGACACTAGAACTGAATTCGTTAGTGCTTGCCCAACAGCTAGAATTTGAAGGCGCATACCAGAGAGAAATTAGAATGACAGAGTTGGTTAATCTTGAAGAACTAAGGAACTCTTCCATGATCAAGCTAGAACAACACCATCAAACAAAAATAAATGGTTTGTGAAAGGCTAAGCCTCAAGATTTCAAGTTGGGGACTTGGTTTTAAAATGGGATGCTAACAGAGCTAAACCATGGTTCCATTCAAAGTTTAATGCACTTTGGAGTGGCCCATACATAATCAGTTCCTACAAGGAGGCTAACTCTTTTCAGTTGACTCATCTTAATGGAGGCGTGATGTAAATCCCAGTAAATGAGATCTATCTCAAACCCTTCCATTAAGTTTGTTACATCATTATATATATATATATTAGAGTAGTTTCAATTCCTCCAAGTGCGTTGTGTACACATTGTTTTTTCATACATAGTTCTTTCTTCTCGCGTGCTTCCTCGCGCACGCTCTTCCATTGCTTTTAATGTAGAGCTTTGCTCATTGGTTGCAAGATTTAGAAATTCAAGAAATGATCTTAAAGTGACTACAGGGTCAGTTTCATGATTACATAGTAGACCCATGCCCAATGGATGCTCTAGGCTACTAATCTTCTTCATCTAGCAGGAAGATGGCCCCAAAATTCACCAAAAATGTTATCCAAATAACTCTCTTAGTTCCTTGGGTAACTTATATACATATTTTGGCTCTTAGTTCCTCATTTTAGGTTGCACACACTTAGGTTCAATTGGCACAACTCCTTGGTTGTAGTTTTCCCTTGGCACCCCTTCTTTTCCTCAAGCACCCTTGTGTGCTCTATATTCTCTCCTTCCATTTTCCTTTTCCTCTTTGTTACCACTCCTCCCTCACACCCATCTTCTCGCGCATTCTACCTCTTCCTAAGTAGTTTCTTCACCCTGTGCACATTTCAGACTTTCTTCAATCAACTAAGTCCCTGACCCTCTCATGTGTCACGCTCGTCACTTTGTAATGGTTGTGCCTTCAACATGCATTCTCTACTCACCAGTTTCTCTCATTTTCCCCGCATGCGCCCTTGCATGATTTCCTTTTCTTCTTTCCATGCCCCATCCTTCCACGTGTGGCCCCGTGCACCCTCCTTTACGCCCTTATTTGTCGTGCATCTTCTTTCATGGTTAAGTGTTCCATACGCAGCTAGTCAAAGTGCACCAACAGAGTGTTGAATCCTTACAACAAATCAGTGACTGACACATGGTAGAAACAAAAATATTTACACATTTGGCCATCATTTCAGCCAACCCATGCGTGCCACATGTTTTACGTGCGCTAATGACTCGACATCTTTGATGACCATATCTTTTGCTACAGAGCTCAGATCGGAGCACACTGGACTTGTCAGAGATCTACTGACATCAGCTACAGTGCTAGAAATTCAAATTCAAATTCTTGGCATATCGGTAGGTGAGAAATGGGAAAATGTCTTTCTAAGCATTGATGAGCAGATCTGATTACTCCAACCACCCGATTTGATATGATCTTCCCTCCTTTCTTCTTCAACACACCAAAATAGGCTTAGGGAAGCATATTTCACATATCTCCAAGTGGATTTGCAAGCATTGAATGCTTTTTGTTGGTGGTTGTATTTCAAATTATGGTTTTCCCCCCTTCTTCCCTTCTTCTTCCAAGGATTCATCTATAAATGTAAGAGATAGACTCATTTGTTATGTTGGACACTCTGGATCCTTAGGCATTTTGTTAAAGACTCCATAATTTCTGAGTTGCAGACCTCTAGATCTGGCTCTTGCATGTGAATATCATCTTCCTTCATCATTGTAACAATTCGATGCATTTCTAGAAGTAATAGAAGCATCATTTTGTGACTATTATCTATCCTAACATGTTTACATTCCTTCTTCTTGCCTTTTCTTTTGCATTGCGTGTTGGTTGTGTCATTTCATGTCCCTTATAGTTCTTTATTTAGTTTTGTTCCATGAGAACAATCTAGTGAATACGTGTTTAGTTGTGTTACTCGTGTCTAGCCTCCTTTCACGCATTTCCTTTCATTCTCACTCAGAACAGATAGTTTTCATCCCTCTTTTCTGGTGCTATCACCTTTTAGTGTAGTTTCCTTTCATGTTTTCCTTCTATCCCCGGTCCCTTGACATTATTAGCTTATTTTCCCTTCCAGCACTAGGAGTAAAGTAGTAGTAGAAATAGATAAAGGAACCGGCCTTCTCGAAGATCTATCCCAAGTGCGCAAGGTCCCACAACTTGGGGATGGTTCCATTGTGGTCTCAAACACCTCGACCCTTCCAAAATCTGAGAAGCGGGTGCATGTTTGAGCAACCAAATGTAAAAATGTGATTTTCCAAGTAGTTGAGGCTCATCATTAGATGAAATTTATGAAATCGTGATTTGGCCACGTAACCTTCTTATGATCTTGTGATATTTATTTACTACTCAAAGGAGCATTGAATCATGTTTTCCCATAGCCCAAAATCCTTAGATTAGCTAGAAATCATGAGTTGTGATTGGATGAAAATTAGTGACTCATTATTAGGCGTATGTTTATCTTTTCAATCCACCCTTTCCTTCCTTCTCTATGTGACACCTATTGTCATTTTGTATTCCCCCATTTCTCTAGTTGATGTTAACCCAAGAAGAGAATAAAATGAATTAGAATAAACAAAGGTCATTTGCGGTAGATCGGATCACCTGCAATCCAAACTAATCTAAATCAGAATCATATGCTGGTGACCAAATCTCATCATTGAAAAGTGAATGCAACACCCACTCTCCTCATCAGTCATTGTGCACTTTGGCCCAGGAAGATGAGATGGGAAAAATAAATTTAAAATAAAAAAATCACTCTCCCTAATCAAAATTTACATCTTTTACTATGAGGAAAATAATTTAATTGGTCAAAATAAAACATTTGTGTGTCTAAAGTCTAATATCAATCAAAGTTCATTTAAACATTAGAGTTTCATGAATTACATAAACACCAATGCAAATTAGTCAACCAAGGTGAAGACAATAATATAACTACTACAGACAAGTACTAAAAATGGCTTTAAAATAATGCCATTAGTTTTATGAATTTATTACACCAAATGTTATCCATAATCTTTAAATATATATTTCTTGCATTATTTCTATTAAATTATACATTTAATCAAACATGTTTTATCTTGTATGCACACTTTGTTTTTCTATTATTTAGATTGGTAATGTCTTAATCACATGAATTGTGAGTTTCTTTTCTTTTTCTTCCAAACACATCCCAAAACATTTTTAATCATATAGTTTTTATATATTTAGACATGGTGTTCAGTATCGGTGAAAATTTTAAGGGTCCCTCCTTAAAATCCAATTTCTCTTGTATGGTGAATTACGGGAAAAGATGTTTTGCACGATGAGGTGATTTTCTAAAGATGTGTTTTTAAGCGATGGGATTGTATACGAACGCTACCAACCGATAAGCATTATCTATGATATCGGGTGATGGCATTAAGCATGCTACCGGTTGACATCATGATATATGCTACCTACTATCAACATCATAATGTTGTCGATGGTAGCATAAAGAATGTTGTTGTCTAGTAGCACTCTTTATGCCATAGGCCGCAGCATAGATAATGCTTTCGACCGTTAGCATACAATATGCTACAGAGCTACCGAACGGTAGTATTCTGGATGCTACCAGTCGGTCTCATTCAACATGCTACCGCTAGTTAGTGGTATTGACATGATACCGATCGACAACATTGTGTATGTTTCCGATCAAGAGCATGTTGAATGCCACCGCCGCGTGGCATGAAGAATGTTACCGGTCGGTAGCATTTTTATTCTACCGATCGATGACATCTTGTCTACTACCGGTAGGTGGCACATTAAATGCTTCAATGGCCCACTTTCACTCCTATAAATACATAAAAGGTGGTCATTTTCACACCACATAACATAGAAGCTAGAGCATTGGAGTTGCGAGTATACGAGGAAAAACACAAGAAGAAACTTGAAAGCTAAAGGACATCAGACATACAAAAATCAACCATCAAGAACACCAAAGCACAACTACAAACAGGAAATTTATAATAGTTTGAACTAATTCCATGAAGAAATAAGTGTTCTTCCAGAGATTCAAGAGCCCATTTGCTTCAACAACTAATATGAAGAAGTTTTTGTACAAGAGCCTCATTTTTCCACAACTATACAAATTTCTTGAGGATCCTAAAGTACGTACTCCCAATGGATCAAAGCAACTAGTTTCACAGGGCTACTGTATATGCCCCAATTTAAGATAGAGCAAAGATCACTTAACAATATTTTGCTCAGCTACAACACATCCACTTTCACATTTCATTATACACTCCCATCTCATGCAGAGTCCTTTGGAACATCACCAGATGATATTGAGCATCTCACAGGACTACCACACAAAAATGTGGATCATGTTTTGATGAAGGTTGTTTTAACGGATGAAGAATGCAAGTATCTGGAGTCAAATTTTCAATTTTCTATTGATGTAGTTGCTATTGCTTCTACTTGTAAGTTTATTTTCTATTTTACAATATTACATTTTCAAAATTTTCAATTTAACAAAGTTTTTATGTTCAAAATTTACTAACAAAATGTTTCTCTTTGTTTTATTGACAATTACAGCTTCCCAAAACCCTTCAAAAAGAGGGATTCAGCTCAAGGATTTCAATCACCCATTTCTACAAGTCATTGTGCAGTTCTTCCATGCCATAATCATTTTACAAGGTCGATATACAGATATTCCTTGGTGGGATTTAGTGTATATCATTCGTACCTTAAATGGGCAGCAATTTGACTGGTGCAACTACTTATCCTCCAGGATAAGAGATGATTTGGAAAATATTCATTTGAATGAGAATGTTACCATCAGTTCCACAAATTTTATTCTTGCTTTATATTATGAGTCTCTATATAATTTACACGGCACCCCTCCTCCAACAACAATGCATTCAAAGCTAACAACTTTGAATTTAACACTAACAATTGAAGAGCAAGAGGTGAGTCCTAATTTGTTATTAGATGGTTTTTAATTATTGTTTTTCATATTGTAATTATTAATATATAACTTTTAAATTTAATATTTTAAATGAATTAATAATTTACTGTTAAATTATAATAGAAGGTGGTAGTTGCGGTTACATCACGAAGGGATGTTCTTTATCGAGGTCATTTTTACTACTAGGTTCGGAGGTTACGTTACTATTTCTGATGATCAGAAAATAGAGGAGGACACCCCTCCACCTACTAAAAATATGAGGAGTTCCATAAACCCTCATACCCAATCAGCCAAAATACCACAGGCATTAATCGCAGTATTTTAATTTATAATGTATATATGTTTCAATTTTTAAATAAATGTAATTAATTATATAAAACTTGTATGTGTTTCAAAATTTCATGCAATTTTATTTGCTTTGCTACAGAAACTACCAGTAGAATAGGGTATCATCGTCCTCAAACGCATGACGTAGAAATTTCTTCAATACCTCATATTGTTGCCCCAAGTTTGAATCGCTTGTTTTATATATGTTTACTGATAATTGATGATATAAAATTCAACACTCTGAAGACTGATAGATCTTTAATTGATAATTCTAAATTATATTTTAGATCACATCTATGTTGGTGTTTGGTCAAATAGGACTTTTTTTAGAGGAGATTCAATCGGGGGACAAGAAGTCCCTCCTCTTTAATGGGAGAGGTTCCTTATGCATCTGAAGAACTTATTTACAAATATACTGAGAACATTATTTTATGGTTAAACTTGGATATTACGAAATAAGTGCTTTTCACCGGGATCATCAAATAAAAAGGATTGAGGAAAAGAATAAGAAGATGAGCGTACAGTGGTTTACCCACATTGGCCTACGTTTATAGATAGATAGAATAATTAAATATAAAAGATTTACAAGATCATTTGAATGAGATTAAATTTAAAGACACAAAGTTCCATAAATAACCTTCTTCGGATTTATTAGTCAAGGACACAAAGTTCCTTCTTGGTTCCAAAAGATCGTTGTATTTGCAAAAGCTGGACAAGATCTCGATGAGGAGAGACCAAACGAGTTAGAACAAAATGATCTTCACAATATTAAAGGAAAACACAAGAGACAACAAGAATCGAATAGACAAAGAACGGAAAGCTCCTTTTGTATTGATTTCTTTTAAGGTCTATTTACACTTTCAAGCAAATATCCAAGTTCTTCCTTCTCCTCTAAAATGGCGCAGAAGGCCATTATATAGTTTATAATTCTAATCAACCGTTTCTTTTAACTAGAGAATAGTTAAGGACTCGCATAATCTCAATGCCTTAACTAATTACATGGAATACGAAAGGAGTGGGAAGAAGAAAGAAGGATGGAGAAGGGGACAGGTGGCTCTTCGAGAGGGACCCACTGATCACAATCTTTCTAACGTACAGATGTATTTGCCATGAGGGACACGGACGTTTCATCTGGATGACAATGAGTGTCTTTGAAATCTGATGCAATCTCATGGATCTTACAATACTTAGATCTTCCGCCAACCTTGAAATTTGATCTAAGAAGAAGAGCCTAACTTAAATTCATATTTTGAAAAAACAGCATATTATGGGTCATTAGCGGGAAAACTAAGTATGAATTGCCTTAGGTTCACTTGGGACATGTGAGACGCGAATGCGCTTGAAACACGAGGCTCGGCCAGGTCGAGGCGAAACGGGAGAAGACCGCACAAATGAATTTGGGACAATTGGGACAAAAATGTCGAAGTCGCGATCGGGCGGTTCAAGTTCATGAAATTAACAGGTTTGCATTTTCATCTTGGCCAGGACCAAGGACAAAAACATTCTGCCTCTATCCTTTGATCTAGGCGGTTCGCCTAGAAAATGGGCAGAGAGCATTTGGAACTCGGGACGGTTGGGACAAAATTAGGGCATTTAAAATAGTCCGCTTGAACTTGAGACATCTGGGACAAAAAGTTAGATCACGCTGTTCAAGCGGTTGGTAAGAAATTGGAACAGAGCAATTTGGAACTCGGGGAGTTGGGACAAAATCAGGCGATCTAAAATGGAACAACAGTCCGTTTGAACTAGGGACATCCGGGACAAAAAGTTCGGATCGCGGTTCGGGTGGTTCGCCGATCGGGAACAGAGCGCACTTTGATTTTTTGGGGCACTTGGGACAAAAACATCGACGTAGGCCCGAAAATGGGAAATTTCGGGATTTTGCCATCGGAGAACACAAGCACTATTCGTACTCAGCGGGACAAAACTTAACACAGGCCGAAATACATACAAATGACCCAAAACTGAGATTTTCTCAATTTTCACGGCTTAGGTACTTCAGAGAAAACACTCATAACTCAAAATTTTGAAATTTTATGAATGTATCAGACGAGGGAATTTTGAGTGAACAACGGTTGGGAATTTGGGACTCGTAAAGTGCTATGATTCAATAACAAATCCAATCATGCACACATGATCTACAAACGATTCCCCAAAATCTACAACTAAGGTGGAATTATAAACTAGAATAATCCAAATAAAATAAAGTACACACACATAACACAACATGTACCGTGGTTTACCCAATGTGGGCTACGTCTACCAAAGATAGATATCTCATATATATATAATATAAAAAGAGTACAAACCAACTCTTCAATACAAGAGTACGATGCATCTCTCCAAGAGTATCTCCTCTCCTCCATATCTCTAAATAGATATACATGAGTGCACTACAACCGTGCCTCCAAAACAACACTAATAGATCTCACACAACTAGGAACTATTACATCTCTCGAACTACAACCAATCTCTCATGTGAATTTGAAAACAAGACCTCTCACATGGGTCTACCAATGTGCAACCATGACTGTGCACCAAGAAGTAAGTTTGTCTCTCCATCACTACATCAACATATGCAAACATGAAGACAACCTCCTCTACAATATCTAGATCTACATGGATCTATAATACAAGATCTCACAACAACTCGTGGATCTAACAATATAAGACTAGATCTACATGGATCAACAATACATCATGATCTCATGGATCTACAATACAAGATCTCACCAACATGTGGATCTACAAGAAGAAACTCTATGTGCTTTGCATACTATGTAAGCCATTACAATGATACAAAGGAAATACAAAGTAGAAGATGTTACCCTCTTCTCACCATTGAGATGTCTAGCCATAGTTGTGCTTGTTATTTCCTTCTTTCAAGCTTCTCTACATTCAAGCTCTGTCTTCATGCAACCGTTTTCTTCATTTTCATCTTCAACCAAGGAGAATTAACATTCTTCCTCTATCCTTTTGATCTAACCCTATTTTTCTATCTTATATAAGCTTAGACAAACTTAGGGCACATTAGCTATGCATTTACAACCTTTAGATCACCTTTACAATTAATCGTCGGATCAAATCCCGCATCTAAAATAAAAACATAAATGCATCTAGGTAACCGTGTCAGGTTCTCTTGACCGTGTCAATTCCCTTGATGTTGACTAGTTCTTGTTCCACGACCGATACCAATTCCTCTAGGTGACCGATGCCAATAAGCCAACCGAAAAGGTTTCTATGTAAACCAATAAACCTCAAATACATGCCTTTGTGAAGTAGTTCAACTCCACAACCTAACAATATCCCACTTGGAAATAAATTGTTGAACATGTACATCACCATCCTCTACATACCATGAATACCATCTATTCTTTACCTTAAAAATTCTCTCAAATGAAATCGGAAGATTAAACCATCTTCTAAAACTAAGATAAGATAACAAACCGTGACTTACCATATACACACGAAGCTATTATGATTTGTGATAACCGAGCTATCCATACATCAGTGCTCCCACTGAATCATAACTTCAAGCCTCTCATGCAACCAAGCCACCATGACTAATATAATCGCAAGATCTCCCACTTCAATGAAGTACTAAGCTTCAATCACAACCATAGTCATACCAACCCATGTTCTCCAACCATCTATCCATGTCTCTATGCAACCACCAATCTGGTGACCAAAGAAAAGTTTTGGAATATGCGGAGTAAGAAAAAACAAGATCCGGGAAAAGATAACCCAAATGAGTTCTACATGCAACCTAGTGGATGATCAATCCACAAACACTCGCATAACTCAAAGAATCCAAACACTACAATCTACAAATCCAACCCTACATAAACAACTTACATGTCAAGACAACCATATGTAGATAACATATATATCATGGAGTTACATAGTAATAAGATGAAATATAAGCATCCCCTACTCATTCTCTAAGGGAATATAAATCGTGCTCATAGGCATCCATGTGCAAAAAAATATCTACATCATCATAAACTCACAAAACAGAATCTATCCATATGTACAAAACTCACCATGTACATCCATCCATATCACCAGGCTCTCCAGAAGCTCCAAGTCTTCCACCGACTAACTCCAAAGCCAAATATGAATCATGTGCTCATCAATATCAACAAAAATAACCATGCTAACCATGCTACTAATAAATAGTGCAAATACCAACAAACATGTCATCAACATACTCGCACAACTATCCAAGATGAAATCAAACAAGGGCAACATCAATAAACTGTAAATACACATTTTTGTCACACGTAACCTCGATAAACCATCGCAGATCCTACCAATCACCTATCAATTTATTACAAACACGTTTTCCTTATTCCACCCTTCAAAATAAAAATTTTCTCTATTATCTACACCCCTGAATTAACCATCATTTTGCCATCCCATAGGGATATCTAGGCACCAAAAATAAAACTAGAAGTGACATCACCATGCAATAAACACAAAATACTTGTAAAACCATGACTGTCCTCCAAAACAACTTGTGCCTCATGCCACTAACGAGGCATTATCATATTCCTCTCACTCTGCACGTGCATATGTGTCCAACCTACAATGCCAAAACCCATGGCTTGCTCCCACTTAACATGAACTCCTTGCACTACCTCTAATAACAAGATCAAAAGCTCCAATATATATATCGATGAGAAATAAAACCATATGAAAGAAATATAAACTTGATTCCCTTCTTATCAAAGAATACATCTACATCAAAGAAGTTTGGACTTCATGTGAAGTAGGTGAAACACCTTCTTTTCATCCATGTGTACTTAACATCTCTCATTACTGCTTGAATCTATTTAATCATAACTTTTCATTGAGGATCTCATCCTTAGACTATATAACCTTGTCCTCAAGATTCCAACACATCCCAGAAATTAAAATTCAAACCCACCAAATATCCATGGTGCAAATTTTTACTTGTGCACATAATCCAAACATAATACCAATTGCTTCAAATGAAAGAAATAAAACATGAACCATATAGAGATACATGACCCAAAGTCTCACTGGACTAACCGAGCCAACTCATCCTCTTTCTGATTCAAACATTGAAGTGATCTACATCGTTTCTGCCATGTACACTCAGTTCAAGAAACTCAATCCTCCAAAATAAGACACTAAACCATCCATGCCCTCTCCTCCTGCAAAAAAACCTAAGTCATGCATTCATTGCCACAAGGACACTAAACGGTCTTCATCATGGAACGAACACAATGCCACAAAATTGGCATAATACACCAAACCAAGTGCCTACTTCGACCAAAGTTGATAGATGTGTTTAACCAGTCATTTCAAGAAACACCCAAATCTCATATAAAAATATTACAAGTAATAATCCATGCCATATAAAACTACATCAAGATGAAATACATCACCTTATCAGCACTAAGATACTCAACCGCATCTTCAACTAAAGTACATGCTTCTCTGATGGAAACCTCATCTTCATTCTCGTGCCACTTTACCTCTCTCTTCAAGCCCATGCATCTAATTGCACCAAGGATGCATAAATAATCCTCTACCTCATACGGATCTCTGATCCCAAACAATGTAGGTGATACCAAAACATACAAAGCATTTAATACAAAGATAAAACCATACATCTCGTAACTTGGATCTATAATCCGACTAACATGCTTATGCCTCTAATAACCCGGGACACCTCAAAGAAACAAGAAACATTCACTTGCATCTTCTCAATTTATTCATATCTTTTGAGGTAGCAGAATAGTGTTATGATTCAATAACAAACCCAATCATACACACGAGGATCTAAACAATTCCCCCAAAATCTACAGGATTGAAAGTATAAACTAGAATAATCAAATCAAAAAAAAGTAGACACGCATAACACAACATGTACCATGGTTCACCCAATTTTGGCTACATCCACCAAAGATAGAGATCTCATATATATAATATAACAAGAGTACAAACAACCTCTTCAATACAAGAGTACAATGCATCTCTCCAAGAGTATCTCCTCTCCTCCATATCTCTAAATGGATCTACATGAGTGCACTACAACCGTGCCTCCAAACCACCAGTAGATCTCACATAACTAGGAATTATTGCATCTTTGAAATACAACCAAGCTCTCTTGTGAATCTACAAACAAGACCTCTCACATGGGTCTACCAATGTGCAACCATGACTGTGCACCAATAAGTAAGTTTATCTCTCCATCACTGCATCAACCTATGCAAACATGAAGATAACCTCCTCTACAATATCTAGATCTACATGGATAAAAAATATAACCTGATCTCATGGATCTATGAATACAAGATCTCAAAACAACCTATGGATATAACAATATAATACTAGATCTACATGGATCAACAATACATCATGATCTCATGGATCTACAATACAAGATCTCACCAACATGTGGATCTACAAGAAGAAACTCTATGTGCTTTGAATACTATGCAAGCCATTACAATGAGACAATAACTATACAAAGGAAATACAATAGAAGATGTTACCCTCTTCTCACCATTGAGATGTACCTACCATAGTTGTACTTGTTATTTCCTTCTTTCCATCTTCTCTCCATTAAAGCTCTATCTTCACACAACCTTTTTCTTCCTTTTCATCTTCAACCAAGGAGAATTAACATTCTTCCGCTATCCTTTTATTCTAACCCTATTTTTCTAGCTTATATAAGCTTAGACAAACTTAGGGCACCTTAGCTATGCATTTACAACCTTTAGATCACCTTTACAATCAACCGTCGGATCAAATCCCACGTCTAAAATAAAAACATAAACGCACATGTGTAATCGTGTAACCGGTTCCTTGATCGGTGCCGGTTCCCGATGATGACCGATGTTGGTTCCTTGACCGATGCTAATTCCCCTAGGTGACCGATGTCGGTTAGCCAACCAATGTCGGTTATTGTGTAAACCAATAAACCTCCAATGCATGCCTTTGTGAAGCAATTCATCTCCACAACCTAATAATCTACCAGTCTTTCCAGTCTACTCCTATACAAAATAACATCAATGAATCAGGATTCAGTTGCACCTCAACAACATTCCTCTGATCAAAGTAATTTTAATTTTTAATAATCTTATATGAATTTATTTATTTTTCCTTTCTATTATGTTTGAATTTTGAATTTCATCATATTATTAACAAAATTACAATTCAATGTCTTAGGGCCTCCATTACAGCATCCACCACAAATTCACATGCCACCTCCACCACCCCCACAAAGAAATATGAGGACAATGTTCACTAGAAAGAATATTTCATTTGCTCGCCAACTGCAAGTAGGGGCACACTTAATTTTCCTTTGAATTTCCAACGTTGTCAGTGGGCAATTTTCCTAGTGGACAGGGTGTTTCAGTGTTGAACAATATTGATTTAGATGAGGAGTATCTTGGGATTGAAAGCAGACTTAGGAGCATGGAACATTCAATCCCCAAGATATGATTCATGTGGAAAGGAAGTCTTCTCCAAGAAGACAGGATAGATCAAGAACACCATCTCATGTACAAGTTGGCTCTATTTTAACTGATGACCAGAAAAACTAATTTTCCACTTGGTATTCTTTTGGTTGATAACACAGAAGCCAATATTGATATTATTTCAAAGGAGGTTGAAGAATTGAAAATTTGGGAGTTTAGGGCTAAGGTTATGATAAAAGAAATAAATTCACGATACAAAAATCACAACCAAAGACATATTTTGTATTCTTCACATCAAAATGAGCTTGGAAATATTGATATTTTGTTGAATCAAGTTGTGTTTGGTTCTGTAACATTTGATAATAATTATGAAGATGAAGTGTTGACCATTAGTTGAGAATTTAAATGTAGAAGCACAAGCCTACCACAATATGTGGTCATGAGACAAGGGCCTTGTAGTTATAGAAAATGCAAAACGAGATAAGGCATTGGTAAGTCTTACTAAATTTTCAAGTATTATTTTCATTTTTTGAAATTTTCCTAATAGTTTTTCTCTTGTGAAATGCAGTCAAAGTATGAAAATTTGAAGAATGAGGCTAGTGTGCTTAATTTGCATTTACAAAGTGCAAGGAAAAGTGTAAATGCAGCAATTGAATTGAAAGAGAAGCTTGTTATCCTAAACAAGAAGAATAATACATTGAGAAGAATTATAAAGGAAAATGCAATGGATCCAAACTTACTATTGAAGAAGCAAGTTGAAGATGATCAAACATTATATCTCTGTTGGTGAAGTTGCAAATCAAGAAAAAGTGATTCTTTCGAATATTGAAGTTGTTGCAAAGGATTTGGTTCAATCTGGTGTTGTGAAAGAAAGTTCATTAGTTAGGAGAGAGAAGAACATAGAGAAGAATCTTCTCAAAATTGAATCTACAAAAAACATTATGAAATTATTATTGTTGTTGTTTAATCTTTTTATAAAATTGTTTCACTTTATATGACAATATGAAAGTTTCAAACTTTAATCAATGTGGATTGTGTCATTTTACTTTTACTTTTGTTATATTGTGATTGTTTTCTATTCAAACTGATTCTGAATTTGATTGCTAATCTCGATTATATTTGTTATATTTATTACATGCTAAAATTCTTATTATTGTTATTTTAAAATACTTTGTTGACATAGAGAAGAATCTTCTCAAAGTTGAATCTGCAAAAGACATTATGAAATTATAATTGTTGTTGAATCTTCTTATCAAAATTGTTTCGATTATATGACAATATTGAAAGTTTCAAACTTTAGTCAATGTGGATAATGGCATTTTACTTTTACTTTTGTTATAATATATTGTTAATTGTGAATGTTTTTCCATTCAAACTGATTCTGAATGACATGGAATTTATTACATTGATTGTTAATTTATTACATGGAATTTTCTTATTATTATCATTTTAAAATACTTTGTTGACATAGAGAAGAATCTTCTTATCATTATGAAATTATAATTGTTGTTGAGTCTTCTTATCAAAATTGTTTCAGATTATATAACAACATTGAAAGTTACAACCTTTAATAAATGTGGATTGTTGAATTTTACATTTACTTTAGTTATAATATATTGTTAATTGTGATTATTTTGCTATTCAAACTAATTTTAAGGTGACTGTTATTCTTGATTATGTTTGTTATATTTATTACATGGTAAATATATTTTTATTATCATTTTACAATACTTTGTTGAGTCCTGACAGGACAGTGAACTACAAGTAGCATTAATATTTCAAAGAACAAAAACAGAAATTATCTAAAATAGTGAAAATTCTCTAATTATGTAATTATATTTTTTAATTCAAAGGAAAACAAAACAATAAGTATGACACATTTTTAAAAACTTCAAGGATAAACACATTCATTAAAAAATAAAAAGTACAAAACATGTACACAAATAACATTATACATAATTATAACACATCGAATATAAATATACATATAGAAAATAAATTAAAAAATGCAAATCTGAAGAGATTGTTGTTGAAACACTTTATATAATCTTTGGCTATGATTTACGATCCTTTGATTCATTGTTATTTGCACTAAAATTAAAGTATTATCGATCCCTCTTACATAAATATGTATGTTGTAGTGTGAAATAAAATTATATACATAATTATAATAAGAATCATGTTATGAAAATTTCTTTATTGAAATACAAATATACAAATCATTAACAATAATAGTTCTTCTTTATTCAATATCTGTTAAGTTATTGTGGAGATATCAAATGCAAATTTATCTCTCTAAATAAAGAGACATTGTCCAACACTTTTATCTAATCTTTGGTTGTGATTTTTAGTCATCGATTCATTGTTATCTGCACTCCATGTATTAGTATTATCGATCCCTCTCCTCTCTGCAAGAGAATTCCATACAACCATTACCCATTCGTAAGGAAAGGTATCCACATCATATCTTGAAATGTACATCCTCAAGTAGGTCTCAAGATTTTTATCAATCATGTTTGATATTTTGATTTTATAAATGTTAATGCACTAAAAACTCTTTTGTCTTCAATTGATCCCAATATCATTGTCTGACACTAGTTCATACAATTTGAAATACTCACTTATGATTTCATGAAGGATTGAACTAGGATACAACCTTTTCCATAGAAGTGTTATTGCTCCCTTCTCTATTGGATCTTTCAGTTCATCAAATTGTTCCTTCATTACTATCTAAATTGATTTGATTGCAATGCAAGAGTTTCCTTTTGAAGAATACCATTAATCTGAAATCCATTACATTCAACTGATTGTGAAAAATGTTTAATTATAGTACCCATGTGTCTTTTAAATGTATCAGCAAAAGCGCCTCTGAGGATTCCAAAAGTTAGGATTGACAACTCCCATGGCCTCAAGAAGCTCTCCCTTTTTGAAACGATCTCTAATCTCATTTGACAAGCATTGGGATATTTTTTGAAAAAAATCCTTATTTTAGATATAATAGAATCATATAAATTACATGTAATAGGCACTTCTTCAAGTTTTGCTCCAACAATATCAACTCACTTTTCGAATGTGTGCATTTTAATCTCTTTCTCATTAACAAAGATACATAGATGACCAGATAAATTGAATCTGAAGTAGTTGTTAGGATCTTTTAAATCTGTTAGAGCTTGCTAGTGACTAAAAACTTGTCCTTTAAAGCAGTCATCAGAGTTATATAACATATCTAGAGTCTGACACACCCTTTTTCTGAACCTAATGAAGTCAACTATATATATGGACCGTTCTTGTGCAAGTTTTGTTATGCAATTCATCTCATGCAACATTGGAAGAATCACACAAAGTGTTAACAATGTTTCAAAGTCTATAAGTCAATAAAGAAAATATTTAGCCATGTCAACCTGCCTACGGTTCTTATGCATGAAACCAATTAAAGATGGATATTCCTCAAAAACTTTATGTGCAGGTTCATACATAGAAATCCATCTAGTATCAACATCTTTAAGAATTTTCTTACCATCCATGACCCCAAGTGAAAACTTTTGAAACTCTAGAAATATTTTGGATTGCTTGACATATAGGCATGGAATTCATGGATAAGCTCTTCAACTTTCTCAACACATTCGAATGTGCTTACTATTCTATATGCAAGGTTCATCATGTGAGCCATGCAATGAATAGGAATCATGAAAGGAGCAACAGATGTTTGGAGACGCACACATAGACCATTTATGTGACCCTACATCACTGATGCACCATCAACACCAACACAAATCAACTTTGTGGCTATAGAATAATTATCCATTCTGTTATGTCCTTCAAATTAGATATCACCAGTTTGGAAAGATTTTCAGCATTGCAGTTTTCTTGCATTTTATGAACTGATAGCAGATGAGGTGTTCTAGTGTGGTTCTGGAATGTATATACGTGCATGCAAACCCAGGAAGTGTTTTCAATGACAGTAACTTCATCAATTGAAAGGGAGATGAAACTTGCATTCTTTACATTTTCTTTTAGGTCTTCTATTTCAATCATCGCAAGACATCTTGCCATTTCCCATGCACTACTCTCTGACCAATGTGAATTTGGAAGGTTTGGAAACCCATTGAACTTGAACAATTTTTATATTTTAAAAGTCTGAAATTGGTCTGCCCATTTTCAAAATAAAGAATATGGTTGAAAACTGCGAGGTTTTAGCCTTCATATTTTCATTTGCAACTTTTCCAAAATTTGCATTTATGGTACCTCCTTTCTCCTAAAGTTTTTTGTGTGTGTTTCATTTTATTGTCATACTCCTCCTTATATCTTATATGCATGCACTCCTTTGCATTTTTCCATCTATGAGTCTTTGTTTTATTCCCATCTTTGTCAGTGACTGTGTAATAGAATTTTCCACAATGTTTCTCTATAGTGTCTAGTTTAAGTTGCATTCTATGTTCTTTACCCAATTTCCAAGTAAAAATAGTACATCTACATTCTTTGGGAGTATCACTACCATTATCTTGTTGTACAGGCTCAATAAATGGGAATTTAGCTTCCCAATCTACTTGAAAGGACCTTCCAATTGTCCAAGATGTTTTCTTCTTTCTCCCAGACTTTTTTTTTAAAGGTTTTTATCATTATCATCTTCTGCTGGAAGCTTTTCATTTGAACCTTCATCTCTTAAATGCATTTGGCAATCAAGACAATCTTCAAAGCTCGGCATGTCTGGGTCAATATAATATTCATCTACTGAAATAATTGTTTCCTTAGGGTTTATGTTTTGGTTTATTGTTTCTTTCTAAATAAAATTAACAGAATGGGTTTCTGTTTTCAAAAACAAAAAATGTTTTGACCATTACAAAATTGTTAAAAACATTTAATTGTATTGATTAAAAACTTAAAATAGGAAAATGCCAAATAGTTATGATAGTCTGTTACAACTTACCAGTAGGAATATCTTCAAGCTCTGGCATGTCTAGGTCTATATAATCTTCATCTACTAAAATTATTGTTTCCTTAGGGTTTTTGTTTGATTTACTTGTTCATTCTGAATAAATTTAACAGAAGGGGTTTCTGTTTACAAAACGAAAAATGTTTTGACCGTTAGAAAATTATAAAAATTAAATTTTCTAGATGAAAAATTAAGCGAGGAAAATGCCAAATGGTTATGATAGTTTGTTACAACTTACCAATACCCTTGTTCATGTTTGCTAGTGGTATCAACTTGGGTCTTCATTCTTTTTGTGGGGTTGAAAAAAATTGCTATGTTGCCTTTTCTTTTTGTGTTTCTTCCTTTCGTTGATTGTTCAGAGAAGCCATTTTACCTGTAAATGAAAATATTTAAATTAGATAAATGTAATCAACATCTAAATAGTTCTAAATATTTTAAATGCAATCAAAAGAACAATGGATGCAAATGGTTGGTAGCATAATGCATGCTATCGAAAGGTGACATGCATTAAGATCCCAACCAGTATTATTGTTGCATGCTACTTGTCGATAGCATTGCAACATGCTACCTACCAGTAGCATACATTATGCAGTAGCATTCTAAATATTATCGACTACTAACATTTTGGATGCTATCGACTGAAAACATTCCTCATGTTATTCGGCTGGTAACATTCAAAATGCTACCGATCGATAGCATCATCAGAATGTTTGTCGATAGCATTTTGGATCTACCAAATTTGTAGTGAGTTGTACATGATACGGTCGTTTGTATTTAGAAAGTTGCAACCAATAACATTACAATTCGAAAAGTTGCCTTCCGTTAGCATACAAAATGCTTTTTGTGGGTAGCATTATTCATGTAACTAACCGGTAGCATTAAGAATGTTATCGACCGGTGCCATGTTGAATGCTACTTATCGGTAGCATATACTTTTGTTTTCGGCCAAATAGTATGCCACAAACATGCTACAACTACAGAACAAACCAGTTACCAAAGTACCTTGAAAGTAGAAAGGAAATATTTGCCTCTGCTCACCAGTCCTCCAATTTGAAAGCTAAAAGCCTTGATGAAATATTTGGTAATCACAAATTTATGAAGGTTCCAAAGTTTGATGTTTAGAACTATGAATAATAAACTATAAATAATTACATAGAATGTGTGTGTGTGTGTGAGGCGAATTTGACATATTTTAATTTCACTATAAGGGTGATTTTAATGATAACAGTTGGTTGTCGGTGGAAACTCCTAGGTGAACCGACCCCTAACATTAACTTGTACCGGAAAATTTTGGCGACCCAGTCCCTATTCATACTTGAAAAATTTGCCAATTTCAAATTTTGAAATTTGGAATATTCGTGATGAATTAACAAATATTCGCCACTAAAATTTTCCCCGATTCATATTGAATATATTTTTCCCCTTTCGTAGTAATATAATGTATTTCGTGTAATTGCTCAAAATTTTCATTTTAATTTCATTCAATATAGTTCAATTTTATGTTTGAAAGTATTTTATGAATTATGTAGTAGAGATATTTTTAAATATGTTGTCTATAGTAATTTTTTTGTTATTACTAATAAAATGTGTTAAAAAAATTATATATAATAATTTATTTTGTCTTGATAATAAAACATCGCCCTGTAGAATCGATATCAAATACAATCAAATATCACCTCTTTATTATTTATTAACAATTGTTATATTTTGATGGACATATAATTTCCAGCAAAAAATTAGTAGTCACAACCAAACCAAAAAAATTACTTAAAACTAATACCATTAATTTTGTAAATTATTGCTCTAAATCTGTAAAAATATATTTTTCCAATTATTTATATTCTACTATACACTTAAACAAATATGCTTTAAATTGTGTTACAAATTTATTTAAATTCTTTGTTTTTCTACTTTTTAAATTAGTCAATCTTAATCAAATTAATATTTTGGTTAGACATTTTTATTTTGAATACTTTTTTAATAATATAAATTAAATTCAATATATTTAACTAATAGAGCAAATACTTTTAAAGAAATTAATAATACAATTCGTTTTTATAACAGACATCAAATGTAGCCATATTTAACTAGATTTTTAAAAATGCAAAGTTTTGATTCCGTCATCTTGTTTTTACGAGAGTTGTTTAGCAAACATTGTCTAAACGTTATCCAGATCAAATCAACCTTCTTTAAAACCTAAAATACACTTTTTTAAAAAATAATTATTTGTTGTATGTTGAGACCATATTCTTGCGTTTTAACTACTATTTAATATTAAAAACAAACATTCCCACATGATTTTTGATATCATGACGTTGTTTCTTATCAGAATGAATGATACTATTAGAACCCTGGAAAATTATCCTTCCAAAATTATGAATTTATTTCCTTAAAATTTTATATAAAAATCTAAACAAAACTATTTGAATCCAGTTTTTAGTATAAGTCGTCACCCACCCACTGTGTATATAGAAATATACACATTAGAATATACGTTGATTTTATTTATTTATTGCTAAAAAAGAAAGAGTGAATAGCAACAGAGAAAGAAAAATCGAGTGCGTACAAGGGATCTGACTCGAATCAAATCTCTATCTGATATTGTCCGCCATTGTCTTTGCTCCCATTTCCTTTCTTGCTGATGATTACAACACCAAAAATGGTTTCCAATGCTTACACTGGTTGGTGTGACACCTCGCGTAAACAAGGCACCTTACTTAAACCTCGTATATCTTAGCGAGTTGAAATGTTGACCAACCAATGAAAAAATATCTTCCAAAAGACGTTAAATAGTTCATTGGTTGGTCAACGTTTCAACCATGCTAACCTACATGATAAATAGGCTCTTTCGTAAGCGAGGTGGTACACCAACCAGAGTGAACAATACAAACCAGAATGATTCATCAAATAAAATACAGATATTGATTCGAAATGTTATGGACTGTGAAAGCATCAGATCTCTTGCCAAGTTCCATTCAATCTCCATTACAAAACAATGCTCCATCTTGAGTTGTGGTGTGAGTGGAGGGAAGAACGTATACAAATAGAATAGCAGCATTAAAGACCCTGCAAACCAGTGTACTGTCAATGCATCAAAACCGCTCAATTCAGGGTCCATTAGCTCTGTTCAATCAGCTCTGTTACAGACCAAAACCCACGTCATCCTGTGAAAGATTTAATGTTTTGACAGCAAGTGTTTTTTAAGGCATATGATGTCACGATGTGGGAAAATATTTTATGATCATATCGCAACCACCCACTACCTAAGTGGGGCAAAATATGGAACCAGAGCTTTCCCTTTCCGAGGGCATAAGGCTGCTATTGATTTAACCGGTGGAGCCTGGCTGGACCATTTTGCTCAGATCGCCAGCCTGCCATTGCACACACACACACAGTTACTTAATGCACCAAACGTACTGCAGATCATCCGGCGTTTTATTTAAGCTTGTGCCAGATAAATTTATGACTCTGTCTAGTCATACCAACGGTTGCTCTGGCGAAGCAGAGGATAATTTTGCTATTGGAGATCCCAGGTTCGAACCCCAAGGCGTAGACAATAATGCCACTACTGTGCGGTGTGTTTATACATATTCGACTCTCCACGCTCGGGAGGGCCTTTTGTTCTGCGGGTAACTATTTATATTGATGTTCTCGAGTAGCCATGCCAATTGCCATGCACGCGCAGCAGCCTTTTTCAGAAGGGCATTCGATGCATCACACACCAATTATCAACATCATTATGGAGTTGAGATTTGACAGCATCAAGATAACAGTGCTTTGTAGCAAAGGACAATGAGTGCAAGACGCATTATGAGTAGGACTCAGGAGCATGAATCAAATTTGGAATTTGAAGGATGTAGGAAGCATAGGTAACTTAGGTAACTGAAAGTTGTTCTTTATTTTTTAAATTAAATATTGAAAGATAAAGTAAAAAAGTTTTCAGGCAGTTTTTTCCCAAAAAAAGAAAAAAAGAAAAAAATCTATGACACATTTTCTTACTGGGATGGGATGGATAGTGTTGATAGAGTTTTTATTTAAATATTTACGTCGAAAGGCATTGCCCCTATGAGAAAGACCCTCTAATCGTCAAGGGATTAAATTTGACGGGCGTTTAGATTTTTTTTGTGTGTTTTGGGTTGTTTTTTCTTCCCAACAATCTTTTCCGTTGAACAATCATGTCATGCATATTGTAGCAGGTCGTTGGCTTGGATATTGGCTCGCTTTATTAGCCATGTCCAGCAACAATCCATGGGGTACCAAACTACAACCTTCACCGCCTCCTTATACAGACATCAACACCTTCCATTTTCAGGTAGTAGGATTAGGCAATTAGCAGAGGACACGTGCATCACGAGTGTTGCACAAAATGCGCACAAATGACCAAGATTGTGGTGTTTTGAGAGGCACTTCAAGCCTGGAATTTCGAATTATATGTGGTTGTAAATTCCTAAAAAAATATAGTTATGCCAAAACTTAGACAAAGCAACAATAAAGCAAAATGTAGAACATCTTCCCGTATCAATCCTTTTCAACTACTTCCAAGTGGAATTCGGATAATAAATTTGCAAAGGTTGATGGAATTCGGATAATGAAGAGTAATCCTCCCCTCTTTATCCACAACTTTTAACAATTATTTTATGAATTCAAATCACAAAACAAAGATGATAAATTGAAGCACAAATAGCAAATATTATTTGGGTTGGAACAATATGAGTCTTGGAATAGGTGTGGGACGCACAAGGTTTTAATTTCCATTTTTTATTTCCATTTTTCTATTCATGTTTTAGTCTTATCTAACAAATTAAATGTCATCTAATCAATAACCTTGCATCTAAAAAATAATAAAATAAAAAATAGAAAATCCCATTTTATGTCAATTGTCCTACTACCGTCGTTAGACAACCATTTGCACTTGCCAAAAATAGTTGTCCTTCCATCCAATCAAAGTATAGATAATGCCCATGGATGAAGGACATGGGCACCATTTATTCCTTGGATGTAAACAATAAACAATGTCTATTGTATTCGTGTTTGTGGGACAAGACTGTCAAAGTGTGGAGGATGTCTGGTTTCAAATATGTGGAGTCTATTAAGGCTCAAGTTGGTGCCATCAATTCCATGGTCATCGACCTTGATAGTTTTCTTTTCATCGTCTTGACCTATTGTACAGTTAAAATATAGAGTAGGCTCAAGACCACCCACTGTTGTGTTCTCACATTCCTCCATCCACTGGGGTGAAGATTCATCAAATATGGTTGTTTACACATTTCTTGCTTTCCTACAATTACTCAAGTTTATAATTGAAAAGCGGGGCAACCAAGTGTTATAAGGAGAAAGCATTGTAATTGGGTTTTGAACCAATAACATATTGGATTTTCCCCCATCTTTTATGATTAAAACAATGGATACCCTCTTTGTTACCCTAATTGCTAGTGAGAAACCCTAATCACAATTATGCATCTGGATACACTACCCTTGGATGCCAAATCCACTCCATGTGTCCCTACCTCTAAAATGTCCCATGAGACATGCAAGTGAATTCCCTTTACATTTATGTGTGTTCCAAATACCCAATAAACCCAAGGGCTTAAATTGTTTACAACAACTATTGACATTTACAAAATTGATGGACCAGTCCTTGTGTTCAATGATATCTCTAAAATTTGTTGCCTCAACAACTAGCTTGCCACACCCCTTTCTCCTTCAAAAAATCTACAAAACAGGATGTGATTGTAGGAAAGAAGAATTTCGTATTGGTTCCCACATCGTTTTCCCTACCCTTGCACTTGTGCTCTCTCAAACTACTTCTTCATTTCCCCTCATCCTTTCCCTCTTTTCCACACACTCAAGTTTTATTTATTCAATCCGCCTTCGGCATTAACATCGTACATTTCACGTACGATTGCTAGTTTTAAAAGCTCAAGCGAGTTTTCACATGTAATTATGTTTAAGATGTAGGGATTCATCAATATAATTCTTTGTTTTGTGATTCAATTTAAGAATCATTCCTTTAATTTCGATCTTATAAATACAAATGAACTCGCTAACCTAATTGTCAAGAGAAAAATCTCAACGACTTAACTCTAGGTTATGTTTTATCTTGTTTTTCTCTTACAAATTTTTATTTGAAATATATATTTTTACAATCATAGTAATTATAATCACTCTCAATTGTAGTATATAACATTCCAAAAATCAATCTTAATTAGTAACTAGTGATATTAGTTTTTTTAAAAGTTATTTATTAATTTATTACACATTGATAAAATATATATAGTACTAAAAAAATTGGACATTTGAAAAGCATAAATAAATTAATTATTTAGTTATTATTTTATTTATTGGTATAAATGTAGACAAATTTTTAGTTATAAATTAAAAAAATTGATAAAATATTTTCTTTGGAATTTACTGATTGAATTAGATAGAAAGTGAAATTTAATTGTAAGATTTGATTGTGTTTGTGTGTTGTATAAACTCAAAATGAAATATGAATCATTAAATATTAAATAAATACAGAAATGTTTTTTCTTTAAAAGAATAAAAATACAACTTCCGCTCAAAAAAATGTTAGGAAGGATAAATTTCCAATGATTTTTTTAATCATATACAATTGTTTGAAAATCCTACAGTTGGCTTTTGTTTGGTTTTCTATATGATTACCTTTCTAAATAGGTAGAGACAAAATGATTTCGGACTAAAAGATAAATATGAGTTATGATGAAACACATAACACACATTCTTATTGTTATCATTGAAGAAAAAAAGGTTAACCAACATAAAGGTTTTAATACAATCTCAAAAAGTACCTTTTAGTGCAGATGTTTAAATATACGGATCTTCTATAGCTAATATTATTTTTTAAATTATTTTATACACAAATTTAAAAAAATGAGAGATTTTTTAACCAAAGTAGTCACTTCATATGGTATGATAAGTGTGAAATTTGTATGAAAGAAGGGTGTTTATATATATGAATTTTAAGATTATTTTTTTAATTGTTGATATAAGTAGTAATTTTTAAAGGATTTTTATGGTAAATTTTTTTAATGATATAAATTTGTTTTTACATTTAGTTATATGTGTTTCAAAATTAGTTTGAGGTGTTGAGTAATTGTGTGATAAATATAATATTGTAATCAATATTGTAAATGTAAAAGTTATGGTATTTAATGTAATCAAGAAAATAACATCTATAATCAATTTAAAATACTAATGACAATGGATTGAGTGGGTGAACTCTTACATGTCTACTTGGGTCTTATTATTTTAGGACCAATCTTTTAATTTACATCCTTGAAAATGTAAAAATCAACTCTAAGTTTGAAAGTTATATAGAGAAACATTTTTCTTACTCATGTTTCGACCATAATTTTGTATGGATGTGAGACATCATGATTTCAAATGCATGAAAAACCATTCTCATATCCATATTTTCTAATTACATTTGCAAAATAATAATTCCTCGCACAATTATTCTAGTAGAGTTTAATGTATGTCCTCTCTTTACCTTATTAATTTATCATATTATCTATATATGTTGTGCTTACAATTTCTTTAGTCAAAATAGTTCGGTTTCCGTATTTTGACATTTTATTTTCTTAAGCAACTTACCACAAAATATGCACAACTTGTCGGTATGCTAGATTTGTATTGAATCTCCTCCAAAAGTTGGAGATTGACATAAAAATGAACTCTTGAATTTTTTTATTAATGATCCTTAACTCGTTAAGAAATAAGTAAACATATGTATACATTAAGAAATTGATAAATTCTATTATAAAGTAGTATGAAATAGTTTAAAAATTCTTTTGATCTCGAAGCTTCTTTATTATTTTCAATTTTATTTATGCTTTCATGATGATTAAATTCCAGTGCAAGAAGAAGTTTCTACCATCATGTTCAAGGATCCATTTAGCTTAGTTTCAAACCATATGTATTCTCTTGTCAACCTTAGATGAAATGAAACCATGACCTTTAGGCTTCCATGGGGTGTAAAGTTTGTTTTTTCTAAAGTTTGAAAGTGAAGAACATTTTATATTCATGTACCTTATCTCCTATGAGATTCATAAAAAAAAAAAAAATTATTTTCTTTTTAGATAATGATCACTAAGGACCTTCATTTAGAATGAGGACCAAAGATGTTTGACTTGTATATTCATGAGGCACTTTAACTTTGACAAAGAACACTCAAATTGAAGTATCACATGGCAATAATGCTATGGTTATTGGTTTGTACTTTGAGGCAACTTGACAAAGAACACTCAAATTGAAGTATCACATGACAATAATTCTATGGTTATTGGTTTGTACTTTGAGGCATCTGACTATTAGAAGTGCAAGAGAGCATACATCCAAACAACATTGTTGATATTTGTAAGACAACCACATTTCTTATCTTGTAAAACAATGAAAATGAAAGGAAAGATATGGGAAAAATTTAATTAATTGGTATATTCATGAGGCACTTTAACTTTGACAAAGAACACTCAAATTGAAGTATCACATGGTAATAATTCTATGGTTATTGGTTTGTACTTTGAGGCAACTTGACAAAGAACACTCAAATTGAAGTATCACATGACAATAATTCTATGGTTATTGGTTTGTACTTGAGGCATCTAAGTATTAGAAGTGCAAGAGAGCATACATCCAAACAACATTGTTGATATTTGTAAGACAACCACATTTCTTTGTTTCAACCCTTGTGAAATACCAATTAATTAAATTTTTCCCATATCTTTCCTTTCATTTTCATTGTTTTATAAGATACATTTGACACTCTCTTTATCTATTGAAATCATGTATTATCTTCACAATTCTATTAACTAAGCATAACCACCAATGAACATCTATATGTAAATCAAATTCAATCAAACAACAAATTAAGTATAAGGGAATATTAAACATTTAATATTAACAAATATATTCTTGTGTCACTAATCAAAAGGAAAATTTGTGAAAAGGGTCTTAGAGTTCTTAATCAATGTGATATCCAAAAATTTAAAATTTAAATATTGAGATTGATATTTCTACAACATTTTAAGATTATAATTAATGATTTTTTTTTGTGAAAAAATAATAGAATTCTTAATCAAAGAGATATAAAAATGTTAGATATCTTAAATACATCTATCTAAGGTATGAATTCCGAGACACATATCAACTTATACTAGATATTACTATTTTTTATTGACTTCTTCAAGAAAAAAGGGGGAAAACATATAAGTGACATCCTAATGGAAGTTAAACTTATGGTTGAATTGTCATGTGATGGTTAAATGGATGTCAATTTAATGCATAGAATAAACATGAACTCACTCTATTCCGGACACTACCATTGTAAGAACACATCTCGATATAAAAACTTTGAGATTAAAATCTCTACATTTGTCATATGGATAAATTTAAAATATCTTTAGTAACATAAATAGCTAAAAATGAAAGGTCAATCCTTAAACGTTTAACAATACATACCTAAACAATAAATTATAATATTTTATCCATATCATTAAAAATGAAGGGACCGCTTCTTTTTTAATACTTCATTTCTATCTAAATAATTAAATTTTAATACATGAATTTCAAATTTATTAAAAATACTAAATTGAAAAACACATAAATATGATCTATGATTTTTTATTATGTAAATGGAATCACAACATAATGTTGGTGATTAATTTTAAGTGAATTTGGTGGTTCTGATTTTCAAATATTCAAAAGCTCTCCTATAACATTTAAGTTTTATTAACAAATATTTAAATTACAATTTAAAAGTCTATAATTGTTTTCTTTTTTAGATAGTTTAATGCTTTTGATCGGAGCTTAGAACCGAGGGGTTCTTGGGTACCCTCCCTCAATGTCCACCTACCAACCGGATATTACAAATTCAACTCAAACTTGACGATGCAAGCCAAGCCAATACCACCATCGAGCCACCATACTGTCCACACCAACCGCCACCAAGCCAAGACTGCCACTACCAGAGAAGAGAAACCAGACTCCACCACCAACGATGTTAATACCACCACCGTCGTGGAGAACTGTCGCCAAGCCGAATCTAACGATGCAAGAATATCCAATACTAGTCGACGAGCGACCATCCTAGCCACCAGCCACCGCCGCTAGTCGAGTCCACCACTACCAGAGAAGAGCTCCCGGCCACAACCATCGGTGATGCAACAACCGCCACCACCGATAACCACGCCGAAAGGGATCACGCCTAGCGAGTTTGAAACAGGTGGATCCAGGACACAACCGTCTCTGTCTTAACCGATCCACCCGAACCCCATTGGCGAAAAAAAGTCTATAATTGTTGATGGCATAAGAAGAAGAATAATTTTAAGCGAGTTGGTAATTTAGAATATTTATATTTATATTTCTTATTAATTTTTTTAAAGATAATTTAACGTTTTTATCAGAGCTTAGAACCGAGGGGTTCTTGGGTCCCCTCCCTTAATAATGTCCACAGATCGAGATATTACAAATTCAACACAAACTCGGCGATACAAGCCAAGCCGATACCAGTCGCTCAACCACCGTCCCGCCACACTAGCCGCCACCAAGCCAAGAGGCGCCACCGTCGAGCCACCAACTACCACTAGTCGAGTCCACCACCACTAGAGAAGAGCTCCGATCGCAACCACCGGTGATGCAACAACTTGCCACCATTGACAACCACCACGAAGGGGATCGTGCCCAACGGTGCTTGACCTGGGTGGATCCAGACACAACCGTCCGTCTTAACCGATCCACCCAAAACCCATTGACAAAATTTCTTATTAAATTATTGTATATATAAGTATAAAGAATTGTATATAATATATAAAATACAAATAACATTTGAACATATAAAATACATAGAATTTTATATGAGACTTACGCGGTTAGGCATGTTAGTATAATTAAATTAAAATTAAATCAATTAAATAATTTGGCGGAATGAGGTTAAAAAAATTTTCGTCCTCATCATTTAAACTGAGACACTAGTTAATGCATAAAAGCAGCGTTTCCGTATTTTATTTGAATCAGTTATGGCGCACCGCAGTGCATTGATTTATCATTTAATATTCCCCACCCGCGAACGAAATGCTCAGAGTTTTCACGTGTCGCACATTCCGTAGACGAAGTAATGCCACTGCCAGTCTGTCAGTATGTAACGGGTTGTAAAGCCTCGTGGTGCACGTACCGTGGCGATTCAATCCAAGCTTCTCTGCAACAAATCTGCGCCGTTCGTGATAAAAGTAATTGAGAGTCGGCGATTGCAGCGCCTCTGCCGTATTTACTTTAACAGCGCAAATTTACTTCCGTAATAAATACATCGCATCTTTTTACGTTTATTCCTCGACTCAACATACATTTGTACGGGAAAATCTGGAGGCATATTTAATTTCCCCAACAAAGTTTGTTAACAGTTTTTATCGAAATAATTTTAAAGTTTCATCATTGTTGCCCTAGCAATCGGAGATGAAATTTGACGCCCGTCTCACAAGATTTTGGCTTTATAAGACGTTTTTGTACAGTTTCTTTATGTAGAAAACAGTCTTACAAAACTTTTTCCATTTTTCATGAAACCGTCAAAATATTGGTCAAAATTATTAATCGAGCGTCACTTTGGATAAATCTTAATCTAACAATTTGGAGTTCGCTACGATTAAGAATACGAAGTTGGCGGTTGGTTGTATTAAAAACATGTTTGAATGTGACTCTTGTGGTCACATACTCCCCATTTGGTAGTCACCAATACTAACTTACCACTCGATTCACATTTAATTCTACTGAAATTTAAAACCATATATTTGATATATAATAAATATATATCGTATAGGAATATCTTTTGAAGCTAATTAGAGGTTCAACAATGAAATCTGCTATTGTTGAGTCTACAAGCATTTAAACTGGGATTCAATCGGGGTGACGTTGCTATGGAAGCACCGGCAAGTTAACATCCATAGGGTCCATAGGTCTTGGAGCATAATTCCCTCTTCCTGCCCTCCACATTGAAAGAGCATTTTGTTCCTTCTATGAGCCTTGAAATTGACAAACACATCAAACCCTTCAAACTCGTGGTCGTCGGAGACAATTTGATATACCTCTTTGTTATAAAAAATCTAAGCACATTTAAATATGTGGCTCATATTTCCCATGTTGGAGAATGTCATAAATGTTGCTTCAACTATGCAACTTGAAATCAGGTAAGATGACTTATTCCAAAAAAAAATTGTATTACTTGAATTACAGTCCTTTTACAAATAAGAAAACCTAAAAGGAAGGTCTAAGAAATCTTTAAACCATCGACTAAATTTGAATTGACGGGCAGGGGTACCCGTCAAATCTCATCCCTAGTTAGCATATTGCAAATGTATGGTCAACGAATCACCTCAAACATTGAAAAAAGTTGCTTAGATTTATTAAGTCAACCCCTTTAAAAAGTGAAAATAAAAAGCATATACTAACTTTATATATACAGGTAAAGGTAATGATGGTGTCCACTGTCTGCATTGGTGCATAAATTAAATCTATAATGTCCTTTTTCAATGATAATATCAGGCACTAACCTCGCCATCAAAAGAAACGACATTACGGAATTCCACTAATAATATTGTTGATTCATACACCTTTCCCTCTCAACAACTATGCGCAGGCTCATGAATGATTCAAAATTGCGGGATGTGCGTGAAGACGAATTTTCAAGTTCACCATAATATTCCTCACACAATTAATTGGAAGAATATTTATATTGGTAGAAATATATTAAATATATCTATTTGGTAGAGATATATTTTATTTCGTATACACCCCCATCGGCATTTAGAATCTATATAGAAAAGATGGGATGGGCAGAGAGATGAGGCCATTTATTTATAAATTGTATCGATAAAAGGTGTAAAGGATTTTTTATATATTATACGGATTATTATTTTAGTTTTTTCACATATTCTATTGATTAATAATTTTATTATGTTTTTATAGATTGATTTTTTAAAATAAAAATAAATAAAATGACGTGAATTTTACTTTGTAATGATCTAAAAGATGTTAAATTTAAGGTCACAAATAATTATAAACAAGTTTATCATTTCATTGTTGATTTTCTTTATTTAGGAATTTTTACTAGTATGATTTTCAAAGAGTATCCACATAACCTCTATAAATAATTATTTCTCTAATAAATATCCTACCTAATTATAATAATGCTTAAAGCATGGCCCCATGAATGAGTTCCAACTCCTATTTTCTTGTTGTAGATGATCCCATTATGATTTGTTCAACTAGGCTACATGAGAAAATAAAATCTTGACCTATAAATTAGGAGCTCCACATTTGTTGCCACTTTCCCCCTACAATTTAGGCTATTTTGTTTCCATGTGGCATCAAATGTGCATTCCCGCACTATTTTTTGGTCATTTTAGAGGGAAAAATAATCTACATTTCATTATTCTTCTGTAGTGCTTTTGAGCTTGATTTCCTTCCCGACAATTGGCAGATCCCTAATGCAAAGGGTTCCTATTATTTCTCAAGGGAAATGTTGAGGAAAAAATCAAAACCATGGGACCCTAAAACAACTAAAATGCTCCTAAATTCTCTCACAACACCTCTTGAGATATTTATGAAGCCTCCACTCCATCCAACTTTGACCTTAATGTAGTTTGTAGTGGGTGTGATAAAAACTCCACTTTATATAAGTGCTTCTAACAATGAGTAGTGTGTTATTTCGGCGTTCCTAGAGTTCTAGGCACTATTTATGTCTCGAGGTCCAATGCAAAGTTCTGTCAAAATTGTTATTACTCAATAGTACTAAAAAGACAATTAGTGCCGGTTAATCTTGTAGCACTTCATCTTTTTATGGTGATCTATAAGGATCAATAATATTGGACAAAGAGTGAAGCTCTAATACAAGGCGAGCGTTGTCGATCTATCGCAGATCAATGCATTACTATGGGTAAATCTCATGATTTAAACCCACAATCTAGACTACCTTAAACGATGAACAAATAGTGTGTTATTTCAATGTTCTTGGAGTTCTACGCACTAGTTATGTCCGAGGTCCAATGCAAAATTCTTGTCAAAATTGTTATTACTCAATAATACTAAAAAGACAATTAGTTATGGCTAATCTTTTTATGGCAATCTATAGGGATCAATAATATCGAACAAAGAGTGAAGCTCTAATACAAGGTGAGCGTTGTTGATCTATCTCATATCAATTCATTACTACGGGTAAATCCTAGGATTTAAACCCACAATCTAGACTACCTTAAACGATGACCAAGATTGTAGTAATTATATTATCTATAAAAAGATTTTTGTATTTTTATTTATCCATTCTACAAAAACACACAAATTTGAACCTTATAATATATAATTTAGTTTAAAGAAAAAAACTAAATAAGTAAATACTTTGTTATTATTCTATACTATTTAGGAACAATTAAAAGTTAAAATTGAAAGTCTACAAAATCTTTATCTAAAAAAAAAAAAAATTAATTAATTAATTTAATTTGTGAAAATAAAGTATTACAAATTGTTATGTAAAAATCCTGATCCATATAAATCTGTAATATAGATGGTATGTGAATTGTCTGACAAAAATTCTTAAGAAAAATACCTGAAATCTCAAAAGCTAGAAGTTTTTCCTTACTTTTAAATACATTAATCTTAAATACAAAGAATACGTGACATTAATTATATATCTTAGATACTCCTAATTAGTTTCCTGTATATATCCCCATTTTAAAAAAATGAATTACACTTTTATGTATTTAAAGCAAACCTGCCTTACACGTTAATAATCGACTGGTTTACCTTGTAGCACCTCTACCATCCATGAAAGACTTTAAAAGTTACAGCACACCGAAAGCACGTTGGCAGATTCAATAATTTTGATGTACTATCCTGATAATATTGCCTCTTTAACGAGGAAATGAGATTCTGAACTAAGGAAGATTTTAAAAGTTGTAGAAGTAATTTTAAGATATGTTTACTGAGCCTAGGTTTTAGAAGATATATAACCTAAAAATTATATTTATTTATGGAGAGGTAGGTTTAGATTTATGTTCGCTGTGGGGGCGGCGATGAATGATTCACCAGATTCCCGTGGAGCGGATCGTTGCATTTCGCTTTCACAAAAATCAAATGTTTATGTTTGAAATAAGCACAATATCATAAGGATAATAACGTGTTTAGACTTTTACAATGCACGACGATTCGCAACATCAACAGTTCGAATCGCACTAACATCACCCCATTGGCTCCATTGACGGCGCACAAACAAAATTTCCATCACCAACAGATCACACGATGAAATCCCTAACACTATTTACAGCACCGAAAAAGAGACGGAGAAATGTCCAGCGAGTTCCAGAAAAAAAAAATTTACAGGCATAAACATAGTATCATACTTACGATCCGATAAATATAGCAACGCTGCGGCCTCCTGAGAAAAAATATAATCTTTGTTTCAACCAGATGGGGTTCCCTGAAAACGCCTGGCGGAGCTTACTTGGCAGACTGTCCACCTCCATAAAAACTAACAGTTACGCCATTTGCATGGAGGTGGACAGAATGCCAGCACACTCTGCAAGGAGTTTTATGGCAACAGCATCTGGAACTGTTTTTGCGAAAATTTAACTCGTTGAAGATCCCAAGCTGAAGAAAAACTTAAACTGCACCCACAGTTGCCGTGCCGTGGCGTATGGGTTTCAAGGCGAGATCAGATTCGTTCGTGTAGATCAAGCAAAAGCGGAGATACTCAATTAATATACACCCACGAGATACTCATTAAATATATTGCCTCGGCGGTACCTTCACCCTGACGGTTAACATTCCACTGAAACCGGGATTTCCAAATAAAACTTTCTGTAAATTTCAGTAACGAGCATAACCCATTCAAAATTTTTATTTTATCTGCCTCTTTGCGTAGAAAAAGAGAGCGAAGCGTTCCTTATTATTATTTTCTCCGCGGGCGTGCGATTATGGGGAAAAACATGTCAAGGATGTGGAATATTAGGTTTCTTTATTGAGAACACACAGAGATTTCAATCTGCCAGTACGCACACAATATACTAAAAAAACTAGGTCAACTTTGAGTAAAGGCTAAACCTGTCTAGAGTTTTGCATCTGTATAATGGCAGAAACTACTTTAAGCATATACGGGACTGTGGGTGGTAACCATGGTTTGGTTATTGAGAAGGAAAAGGAAACGTCTTCAATGGGGGCACTTGATTATGCTCCCTAGGCATACATACATACATGCCTCTTATCTTAATCTCTTTTTCAAGAATTAGTGAGTGATTAAGGATTTTCAAGAGACCATTCGATTGAGATAGTAAAGGTATGTATATAGGAATGCATAGATAGATAAATAGATACATTTTAACGTTTATAACGCCACAAGAAATATCAAATATAAATTCTGAAATAAAAGTAAACCCGTCATTATGTCTCACCCCACTACTATCATTCTAAAGCACCTCTTAGCATAATTATCTTGTTATATTTCATTATTAAAATAAAATAATTAGTAGTTAGGGTTTGACAAGTGAGGGGTCTATAATCATAAGATGTAGAATTTGGAAACCCCACTAGGTTTAGATAAAAGAAATGTCTCTTGAATTTTGTCATAATGACACTTTTTTCTCATGATATTGGTCAATCCACCAACCTTCTCATCAAAAGACGTAATTGCTTTGATTATTATGGAATTAGTTGAGAAACTTTAAGAGGCACATGGGTCAAAAATCATACCGAAATTGTCATCATGGTTACGCTTGCTTACTATTTTTTTATCGTTTTTTCTTTGGTGGGAATGGTTATTAGTCATTATAACAACTACAATTGTATTCTTTGGTAACAATCGGACCACGGGCTAGATGTTGCTCGATGCGTTCTCAACCATTTATTTTGCTTTCGTGAACATTGTAAAAGAATATCTTGAGATGTGAAAAGAGGTTTTATAGTAATAAATGTATTACAATTAGGATGTAAATACGAAATAATAATTAATTGTATAATATTTTAATTATTATAAAAATGAGAAAATGAAAGTGTTAGAGGTAATTAGAGGTTATAGGATAATATTGGATTTCATATGAATTGGGAGATGAGGTCAATGGCGGACAAGTGAGGGGTCTATCATTCTAAAGCACCTGTTAGCATAATTATCTTGTTATATTTCATTATTCAAATAAAATAATTAGTAGTTAGGGTTTGACAAGTGAGGGGTCTATAATCATAAGATGTAGAACTTCGAAACCCCACTAGGTTTAGATAACAAGAAATGTCTCTTGAATTTTGTCATAATGACACTTTTTTCTCATGATATTGGTCAATCCACCAACCTTTTCATCAAAAGATGTAATTGCTAATTATTATGGAATTAGTTGAGAAACTTTAAGAGGCACATGGGTCAAATATCATCCTAAAATTGTCATCATGGTTACGCTTGCTTACTATTTTTTTAATCATTTTCTTCTTTGGTGGGAATGGTTATTAGTCATTATAACAATGACAATTGTATTGTTGGTAACAATCGGACCATAGGCTAGATGTTGCTCTGATTCGTTCTCAACCATTTATTTTGCTTTCGTGAACATTGTAAAAGAATATCTTGAGATGTAAAAAGAGGTTTTATAGTAATAAATGTATTACAATTAGGATGTAAATACGAAATAATAATTAATTGTATAATATTTTAATTATTATAAAAATGAGAAAATGAAAGTGTTAGAGGTAATTAGAGGTTATAGGATAATATTGGACTTCATATGAATTGGGAGATGAGGTCAATGGCGGACAACTAGAAACATGTCTAATTAGCAAGACAAATCAAGAGTAGAAAACTCAAACTACACTACCCACCTTCTCATATCCATACAAGTATGGAAAGGGCCCCACCAATTCCATACAATTTTAAAATGGAAAAATCTTCTCATTACAAAATGAAGTATGCAAATGTGTTCATTAGTATCCAAGTTTCATAAACCTTACATGTGTTTCCTAGTTTCAATACGAGTTACTAGAAAACTATCCTCCTTCAAAACCCTAATTCAACCTCACCACCTTGCGAGGCCCATAAAAATTGGAGGGTGTTAATAGGAGCCTAGGTTATACCACATCTATTATCAAATCCCTCATATCTTGAACAATTAGGCAATCATCACCCGATGCAAATTAGAAGACAATATAGTGTATGAGAGTGTCCTAACTTGTATATGTTAATAGATGTAAAAGAAATAGTAAATGCTAAAATTATTTTTAAATAATTGAATTCTACTTTGGCACATGGATACTCTTGGAAACAATAAATCATGTGCTTACAACTAATCACTTTTGCATTACTAAATCTCCTTATGAATTATTGTCTCAAATGCAGTCATGAACTCATATATTCACCGAATTATTGAATTAAAATTAGGAACCTATTGGCACATAAGTGACACACATTGGGAAGGAAAGATGGTGATACAAAGGAGCACAAATCCCATGGAATTGAAGAAAAGGGGGAAAAGAACTACAAAGGTGGGGAACTAATTTTGTGCAATACATAACTCACAAAATAGAATTGAGTGCAAGAGAAGAATTGGAAACCACTTGTAACCACATGGAAAATAGAGGAGAAGGGAGAACACTAGGGAAGAGAGAAACAAGGATGAAACTAAGGGATGAATAAATAATGATAAATGGTTGAGAAGAGAAAAAATAGAGTTGTAAAGAATAAATACCATGTTGAAGATGTCAAACAATGCACAATACACTAATGGAACAAGTCGAAGGTCGATTAACACAAGTAACCCACACTAATAAGATCCTAACTTTTAACATTAATTAATAAACATGTGAATACACTAACACCATAGTAATTAAATAGTCACATGTAACGAAATTACGTTTCTACATAATGCCCCACTTTGATGTGTGTGTGTGTGTGTGTGTGTGTGTGTGTGTGTGTGTGTGTGTGTGTGTGTGTGTGTGTGTGTGTGTGTGCGTGGGTGCACACACACATACATATATCAAATTAAAATTTGAATGAACACTTATGTAAAATGAATGCCTCATATTTGTTGAGAGTTCTTAAAATTAGTAAACGAATGATTTAATTGACTAGAATTCAAAAGGAAAACAAGATTTCTATATTGTTATAGTGGAGTGATCTTAAGGCTAACACATGTGCTCATGTGTTTGTGATATGGAAAATTACGCTCTAGCAAATATTTAGAAATTTACATAAAAAAAAATGTCTATCTATTTATAAATTTATAATCAAGGAAGTAGTGAAATATAGAAAATAAATATATGAACAAGTATATCGGTTGAGTTTAAAGATTGTGAAGAAGAAGTTTCAAAAGTTATGTCTCGAATTTGAGTAACTTATAAATATATTAGAGTGTGTCTTACATTAAGACCAAGTAAAGTTTGTGGTATATCATAATGTGGATGCTTCTACATAAAGAAGTAATGAAGTTTCCTAATGAATGGAGATTGGAGATAAAATAATTAGGAACACATGCCCCCATTTTGAGGTTTGGGATGAACCTTTGAATCACATATCTCAAAAGAAATGGATTACACTCACCATGTGTATGATAGGAAACTGAAGCTATAAATTGTAAACACAATAAGGTACCATTATACAAGTATGTATGTCATAAATAAATTTACCATAAGTGGGCATGCGTATAAACAATGTTAAAACATTAATAGATTCATGCCCCAATTCGAGAGATGTAAACCAAATAAGTAAATTTATGAAATACCTGTAGAAACTTATACAACCATGAAAAGATTATGCACATAAAAATATAAATACGAGTAAACGAAATTCAATGGCCGAAAAAGACATAAACCATAAACACACAAATTTACGTGGTAAAACCCTCAAGAGGGAAACATCCACGGAGCAACGGTATCGGTTCTCTTATTGTTCAAATCAGGAAATTACAATCAGCACAATTCTTCCTCTTGCAACTCTCTTTTTTTGTACAGCCTCAATGGGCATACATGGATTTATAGTATTCATACAGAACTATATTCATTAATGCGTTCCTATCCATATTCTAACTAAAGCTGTCTTGTTACAACAACAAGCTGAATAATAGGATCTCAATCCACCAGAAGAGGAATCGTTGTCATCTAATTTCAACAATCTCCACCTTGACAACAATTAACCTGATACCTTGCTCATTGCTCATCACCTTTTTGCAAGCCAAGAGAAGCCAAGCACCACTGCAGCTTCTCTAATATAACCGGTTTCGTGAACATGTCATATCTGATTCTTTTGAGTGTGGACCTTATCAAGAATCACATGTCCTTCATCAACAACATGTCTTACATAATGGTATTTAACTGGAATATGCTTCGACTTACTATGGTAAGCTGGATTCTTAGCCAAATAAATTACACTTTGACTATCACAGAAATTTTTTACACTTTTATGAAACTATCCTAACTCACCCAATAAACCTTGTAACCATAATGCCTCTCTGCAAGCATGTGAAGCAGATACATACTCTACCTCAGTAGTGGATAAAGAAACAATGCTTTGAATCTTTGACATCCAACTAATAGGACCACCTGCAAGAGTAAAGACATAACCTGAAGTAGATCTTCTTTTGTCCAAATCACCTGCAAAATCAGAATCAACATAACCATGAAACCTTATCACTGCAACCATCAAAAGTGATACAATAACTGCTTGTGCCTCTAAGATACCAAAGCACCCATTTCACTACTGCCCAATGTTCTTTACCTGGGTTTGCCATGTATCTACTGACAACACCAACTGCATGTGAAATATCGGTCTAGTACTAACCATCGCATACATCAAACTTCCCTTTGCATTAACATTAACATACAATACACGAGACATATACTCCTTTTCTTCATCATTAATAGGACACAAACCGAAGAAAGTTTAAAATGCGAAGCTAAAGGGATATTCACAAGAATGGAAAGATATGATCAAAGTAAGATTTAAAATTGGATAATTCCTGCAAGATGGAAAAGATATGATCAACATATGTTGTGGAAAATAGAAAGTAAAAAAGGATTAAAATTTTTATCTATCAACACATTAAAATGTGGAAGTTTAATATGTGGAATTTTGTAAATTCTATTTAATCTATAGAATAAAGAAAGTACAAATGTTCAAATAATGAATAATTAAGGATAATAGTGCAATATCTTGTGATTAGAAGGGGAATGATTCCATAATGATTTTATTATATTAATGAAATGACCCAAAAATACACGTGTTTGAACTTTTATATACAAGGCATCGTAAGTATTTGGTTCCATAGTGGCGATTTGAGGAAAGTAAGAGAATTGTTTTGGGCACTTTGTGTGATTTTACAAGATATATGTTTGAAGAAAAAGGTGAAAATATTTTAGAGGGTCATTCTCCTCACAAAAAGTTTTGATTGAGGTTATTTTTTTTGTGGTGGAAATACTTGTTCGAGAGCTTGCTAAAACTTGGTCACACTAAGTATTTTTAGTAATGTCAAGGGATATATTGTCATGTAATATTTATCCTCTGCCAAAAAAATTTGGATCTACATGGAAACAACATAGTCTTGTATTGCAGATGCATTGAATTTCTTCTTAAACATTGGATTGGGATGAATTTTTGGGTTGGAAATTAGACCTAAAAATGATTATAATAAGTAAAAATTCATAAATTTTGGAATATTAATGAGGAAGATATTAATTGCAATTTGATGTTATGGGGTTGCCAAAAACCTAATTTTTGTCTTGTAAATTCTTACTGACATATTTTTTAAGTTAGATGTCCAATCGAGGTTTCATTTTTGAATTAGAAAGTAGACTTAGAAATATTTAAAATGGTTTGTCTTATATTCATTATTGTAATGTATTGAGGGAGAAAGAGGCTCAGAACTACCTTTTTTCAGCCTCAAAACCGCATGATCTACAAAAATAATGTTCTGCAAAGTTGGAAGATTCAACAAGGGTTTGAAAGGTGTTTAAAATACATTTGATAGATTGATTGTTCATTTAGATTTGATGACTACAATAAGAAAAATAAATAGGGGGAACATATAGATTTATATTATAACTATATTGAATGGTATGAAGATTCCTTTTAGCCTTGTGAAGATAATTAATTTTCATTTTATCTTTGATGAATTTCTTCTAATTAGGTTCACATTAATTTATTGACTACGAAGAATAAACCATGAAGCAAATTGTGAGCTAGTTGGATTAAAAAAATCATAATGAATGTGGAATAAACATGGGATAAACTTTTAGATATATGTAGCATCAAGAAACATTCGCCCTAAATAGATCACATATGAATGATTGAAATAAATTTTTGTATTATTTGTAACTAGTACTACTATTTGACTTCTATTGTGTTTCACTTGGATAAAACATGTCAAGGGGGAAGAGGGGGAGTGATCAATACACCTAAGGTATCATGCCAATGTATATAAGTCATTAATGTATTAATGTGATTATATATACACATGTGGTTAGTTGAGATTATATGAGTCATTCTTTTGTATTAATGAGATTGCATATGTACTTGTAGTTAGGCAATAATGCAATTCTATATTCATGCACTATGTTATGCATTCAATTATTGTCGCATGGGTAGGTGATGAGCTAATAAAGGTAGGTGGCTTATTTTAGAAGCTATTAGTGGATTCATTATATTTGGTCATAGCGATGTATTAGGTATTTATCCAACATGTAAATAGGAAAATGGTAGTGATAAATAGTTGAGAATTATATGTTGTAAGTACCATGTGAGGGAGCATAAGTATATTGTATGTGGACTGGTTCCTTCAAATAAGAAACATTTTATCATGGTTCCTTCCAAATTTTCTAGCATTTTATGGTGTTTTCATACATCAAGGGTTTGAATTAAGTAATATATATTGGTATTATATCTCTAAGTTGTGATATCACTCTTCTATTATATGCAAGTATTCTATTATTCTATAAGGTTCATAACATCTAGTATATGTGCTATAAGTTTGTCCATTTATTTGGATTAGGTCACTACCATTATATAAGAGGTTTCAAATATACACCAAAATGATCATGAAGAAGAGAAAATCAATTTGGGATAGGTGGAGTGGTTCCTAAAAATACTTGAAGCGAGTGTTGAGTGGTTCCTTAGATAATAAGGAATATTGCATGGTATTGTCCTAAACCACATATTTGATCTAAATATTGGGTTATTATATTTTAGAGTTGTGAGATATTTTTCCATTATTTGGAAGTATTTCATTATTTTATGAGGTTCATAACATCTATTATCCTTACTAGACGTTAGTTCGTTACTCTCGAATCAAAGTTACTTCAATCATATAGGCATGTCTAATTTTTTCTAAATCCAACTTATTACTCTATTTTTAAGAGTTTTAAAAAAAATCAACCTCTCTATCCTTGGTAATTCCTTTGAAATGTCATTTGATTACTACATATATGTGCAAAAAGTGTCACTTTTAGGGTCAAATTTTGTCATAAATCAACCGTTTTTGAGTTTTTAGTCATGTTTCTTTCAAGAAATCATGTCATTTTATGTGCCACACAATCGATGTAAAAATGAACCGAATGAAAATTTTTATTGGCATTCCTTTTACGTCATAGTTTCACCTAATTACCACCATATATAAATAATGCTAAACACATATTTGTACCACTATTATGTGGTGCGAATATGACACAAAGTCCATTCGATAAACTTAAAATAAAATGTAATATTATGCAATTATTTTAACGTTAAAAATGAAATCAATATATTTTAAAATATAAATAAATATATTAAAATATAATGATAATTGAAATTGTAGTTCCATAAAATATAATTTATCTATATTATATGTATATATGTACATGGTATGTACATACACACGTATATATGTACGTACGTACATACGTACGTATGTATGTATGTATGTATGTATGTATGCATATGTATATGCATATATGTATATGTATAAATGCATATATATTAGAATTATTAACTTACAATACTGAAATTCCAATTTCATTACATATTAGGATATAAGTTAGTTTTAAACATAAATTAGAATGTTAAAATATCATATAACATAAATGAAAGAAAATAACATATTTTAAACAAACATAATATTGCTTAGTAACATTTAATGATTTCTAAACATTAAATAATGTCATAAGTAAGTTAGTAACAAAGATAACAATATAATGTGAAAAATGATAAAATAATATATTCTCATCTATAGCACAATAACATCAATTTTGGAATTAAAAACTTAAATACAAAATATGACTATGAGCTAGCATCACCTATGGCTCATCAACATAATTTTCTATGAGCTCATGTTTTCATCATCATAATCTATGTGCTTATTTTATGTCCTATTTGGATTGTATTTAATTCCATAGAATGAAGAGCAACTTCATAACCATAATCATAGTTAGGATCATCATCATTACCCTCTCTAAAATTAGGTGTCAACTATAACTGGAAGTTTATTCAGCTATAATGACATTATTTAATAATTACTAAATATTCTTAATTCAATTTATGTTAACTATCTAATTTGAATTACAAAGAAAAGTATTACTAAATAGAAATCAACGACTTCTTATCAACACAAATCCACTAGAATGTGCCCACTGGTTGAATGCGTCAATGTTCTAACAAAGGACTTTAAGTTATGCCTACTCCTAATCAATGGGAATCATGACATACATATTATCCTAATAAAATAATTAAATTTTACTAGTATAATTGAGGCATCAGTTAATAACTACAATATTTTTAAAAACTTATGAATTTGTAAAGAACTTGTTTTACGCTCATTTGTTTAATTCAATGAGCCAAAACTTCCCCAGCTCTTTCTAGATTAGTGAGCTTTGTCATAAATATTTTGAATCCATTTATTAATATGAAAAATAAATTGAATGTACAAAATTAAATATTTTATTATTCTATGTTTTTGTTTTTTCAAATTACTAGAAACCCATTGTTGTTTCCTATTGTATCCACTGGTATTTTTATTGCAAATTTGTGCCTATAGGTAGGTGGACTAGACTTTCCTCAACCATATTATCCCTCTAGTTATCCTACACATTAAAATTTTCATAATTTAATATAACATATAAATAAATAAAAAACATTATTCAAATTTATTTTGTTGCCATAATCATATATGCTACATCCTCCTCCTAAGATCTTATGCCATGAAATTGTAATTTAGATAATACCCACATCATAATAGGTGCTACCAAACTATTTTTTAATATAAGAAGCCACACAATATGCTAATTAGTTGAGTTTTGTTTTTCAAATGGCCTATTTTTTTAAAACAATATTTTGGGTCACACAATAATAATTCATATAAAGTACTCGAAACAAAACAAAAATCAAAGTACCTTAATGTTTTTGAAAATTTTGAAAAATAAAAATTGATTAAAATTTTGAAAATGTACAAAAATACTTTCCCGAACATGTTATTGTTGATTTACAATTTCAAATTCAATCTCCTCCACACTTGATATTTGTAGTCATCTAGCAAGTAAATGAGATGGTTGGTAGAGTAGGTATTTACCTTAGCTCATGTTCACCTAGGTACTTTATTTACCTTTATTGTATTTATCCTCACCCACTTATGTGTGTGGATATTTATTTTATCTTATTTAGATATTAGGAGATATTATCTAGTTGTTAGGTATAGTTCTTTCCTTGATCTATGGTATTGACTAGATCCTTGATGTCTTGTTCTCTCCTAAATCTTTGGTCTCTTTCATGACTAGCATTGATTTCCATAATAATATATGATATTTATGACCTCATTTTTTAGCAAATTCCTTTTATGTAAAGTTATTCTCATTCGAATTGCTTTCATCTTATTTGCTCGTGGTGTTTGATTAAAGCATCTCACAAATTTCTGGCATTGGTATGATCGTGGTTATCGATCCTTAGAATCAGATCGAAAGTTCTTGAGATTGTATATCGGACATCCGACCCATTAAAATCCTTAGCCCTTGGTCATATGGTATGGTCATATGAGGGCTTAAAGCTTGTGATTCCTACTAGTAGGTGCTTAACTTTAGCCCCCTTTAATTTTATTTGTGTGGTGAAGCTAAGCCCGACGTCCTCAATTTTTGAGAGTTACATTCTTCTCTATCATGGATTCTGAGAATGATATGCTTTTCTCTGAAGTATGTGGACTTCAAGAGGATATTATAAAATTTGTGGAAGAAAATAGATCGCTCAAGAAGTGAAATTATCTTCTACAATCACTCATTCATGATAAGGATACAATAATCCACTCCCTGTAGCAATAACTTGCTAGCCTACAACATCACCATGATATTGTGGACAATCATATCCATGCTCCTAGTCCACTTGCAGCTATTGCTCCTGTACCCACTGACATTTATCTGTCAGTCTTTGAGCATGTTCCTGCTTTTGATGCTCCTAAACCTATGAGGCTTATTACTGCATGCTCTTCCACATCTGTGCCTATTATAGTACCACATGTTGTGTATCCTATTTCTGCTCAACTGCATGGCCTTTTTAGAAGCATACCACTGCATTCAGTTCTCGCATGCTTCGTTCTATGGGTTTCACTGGCAGAGGTATTGGCAGACATTCACAGGGTCTTGTTTCTTCTATTCCACATGTTAAGTGGAATGTTTTCCATGACATTGGTTTTCAAGCAGATACTTCATTGGGATCACACATTGACAAAGCTCCTATTTTTGAGGATCATGAGCAACACATGAGTTTTTACCTTCACTCAAAGCTTGAGAAACCCGAGATTTCAACCGTCGACATGATCAACCCGACACACATTCTGATGTTCTTTTACATGCATCCATTGTGCATTTTGCACCAAGTCATATGAAGGCATCCTCTTCATCCATCTGTGTTGATTTGGGGTGGATATCTGATCACTCGTGGCGACGACATAGGCATTCGTTGAGAGGACTCTACAGGTGTGGCTCCTCCACCATCCGGCCTCTTGCTCCAATTTCTATACCTTCTGCATTGTGATGCTTCTTGTTTTGAGCATTTTTTATTTAGTAGGTGTAGTGTATCTCTCTTATTTGTTGAGAGATTTTGTATCTATATTTTCGACACTTTTGGCATGTTGACAGTATCTCTTATGGGGGATCTATTCTAGTGCATTCTAGTGTGTTTTTCAGTGTTCAAGTAGTTGTTTTGACAACTCATATAGGTTTGTAGTGTCACCGCACCCATTCAAAGTAGTATGGGAGGGTGTGGTGTTGATCTTGTTTCTTTGGGTTTTGTGTCCTTACCTTGTTACCTTGGCTTTTCTTGGATCGTGACACTCTGGATTTTGTGTCCTTGCCTTGTTGTTTTGGTTTTTGTTCTTGGATCGTGGCATACCTATTTGCAGTAGTTGATCAAATTATATTTGTGCTTTTTTTACACTTTCGACATCACTTCGTTGATAGTATCCTTGTATGGAGCTATTATGGTGAAACCAGTGTCAGTTATTTTTGAGTTTTGTGATCAAGTAGTGGATTCAAACCACAGTGCACACCAAACTTCTTCAACATTGTATGATTTTTTTGAGCTGAGCTTCTTGGGATGCCTTGGAGCGGGTCTTTACTCTCTTTACTTTGTTGTTATTGGTTTTGGGTACCTTGCAGTGTCCCTTTTTTCCCAATTATTGTACATGAGTACCTCATTAGGCCTAGTTGTCGAGACTCATACTATGGACATGCCACTTCTATTTTGGCCCCTAGCTTCACTTGAGGGGGGGTGTTAGAGTAGGTATTTACCTTAGCTCATGTTCACATAGGTACTTTATTTACCTTTATTGTATTTATCCTCACCCACTTATGTGTGTGGATATTTCTTTTATCTTATTTAGATATTAGGACATATTATCTAGTTGTTAGGTATAGTTATTTCCTTGATCTATGGTATTGACTAGTTACAATTTCAAATTCAATCTCTTCCACACTTGATACTTGTAGTCATCTAGTGGTAAATGAGATGGTTGATCATCATAAGAATTAGGTCAATGCTCTGTATCTTTCCTCAATGTTATAGGAAATACCTCTTCAAGGCTTGTGGGGGCACTTCTAAGTGAAATAAAATAGGTTGCTCAGATTGCAAAGCATTTGGCATATATTGAGGACCCATGCCCACCCCATGTTCCACTATGACCATTTTTTTCGGCTTGGTGTATGTTATCCCATATGCGATTGATCGGTGGCACAAGTGCCTTGTGTTAGAGCTTCACTCCTTGAAGATTTGGGTCATTGGGTATTTTTTGATCATCCATCTTACCCAAAAAACCAATAAAATATAAAATATATTTTTTGAATATGACTACAAATATAATATAATAAATTAAATTTTTATCTCCTTGTTTCCTCAAGAAGGTGAAACAAAATAAGTCATCCCTGTAATCTCGTGACTTGTAGATAATCGACCATGAGATAGATGATTTTGTGAATACATAGGTGCGAGAAGAGGAGGAAATTTAGTTATATGATAAATTAAAACCATAATAAATTATAAAATAAACTTTTGAACATGATTATAAATATTACAAAATATAATAAAATATTACCTCTTTGGATCTCTTGAAGTAGGTGAAACATGATAGATCATCTTAAGTAACCTCACCACTTATAGACCATTGAGGCATGTGATGGCTATGGTGCTAAGGGGTGTAGTACTCATCCTCTATACTTCATGTGGAGACTTCACGAACACTAGTTTTGTCACGCATCACACTATGAAACACCCTTTCAAGTATGTCGAGCTATGATCATGGGGTACTTTTTTTTAACATTCCTAATGTTAAAATAGATAAATAGTGACTATCAAATAGTGGAAATTTCATAAATTTAATAATTTAATAATGTTAGTTTTATAAAAAAGGAAAAATTGAAGTATCGTGGTTTTCTAGGGTTTACTAATTTTGCTACAATTTTCTAGGGTTTGTAGTTTTTAACATGATTTACTATTTTTTGTATAAAAATATTTTCTTTACTAGCCTTTGTTTTTTATATAAAAATATTTTGTTTGTTTATGGTTTTGTTTTTTTCTAGGATTTTCTATTTTAGCTAAGGTTTTGTTTTTTATGTTTTAAATATTTTCTTGGTATTACTTATTGTTTTTTTAGGGTTTCCTATTTTTGTGCAAAAATAATAATGTTTCCTTTTGATTTAGTCTAAATTGAATTACATTTTATTTCAGAGTAACTACTGTAACAAATGATATTTACGTAATTAAATACAATAATGCACAAGAAATAACATTCAATGATGTATAACCCTAAGAAAATGAGAGGGGAAGATGACTTAGCTGATTTTGGCTAATTTGGAGGTGATTTGGATTGTGTGTCCATTGGAATATGCTAAAGAAAGTGTCATAAGGGCTCGGTGAAGGTTTGAGAATTCGTGATCAGTAGATGCAGAAGTGCCCATAGGAGGACAGGAGTGCCTTAGCACTAGTGACTGATCCGGATGCCTATGTATGCTCAAGTTCTACCTTTTTTTTGGGTCGAAAGGTCTTCACTCCAATATTCTCTTTATCATTGAATTTTCTATTAGGGTTTGATCACACTGTAACCTACAAAACATATGACTACCTCGCACATATCCACAAGCCACATCAAATCTAACAAAAAGATTTAGATTATAGAGTCGAATGACCCCAATGGTCACCTGAAGAGTGAACTTACGACTGAGAACTCACTACATCTCAGACTCCATGTAGTTCTTTGTGTGTATGTGTGTGTGTCTATGTCTCGTGCCATAGGATTCCCTTGTGTAAGTTTCACGATGATAACATGCTAGATCTAGATTTGATGCACAGGAATCATCAAAAAAACTTCAAAATTACAAGTTCCTCTTTATTCATGGTTTTAATAAGTGTATTAGAGTGTGTTGAGGTCCTAAGAAGGATCCTTAGGTGGTTAAGTAATTAAAATTTCAATTTTTTCATTTTCCCTCCATTTTTGTAATTCAAAGTTTAAAGCATGTAAAGGGGGAAGAAATGACTTCTCAAGGGGATGAAATATGTTTAGATGGTTTTCAAGTGTGTGAAGGTGACTAGGAATGTTTTCATAGGTTCTAGGTTGGGTATTAGCTAATAAATGTCCGAAATGATGGAAAAATGTCTAACTTTTCCATGTATGTGCATATTGAAAGTTATGAAAGTTGGTTAGGGTTTTGATGTGGGACAAGTGATGGGATAAGTTTGAATGAGAGTGAGTGAGGAAGAATTCCTAAAGGTTTTAGGAGAGGAAAATGAAGGAGCATGTAATTTTGTAAAGAAAATATAGTTTGAAGGAATGAAACTTTATTTTTGTAAGAGAGATAGATTGCATTTTGTACAAAGACAAGGTAGGGATGAGAAATGACATTATTTTGTGTGGAAATTGTTCAATTTTACATTTATATAAAAAAAATTCTAATGAAATAGGTATGTTAAAATTTATTATAGATTATATGGGTCTTGGAAACATATACAAATGTCAAAGAGCATACACAGCTTTGTGTAAATGCGGAGAACTATGTTTTGTAGTAAGACATACCATTTTGATGATATGTAGTTCATGCGGAAAGCATCATAATGAAATGTTGATAATTTTTGAATTGATTCCTTTATAAGAGAACTTTTCATGTGATTAGTTTAGTTGATGAAATCAAATTTGAGAAGTTAATACCATGTTTTGGGTCTTGAGGAAGTTGTTTGATTGTGTGATGGTATGTTATGACTATGAAAGATTTTTTTAATGGAAATTAATGAATTGGTTGAATGATTTAGTTGTATAAGGAAAAAAAATGTGGTCTATAGAGATTTTATGTCCATGTAAGATATCACTACTCTAGTTTGCTAAATAACGTGTTTGATGAAAAGTTGTAAAAGCCATGGACATGGGGTGAGAATTTCTAAAGAAACCCCAAAGGCTCTTACCAACTAGTCAGTGGACCATGAAATAAGAGATAAACACTAATTCATCACTTTGTATACATTAATATTGAAAGAAACAAGCAAATATAGCATATTTAGTAATCCTCTACTCTTGAAAGCTTAAAAAATGAACCTAGTAAGGATCTAAACAATCAGTTTGTGATTATGAGAATGGGAGCTCACCATTAATGGATTCAAGGCCAATGGTTCCTCCCATTTACTCAATGATTGGGGTGTGGTGCAATGGAAAAGCAATAGCTCAATGAAAGAAATGAAATAACTCTAAACCCTAAGCAAAATGCTATAGTTTATGTTAGGAAAATGAGAGTTCTTAGAAATGAGAGGGGGTAGTGGGCTATTTATAGTTTTCCATTTGGGAAAGTGGAGGAATTTTGGTGCATGTGGGACTAAAGGATAAGCCAAAAAGTTGATTAGGGAGTCAAAGTAAGA